>CM053028.1:325842300-326426947 GCA_028564925.1 Lithobates sylvaticus | reverse complement strand
TAATGAACATCTAAATGAGGAGGATTGGGAGAAAGTGCTGTGGTCAGATGGGACCAAAATTGAGCTCTTTGGCATTAACTCGACATGCCGTGTTTAACCACCTCAGTACAGTGCATTTTCACCCCCTTCCTGACCAAGCCATTTTTCAGCTTTCAGCGCTGACGCACTTTGAATGACAATTGCGCGATCATACAACACTGTACCCAAATGAAATTGTTATCATTTTTTCCCCACAAATAGAGCTTTCCTTTGGTGGTATTTGATCACCTCTGCGTTTTTTATTTTTTGCGCAATAAACAAAAGAAGAGCGACAAATTAAAAAAAATATATATATTTTTTACTTTTTGCTATACTAAATATCCCCCAAAAATATATAAAAAAACTTTTTTTTCCCTCAGTTTAGGCTGATACGTATTCTTCTACATATTTTTGGTAAAAAAATCGCAATTAGCGATTATTGATTAGTTTGCGCAAAAGTTATACCGTTTACAAAATAGGGGATAGTTTTATAGCATTTTTATTAATATTTTTTTTTTACTAGTAATGGCGGTGATCAGCGATTTTTATTGTGACTGCGACATTATGGCGGACACGTCGGACATTTTTGACACATTTTTGGCACCATTGTCATTTATACAGCAATCAATGCTATTTAAATGCATTGATTCCTGTATAAATGACACTGGCAGTGAAGGGGTTAACCACTAGGGTGCGGGGAGGGGTTAATTATGTTCCCTGGGAGTGATTCTTACTGTGGGGGGGAAGGGACTCACAAGGGGAGGAGACCGATCAGTGTTTTTTCTGTTCTCTGGCTCCTCTCCTCTGACAGGACCGTTGAACTGTGTGTTTACACACACAGATCCACGGTCCCGCTGTGTTACCGGGCAATCTAGGGTGCCCAGCGGACATCGCGGCCGCTGGGCACGCGCATCGGGTGCCCAGTGACACGGCGAGAGCGTGCGCGCTCCCGGCGGCGCGCGCGCTCCCTGGAGTGCACAGAAGGGGAGGACGTCATATGACGCCCTCCCACCGTTAGAGCTGCGCCGCCTGGCCGTCATTTGACAGCCGGCGGTCGCAAGGTGGTTAAAGGAAGAAAAATGCTGACTATGACCCTAAGAACACATCCCTACAGTCAAGCACAGGGGTGGAAACATGATGCTTTGAGCTGTTTCTCTGCTAAAGGTACAGGCCAACTTTGCTGTATTGAGGGGCCAATGAATGGGGCCATGTATTGTAAAATCTTGGATGAGAACCTTCTTCCCTCAGCCAGAACACTGAAGATGGGTCATGGATGGATCTTTCAGCATGACAATGACCCAAGACATGCTGCCAAGGCAACAAAGGAGTAGCTCAATAAGAAGGACATTACGGTAATGGAATGGCCCAGTCAGTCTCCAGACCTTATAGAAAATTTATGAAGGGAGATGAAACTTCGAGTTGCCAAGAGACAGCCAAGAAACCTTAAGGATTTAGAGAAGATCTGTAAAGAAGAGTGGACCAAAATCCCTCCTGAGATGTGTGCAAACCTGGTCACCAACTACAAGAAACAACTTTCCTCTGTGCTTGCCAACAAGGGTTTCTCCGCCAAGTACTAAGTCATGTTTTCCTTGGGGATCAAATCATTTTTTTACTCACTGAACTGCAACTTAATTTATAGCATTTGTTTTATGTGTTTTTTTATGGATTTTTGGTTGATATTCTGTCTCTATCATTTAAAATACACCTATGATAAAAAATATAGATCCGGGGGCGCATGCGCAAAGCCTAACATGGAGGAAGCCTCCTGCTAGAGCTCCGCACTCCCCACCGCTGATCTGGGAATAATACAGCCGTCCGAGCCACCACTGAGATCCGCTCTCCCAGGGATCGTTACCCTACGCATCCTAGCACCTACCGGGAGATGGTATTAACGGGTCACGAGGCAAGAGTAAGCCTAAACTTATCAAGGAAGCCCTCGCCCGCTCCTCATCCAAAATGGCGGCGAAGGCCATCGCCAAACAACAAGCAGCATCTCCAGCCAGGCCGGAGCACGCGGACAGCGGGGAAGATGAAGATCCTGACTTCCATATTGGCAGCTCTCCATTGCTGCCATCCTCAGGTATGAACATAAAGGCTTTCCTCCAATACATGGAAACGATGCTCCAGAAGGCCCTGAAAGCCACCTCTGATCAAATCACTAATAGACTCTTGCGGGAAATCCGTGAAATAGGCCAACGCACCGCAGACCGAGACTAGGGTGGACGGCATTGAGCTCACCCTGCAAGAACATGCCCAAGAACACTCTGCACTCCGAGAGGAAAATGCCACACTGTCTGGAAGACGCCGAGAATCGGTCCCGAATCGGTCATCTTAGGCTCTGGGGAATTCCAGAGGTGATCGATGATGTACAATCGTTCACCACCGCCTTATTTCAGGAGCTTTCCCCCTCCATACCCATCGAACGGCTAGAATTCGATAGGATCCACAGAGCCCTAACCCGCCGTCAGAACGATGGCCCACCCCGGGATATTATAGTGAAGCTACACTTTTTCCGCACTAAAGAGCAACTTCTCACTGCTGCACGCAACAAGGAATCGCTGCTATTCATGGGCCATTCATACCAGCTCTTCTCAGATCTGGCCCCTCTCACCATCGCCAAGCGCAGAGCCATGAAACCACAACTTCAAGTACTCATGCAACACCAACTCAAGTATACATGGCGATTCCCTTTCGCCCTACAATTCACCTATCAAGGTCAACAACATTCCTGCACATCCCCAGAATCGCTACAACACCTTTTGGAGTCACTCCATCTCACAGCACCAGAGAATCATCCGGAGCCTAACCTTCCTTGCACGCCCGCTCAGCTGCTCATCCTTATTCAGCCAAGCCGAATCGTAACCTACCAGGCCATTCGTTAATCTGCAGAGGAACACCCTCACAATCGTCTGAGGATAACTTCTCCAGTCCTAAATCTCGCCCGCCACGCTGACCCCTCAAAGTTTACCCCTTTGTCTCTTCTTTTTTGTGTCCCCTTCGGTAAATTCAGGTCTCCAGTCGCTCTGAGGAACACTGACGCCTGTCTCTACACTGAAGATTGCTTTGACTGAGACCTGGGGGAAATCTTCCTGGTATGTACTTTTTCTTTCCCCCACAGACCCCTATGCCCCCAAAGTGGCATAATGACTCGGACGGCTTCCAGCTACAATGTATAGTACCTATTCCCAAGCTGAAAAGGGAATCATCAGCACTCAAGTAATTATTTTCTATTTCCTCTTTTTATTTTTATTTTTATTTTCATCTATATTTTCTTAATATTTTTTTAATTTTTACTCACAACCATATACCCATACAAAAGACTTTTTCTTTATTTGTTTATTTTTTTATTTTTTTTTATGTTTAGCAAAGCTCTTTACTTTTTTGTCTCCCTACATGCTCACTTGTCTGGCTCTATAGTTCTCTGCAGTCCCAGACAACTTTGCCCGTATCATAGAACAATGCTGATACCACTATAATTAAGGTCTAATACCCAAAACCAATGTTCATTACCTATACTTGCAATAACTCTCCCCCTCTCCCCTATCCCTCTCTCCTGACACTACCCCTCACACCTCCCCCCTCCCCTATATCCCCCCTATCTTCCCCCGCTCCTATTTCCTCCCCCACTTTCTTCCCCCCTCTTTCCCACCCTTATCCCCCTCCCCCTTCCTTCATCCCCCTCTCCCTCCCCTATCCCCCTCCTCCTCCCTCACCTTTCTTAGCCCATCCTCTCTTGCCCTTTCCTCTGTCCTCCTCTTTTCCCCTACCTCCTTTTTCTTCTCCCATCCCCCCTACTTCCCCTTTTCACCCCTCTCACACTTCCCCCCCTCCTCCAGCTCTTTCTACCCTTCCCTTTCTCCTAAACCTGACTATCTCGGATTAAGGTTTCAATACTTGTTATACATGTTTTGGGGTTCATATGTTCTTTTCCTCTTACACTTTTTATTAATTAAGCTTATTGTTATATTGTTATATGCCTTTCCCATTAGCGATAGGGAGCAGTCACTGATTACCCCCCCCCCCCCCCACAGTGCACTCACTCTTCGATTGATTTTAGTCGCAGAGTCTGTGCACTTCTCAGTTGGGCGTTCTGTTCAGCCCTCCTCGCTCCTACAAATATATGGTTTGCCCTATGCAACACACCCTACTCCTCTCTCCTCTACCCTCTCTCAATCTCTTCCTTCCTCCTGCCTTTCTCCCTTTCTTTCTCGGTCGGCACACACGGTTCACATACCCCATTATAATACCCCTTTCCCACCACAAACATGGCTCCCTTAAATATTCTTTCCCTTAATGTTAAGGGACCCAATTCCCCTAATAAAGGGTTAAAGCATTTCAAATCCTTTGAGGATAGATCATATATTTGTTACAATAGCTTCCTTTCTGATAGTGCTGCAATCCACGATTTGCCCGATTACCTGGTCTGACCACTGAGCAGTCATCACCATGGTTTCCTCATTGATTTCCCAATTTAGGGACAAATCCTGGTGTATGAACGAGTCACACTTAACCAACCAATCTTACTGTTTTGACATCCAATTAGCCCTTAAAGAATACTTACAACACAATTCCACCCCCGAAATCTCCCCGATTCTCCTTTGGGAGGCACACAAGCCTGTTATTAGAGGCAAATGCATCTCGGTCGCTACCCACCTCAAGAGGGACAAAAAATTGAAGATGCAACAAATTAGAAACGGCTTATCACCAACAATTCCTTCAATTCCAAGCCTCCCCCACTGAACCAAATAAGCTTATCTTAGAAAAAAACAAAATAGAATTAGATCTCCTACTTGCTGAGTCAGCGGACAAGGCAATTTGCAGGTCTAACCATACGATTTATACAAAAGCCAACAAACCAGACACATTTATGGCCCTACGACTTCGGCGACCGGACAGGACTCATAAGCCAATCAGACTCAAGTTGGCTAATGACGTCCATACTAGCAACCCTATTAGGGTGCTATCTGAATTTCGTAAGAGGTTGGCTGCCCTGTATGAAACCAAAACCGAATTTCCACTGCAACAAGCAGCGTTGTTTCGCGATTTGCCAATACCTCGTCTGTCTGAGTCCAACAAAGTGTCCATGGAGAGTAAGATCACAGTCATAGAGGTCCTAGCTGCTATAAAATCTCTCAAACCCAACAAACGCCCTGGCCCGGATGGCGTCCCTAGCACCTATTATAAGAAGTTTGCTTCTTATCTATCGAGAGCTACTAAAAACTATGCCCCCCCTCACATCCCACTTATTGAATATTTGGGCAAAAACAGTTATACAGCTAGAACTGTCCTCTTTTGTAGGACCTATGACCCCGTTATTTGGCAACCCCAACTTCCCGCCGGCACTAAATCGCATACATTTTCTTATTTGGAACAAAGCGTCCCACCTAAGATTGAGCCAGACTCTTTATCAGGGAATAGTTCCCCCTTTATTAAACCTATTTCCCACGCAACAACCCTCATTTACACAAAGGTTGGAATATTGGCAATTAATGTAATTTTGGTCTTCTATCCCCCTAAATAGATCCCTAGGTAGAGAGTTAACTCAAATTGAAAGTTTTTTGTTACAAGACTCTAAACCAAAACATGTCCTATCAACACTATATAAGATGCTTATTATAAAAAATCACCCCAAGCCTCGGGAATTCATAAACAAATGGGTGAAGGAGATCAATGCTCAAATTGAAGTCGAAGAATGGGAGAAGTCATTTAATCTAACTCTGTTTGTCAGCAACAATTAAAGCACAAGAAACGAGTTATAAGCTCCTTTCAAGATGGTATTGGAGTCCAGTATCACTCCAGCGCATATATCCAGATAAACCAGACATATGCTGGCGCTCTCATGTGGAAAAGGGTTCATTGTTTCACATCTGGTGGGAATGCCCTCAAATTTATAGTTTCTGGGAAAAGGTCATGCAAACGTATACCACAGTCACAGGGGAGGTAATACCCAACACGCCTCAAATCACTCTTCTCTCTAGTCTACCAGGATCATATAAAACCATTAAAATTAGTCTTCTTGGTCATTGGTTGCCAGCAGCATGACTGGTTATACCGCGTCACTGGCGATCAACACAGTCTCCATCAATAAAGGAATGGGCTATAGAAATGGACAATATAGAAAGATTAGAGAAGCTTTTAGCATATGAACTAGACACACGCGGGGAATTAGAAAGTAGAAAACAGTGGGAATTGAATTGAACTATATAATACGGACTATTGCATTGTTGGTTAGAGCTTCGGCATAAAAAGTCTAAAAGAAGAGGAGGAGGAGAGAGAGGAGGAGGAGAGGGGAAGGGGACTTTTTTTTTTCTTCCCTTTTCTTCTTTTGTTGTGTGTTTTATTTTTATTTTATATATTTTTTTTTTTTGTTGTTTTTTCTGTTTTGTTTTTCTTTGTTAGTTGCGTGTAAAGACATCTACAAGTTCCATGCTGGAATAATCAAATAACTTTATATTTGTGTGATTATGTAAATGTTTAAACTTGTCCTTGTTTGTATAATTAATTTACAATAAAATAAGATTGAACTAAGAAGTTTGCAGATATCTTAGCCCCTCTTCTTGTTAGATCCTTTAACGCTCTCTTGCATCAACAATCCTTCGGCAGGGACACACTGGAAGCCATCATCTCCATGATACCGAAACCTAACACTGACAATACCCTTTGGTCCAACTTTAGGCCCATCTCTCTACTTAACGTAGACATAAAAATTTTAGCCAAAATTTTAGCACTGCTACTAAACCCAATTATAGGTAAACTGATTCACAAGGACCAAGTGGGGTTCATCCCCAAACGACTGGCTAGTGATAACATTTGACGCGTTATTCTTCTCCAACATGTGGCTAGATCACGTAAGATACCCATGCATCTCCTATCGCTTGACATTAGAAAAGTGTTCGATACTGTCTCCTGGTCCTACTTGGATTTCATTCTGAAACGCTGGGGCTTTGGCCCCCACTTTCTCCAATGGATCACTGCTCTCTATACCAACCCTCAGGCTTTTGTGAGGTACTTGGGGTTCCGCTCCGAGTGCTTCCCAATACAGAGAGGGACGAGACAGGGTTGCCCCCTGTCTCCCTTAGTATTTGCTCTAGCGAATGAACCCCTAGCTGGACTGATACGTGCAAACCCAAATATCCAAGGTCTGGAGATAGCATCAACAACACACAAATTATGTTTATTCACAGATGACGCTCTTCTGTTTATCACCTCCCCCCACACTACTCTTCTAAACCTAATACAACTTCTAGATAGATTCACTCTGATTACAGGCCTTGAAGTTAATCAAGCAAAGTCTAAAGCCCTCAATGTGTCCCTACCATGTCCTATATTCAACCAGCTCCAAGGTAACTTCCCGTTTCAGTGGTCCACCTCCTCCCTACCCTACTTGGAAATAAAACTCACCAGTAATCCCTCAGATCTATTCCACGCAAACTACCTCCCTATGCTGACCCACCTCTCCTCACTTCTTAATGATTGGCGCCCTCTTTGCATTTCATGGCTCGGTCGCATAGCTGCGGTCAAAATGTCATTGCTCCCCAAACTCCTATATTTATACAGAGTCCTCCCAATAGCAATACCCCCTTACATCCATCGAATCATCCAGAACCGAGTGTTCAAATACATATGGAGCTCTACGAGGCCCAGGGTCTCAAGACCCATCTTGCTTCGTAACAAACCGACTGGAGGTCTGGGAGTACCGAATTTCTTAAAATACTACCACGAGGCACAACTAGCTCAAATGACACTGTATCCCGCCAAAGATGAAATCCCCATTTGGGTGAGCCTAAAAATCCACCCCATCCTCATATCCAATAGATTATGGTTGCCGACCTCCGCACGCAGTCCCATATCTAACCCCGTAACCCTCCACTCACTAAGACTCTGGGATAGATTACGGATCCCATTTAAACTGATGTCCCCCCACTCCCCGCTTCTCTTCTTTTTGGGTCACCCACTCTTTTATCCGGCTTTCTCTCAACCAACATCTTTCCAAGCTTGGGCACATGGGGGCCTGAGTCGTATACATGATCTAATCTCGGGTAACTCTATAAAGACATTCCCATCCCTCCAATCAATAGCACAACTCCCACATAGGGAATGCTTTCGCTACCTACAAATATCCCACTTCTTGCAAACAGTTATAGGCTCTAATTCTGAGCTGGACTCCTTGTCAATTTTCGAGGGAATATGTGACTCAGCCCCGCAAGCCCCAGGCATTATATCCAACCTCTATTCTCATCTCACCTCCTCCCCAACTGTACTTCCACCCTATGCACAGCAATGGTCCAGAGACCTCTCTATAGAACTAAGTGTAGATGACTGGGCTACCATCTGGTCCAATACTAAACTATCATCTCAGAATATTGTCACACTCGAAGCCAGCTATAAAGTTCTGATGAGATGGTACTTGGTCCCAGCTAGGATTGCCATCCATCCGACCAGGGGGGTCGTGGGTTCCGCTGACCGACTGGGGGGGTGGTTGTTTGCCGCCCCCCCCCCCCAAAAAAACACCAGCCGCCACTGATGTTTAGATCCTTTCCCATATTTCCAGAAGGAATTGGGGGGGGCTAGAGTGTGGGTCCCTAATAACAGTTGGGCAGTTGGTAAGAGATGGAGGGTGAGCCTGGTGGAGAGCAGATCTATTCAAAAAGCATAAGTGGGAGTATGAATACATTATAGTCTGGCAGTGAGTGGAGAAAATGAGCTGGTTCCTTCCATCATACTCCCCAAACTGTTTCCAAAACTGTGGAGAAAAGGGTACCCATATGCACATATGGTGGACATGTCCTATAGTACAACGTTTCTGGGTGACAATATTACAAATGATCTCTATACTAACTCAAACTCAAGAAACCCTTGCCCCTGGCCCATCCCTAGCCCTCCTGAATAAGTTCCCCAATTATCTTACTAAATCACAACTCTGCCTTCTACTGCAACTCACAACTGCAGCCAAGCAAACTATTGCTAAAGCGTGGAAAAGCTCGAACCTGAACATAGTTGAAGTCAAAAACAGAGTTACTGAAGCTATGATCCATAGTAAAATTGAAGCCACCATCCTCGATAGAATTCCCAGACACCTAAAAACATGGCAACCATGGATTGACCATTTTCTGCCAAAGGACTTCGATAAACACTTAATGGAACCATAGTCCCCTACGTTTTCTCAATCTTCTGGACCATTAACCATTAACCAAAAGTGCTTCGCGTGTGCCGCCCAACCTCCCTGTCCCTCCCCCTCTTGCCTTCCTTACTCTCAGACCTACTCCTCCCTCTTTCTATCTGATGATTTCCCCTCTATTTACTTCCTTTCTTCTTCCACAAACCCCATGGTAGCGTTTCTACATGTTATATACTGTTTGGCTACCAATATGTCTCCGGTTTTATAGAGTACTATCCCCTTTTTTGCACTTATTGATTGTATGGGCTCTAGCCCAACATTGTCCATAAACACCAAAGCTCTCACCGCCTCAAGTGTGCTTATGTTAATCGTTCTGTTTTTGCACTTTTTTGATATACTTGTATATTGCCTTTTTACACTGTAGTGTACTCTGTTCTCAATTGTTCTTATACGCTAAACTGTTGTTGTTTATATATACACATCTTGCTTGTTACCAATAAAAACTTTGAAAAGAAAAAGTATAGATCCTTATTTTTTTTGTAAGTGAGCACACTTTCAAAATCAGCAGGGGATCAAATAATTATTTCCCCATTGTATGCCCTGTTAGTAAAATAGTTTTCCCTATTGCTCACCTTTATGATGGTGAAGCAAATAAAATTATTGTTGCCTTATATTATGTTGGCCTACTTGTGAAAGACACATTTATATTACTGTTCTGAAGCAGCAATAATGCCCATTTTCTAATTATATTTTCAATCAGGAAAATAGGACAGGTGAAAACACTGCCTTGTCTGATGAATAAATACTGCTGATCCAGCCAGTGATACTAGACCAACCTGGCAAATAACCAAGGCTGTGTTACTGGCTGAATCATATATTTGTATAATGCACTTGTATTAAGGTCATCTTCCAAACACTGTAAAAACTACAATCATATCTTCTTATTTTTCTACAATACCAAGATTTTTTATTACAAAAATGTAAAGGTTCTGCCTTACAATGAACAATACACGTTATGATTGCATTACAGCCATAATAACTGAAAAATTAAGTATAAGTATATAATACTGAATTAATTCATTTCTTTTTGTGTGCAGTACAGAATGTTCCTTTGGGATCTATAAAGCAGGAAATTTCTATTATACAAAAAAGCTCCATGCATCATCCAAGAAAAATTGATACCACTTTGCCGGGAAAGGCAAATGATTGCATGTTAGCAAAACAATTATGCAAAGAAAACCATAATTGCTTTTCTTTATATGAAAACTTCAAAAGTCAATGCATTCATCCACAAGAATGCACTCTGAATGATGCCGTACAAAGTTGTCTGACAGCTTGGAATGAACTGAGAGAGACTGTGATGGGAAACTGTGTATGCCTAAACTCAACAAAAAGAAAGTGTATAAAAGTTTGGAACAGTATTTATAATAATACGTGCTTGCAACATGCAAAAGAAAGACACATTTTTAAACATTCAAAGAGTAAAAATGATTTTACTGCTTTGGACACAGATTCATGTAAGTACTGAATGCCATGCAATATGTCCTGTAAAAAATAGTTGTTATTATGGTGAGGGCTTTTTATTATTGAAATAAATTTGTTTAATGTACAATACAACATATGGGGGAGGACTGCACACACTGCTCAGGGTAGGGAAGGGTTAAAATATTGGGTTAAAAAGGAAACTTTAAAGTGCTTCTATAGCCATTTTCTTTAGATTCAGATAAAATAGGAAAGTGTTATGCCATGTACACACGACCTGTTTTTCCATCAGAATAAAATCTGACGGTCTTTTCAACAAAGTTCTGATGGAGTCCTGCTGAAACGGACTTGCCTACACACGATCACACCAAAGTTTGTTCGTTTAGAACGCAATGACGTATGACGGGACTAGAAAAAGGAAGTTCAATAGCCAGTAGCCAATAGCTGCCCCTTCGTCGTTTTTGGTCTGCCGGAATAGCATACAGACAAACGTTTTTCCCGATAGGAATTGATTCCGTCGGAAAGATTTAAAAGATTTAAAACATGTTCTATTTCTAGGTCCGTCAGAATTTTTGAAAAAAAAGTCAGATGAAGCCCACACACGATCGTAATATCCGATGAAATGATTCCGTCGCACCTTTTCTGCCAGAAAGTTTAGTCGTGTGTATGCAACATTAGAAGATTCCTTTTTTTTTGCTGTCTATGTCTCTGCTGGGGAGATCCACTCTCTTTAATTGTTCTGGTGATCATTGAGACAGAATTTTACAGTTGTCACCAGAACAAGGGATTAAAGTAAATTATCCAAATGGGGAATGGGCCAGCAGGCTGATCAAAAAAAAAAAAGAACAGATTCTCTCATCTACAGGATGTGACTCCATCCACACAAGCAAGGGGAATGGAGAAATCCTCCCCACTGTGTTATTATATTCTGACTGTTAGGGCTCCCTCGCTGTCAGAATCTGCTGATCATGCACTGACTGAATTAAAATTTTCCAACATTCCCATTTGAGAGAAACCGATCATTAGATTGACTTTTCCTAAACAGAAATGGTCATAGATGGATTGAAATTTGGCCGCTAAACTAGTTGATTTTCGACCCATCTATGGCCAACTTTAGTCCAATGGAGAGAAGAGTATGAGGAACCATTTTCCCTTTGAGAAAAAACATTTCCACAAAAAATAAAAAAATAAATCAGTCACAAATCATAACATATGGGCGGTACCTGTATATACAGGGATAAAAAGTGTGAGCCATCATTAGCCAGCATTAGGATTAATGCATTAATTCATTTTCTCTCTAAGGACAGTGCAGTGTTGTAGTCATATGGAAATTATTATAAAATATAATACTGTTTACAGGGGGTCCCCGGGTTACAAACAAGATAGGGACTGTAGGTTTGTTCTTAAGTTGAATCTGTTTGTAAGTCGGAACAGGTACATTTTTTAAGTGTAGCTCCAGACAAAAAATCGATTTTTACAGTTTTTAGATAACATAGAGAAGGGTTATCACCCCTGTAACATTTGTTTTGCTGTCTGTGCCCCTGTTCAGAAGATTTCACCTCACCCTCTGTCCCAATGACAATTGGATTTTGAAAATTTTAGGTTGTTAGGGAAGCATGGACTGGTGATAAAGCATCAGTGGAGGCACCTTTTTCCCATATTAACTCTTACAGGAGTGAATTTCCCTTCCTAGAGGTGGATTTCCTCTCACTTCCTGTTGTCTCCCTCCGTTTGTAAGTAGGAGTCATTTGTAAGTCGGATGTTTGTAAGTAGGGGACCCCCTGTATTTTCTTTATATATTTAATTTACCTGAAAAAACAGCTTCACACTCGTGTTACTCATCATTTACCCTTGTATCTGTCTTTTTTTCAGATTCTTCTCAAGTGACTATAAATTTAGAATGGGATACAAGTTCATTAAAGGATATTGGTAAAGCACTATTAAAATGTTTATACTGCAAAATTTAGCACAGTGAATGTATGTCTTCATACCAGTTCCTTGTATTTATTACTTTTTGAGTGAACCTTAACTGAACTTAGTAAATAAAGTAAAGTTTTTTTCATTTTATTTTACAACTTCCAATATACCACTCAATAGAGGTAGAAATCTATGCGGAGCCAAGTACATGCAGGCAGCATTTGTAGCAAGCTGACCATTATTTTCTATAAACCAGAGTGTGCTTAAAGTTCCACCTCTCCACTTTTTTGTGACTTAGGCACCAATGTATGTAGTATTTTTTGTGTGCAAAGAGTTGGTGCTAGTAAACACAAACCACTAGATTCTGGCACCAGTATCTTTTGTAACAGTAATGCCCCATACACACAGTCGGACTTTCTGACGTAAAATGTGCGATCGGAGCTTGTTGTTGGAAATTTCGACCGTGTGTAGGCTCCATCGAACAGTTTCCATCGGAATTTCCGTCGCACAAAATTTTAGATCTGGTTCTCAAATTTCCCGACAAGAAAATCTGTTTCCGTCAATTCTGATCGTGTGTACACAATTCCAATGCACAAAGTGCCAAGCATGCTCAGGATAAATTACGAGACGGAAGCACTTGGTCTGGTAAAACTAGCGTTCATAATGGACATAGCACATTCGTCACATTGCAAATTTTGAAATCTTTTAATGCAGCACATTCTCTTCTTCTTTAGAATGCTAGAAGAATGACGTTAATTTGCTGCTCATATTCACACAGAGTTCTCACAAACTTCTTTCTTTATAATTTCTCATGATCTCATGAATATAAAAACATTTTTCGTCAGATCTCCATACTTTTTTTTTTTTATTTGTTTTTTTTTTTTATTAGGATCTGCATTTTTTATTTTTCTAGTGCTCTCCATAATATTATTTCTCATTTTGTGTGTCAAGTTACCACAACACCATCATTATTATCTTGTATTTTTTTTTACCTCAAGGAGGTTGGTTGGTGTTCCTTGTTAATTTGACATTGCATTTTTGAAATGTACCTGCCTACTCACAAACAAACTGTCCTTTTTGAAGTAAAACACATAGGCAAATATTTCTGAAAAATAAATATACATTTATTCTGGGTCATAACAAAATAAAGAGGAAAGCAACGCTGGTGAAACTGCTTACATTTGCAAAGCCTTTGTACCCCAGGGCAGACATCAATCATTTTACAGTCAAAATTGGTGGCCTGAGGAGTCCATATAATAGTGAGCACAATCTGGTCCAGGACTACAAGAGATCAGGAACAGCAGCAGATGACATATCTGTCCCCAGGCTATGGTCGTAGCACAGCCTGCATCTTTTGTCCGACCAGACTGAACCAGGCCATCACTCTCTGGTCTTACTTACATGCTTTCTTCCAGGCTGTGGCTCTGGTGTTGGAGGTGTGGCAGGACCTGGAAGAGGAGGACCATGTTCAACTCACAAATGTTGCTCTGGCTTGTCAGTTCGCCCCTCTACCCCTTATTTAGGGCTTGCAAGATCACTTCCTCACATAAGAGGCATTGACCCTCCTCCATTTCCAGCATTTTGCAGGTTGTCGTGTAGGCATAGTCCTCTCGAACACTGGGAGGGGGGGGGGGTTCTGAAGGCCGCTGTAGCCTTCAGAAATAGGCCAATTGCTGCCTCCTTCAGGTTACTCCTCTTCCTGGCACTTTTGTATGTAAGGCCAAGGGGAGGGACCTGGGATTCGAGCAGGCTACTGGGCCCGGCCACCTTTTGGGTGTCACTTTCCACAGCCTCCTCCTGGCTGAGGCTTTCCTGTGTATGAAAAAGGGACATAGTTTTAGTTTTTGGTTCATCAATCACACACAATTTTCAGCTCATGACTGTTGCAAATTGAATGTTAATACATAGAAAAGACTATCATTCTGACCCCAGAATTTTTCACTCTTGTCCCAATCATTTGTGGCCACTACTGTCTATTGATATGTAAAACACTTTGGGAAATCAGAAATTGTTATCAAAACGAACATATATTTAACATATCTAAAATATATTTAACATATATTTAACAATTTGACAACCAGAAATATTTTGAAGAATGCTATACCTGACTCAAGCTGGGCTCCTCCACATGTGGCTGCCTGGAAGGCCCAGGTTGGTCGTCGGAAGCCTCATCTGGGGGGGGGGGGGAGCCATGAAGGGAGACTGGAGAGTGCTGGCCTGGGTTCAGTCTGGCCTGCCAGAAAATGCAGTCTGTCATAGTACCACAGCCTGGGTACATAAATGTCATCTGCTGCAGCTCCTGTTCTCAGGGAATCCTGTACCTTCTTGCGCTCCCTAATATAAGTGCTCCTCATGCCACCAATTAGGGCCTTCAAATAGGGGATGTCTGCCGTGGGGATCACTGGCTTCACAAATTCCAGCAATTGATCCAGCGCTGCCTTCCTGTTTGGTTTATTGTTATAAAATGGGTGGTTTACCTGCCACAGACAGGGCAGCTCCCTGTACATATCAATGAATATGGGGATAAAGTCTTCATTGTTGAATAGATACATTTTCTCTGCAAGACACAACACAAGACAAACCCTAATGTCAGGCGAAACTCTCCTAATCTTGACCCAATATAGGCCTCAATCTATAAGCAGTATAGCCCACTGATGCACCAACTTAAATCCGGAATTCGTAAACGAAATTTCGTATTTCGTACAGAATTTGTATGCCTAAAAATTCGTATTTAGATTTAATACGAATGTACAAATTTGTATGAATTTTTGATTCGTACGAAACTAATCGCACATGTCTACCAGGAATGTTAGGAATTCTATGCACTATCATGTCCAGTGAAAGAGTTTTGGCTCTAAGGAAAATTCCTGGGTTCTTATCAGTGTTCAAACATTCAGACTAGTGAGCAATTTTAAGTGTTTTTATCCAGACAATATGATCATGAAGGGTCCTGAGGCCCTTCCTGAGAGGGGGGTAATGTTAAGAGTTGGACTCATGCTCCTACTCGGTTTCTTCTCTCTCTGGCCTAGCCTGCCTGTCCAATAGGGATGCCCGAGCACGAGTTCAGGCCGGAAATTGGCTGTTCGCTGTTTCAACGAACACCTGAATTATCGGGGCAATCGACTGTTTGTTCGGCCCGCTGAATGACCACAATGCACTGCGCCGCTGCATAGTGCATTGGACACCCTGATTGGCTGAAGCAATGAAAGCTTTGCCCAATTAGGGCACAGAGCACTGTCAAAGCCATGATTGGACGTTGTCATGATGACTCTATCAAATCTTGGCTCATTGCTCTTAGTCCCGCCCCCACACTGAAAGGGGAAAGGGATTATGGACTCCATTCTCCTCTGCTAGGTGGTATTGGGTGTTAAAGGTTTGATTCCATTATTTAGGTCGATAGTCAAGCAAATTCGTCTGATGTTACAAAGTGGTGCCAACAGGACCAAACCTTGTTGAATTTGGATTGTATCTCTTTTGCTTGGTGTACAAGCTCCTCCATCCCTGTGGTTTTTGTTATACGTCAAAACCATTCTGCTATTGTGGCAGGATTGGGGTTACGCCAACAGCATGATATTCACATTTTCACTGCATTTATCATATCCATGGCTAGAGAGCAGCTGTACATTTTTTGCGAAATGGATGAGTGATGTGACAGGAATTGTGTCTGGGAGAAAACTAAGGAGAATGTTGTGATCCGTTTGGTAATGCAGTGGAATCCTTCCAAAATGGTTGGATTTGTGGACATGACCAACATATGTGTAAGCTTTAGCTTTGTTGCATCGCCAACATTTGGGTGAAACCTTAGGGTAAATCTTATGTAATACCGAGGGAGTTCTATAGAATCTTGAAAGAATTTTAAATCCATTTTCCTGGGTATAAAGATTAACTGTTCCTTTGTGTATGCATGTGTACATATTTTCCAAATCCTCATCTGTTAAGTCTAGGGAGAGTTCCTGTTCCCATTTGCTGCATACTTTATTGGACTTGGGGTTGTGATTGGAGAACAGCATGGAGTATGTGTCAGAAATGAAATGTCTTTGCGGCTCCTGTTTGCTGCAGAATGGCATTTTTTGGAAATGTCAGATTTTTACGTAGGTCCAAAACAGAAATGTGTGCATTGCCATGCGCAAGGATAGTGAGTGAAGGGTTATGAACTGCCCTTTGTCGAAGAAATGTTTTGCATGAATGTCAGTGTGTGGCCAAACATCAGTCAAATATGTATCAGATCAGGGGAGAAGTTAGGATTATGGCATATGGGGGTCATAGGTCCTGGTATTGAGGAGATCTTATGTGTTATACATAGGGATGAGCCGAACACCCCCGGGTTCGGTTCGCACCAGAACCTGCTAACGGACCGAAAGTTTGCGCGAACATTCGAACCCTATTAATTACAATGGATGCGAACGTTCGAAATCCAAAGTGCTAATTATAACGGCCAATATGCATGTAAATGTCATAAAACAGGTTTGGGGACCCGGGTCCTGCCCCAGGAGACATGTATCAATGCAAAAAGAAGTTTTAAAAACTGAAGTTTTTTTTCTGGAGCAGTCATTTTAACCACTTGCCGACCGCCCCATGTAGATATACGTCGGCAGAATGGCACGTACAGGCAGAACCACGTACCTGTACGTGCCATTCTTTAGGCGGTTGGGGGGTCCGATCGGACCCCCCTCCGCCGGCGGGGACGGTCGGCATCGCTTCAGGAGCGATCCGGGACGAGGGGACGGCCAGTGGTTTCTGGCCACCCCCTCGCGATCGCTCCTGGCGAATGAAAAGCTTCCCCTTCCTGTCTATTGTATAGACAGGAAGGCGGAAGTGATGTCACGCTCGGTGCGCCGGTCTATGTGACCGGAGACGCCGAGCGGCGAACATGTTAAGGTTAGTGCACAACACTACACTGACACCAGTACAGTTAGGCACACAAAACACCCCCCTGTCACCCCCTGATCACCCCCCAGATCACCCCCTCCCCCCCCAGTCACAGTGTCACTAATTGCAGTGATCATTTATTTACTGATCACTGCATTTAGTGTCAGTGTGACTGTAATAACTGTCAGGGCAGTTAGTTTTAGGTCCTAGGTAGCCCCCTACCCCCCCCTAATAAAGGTTTAACCCCCTGATTGCCCCTAGTTAACCCCTTCACCCCCTTTTGCCAGTGTCACTAAGCGATCGTTTTTCTGATCGCTGCATTGTGTCGCTAGGTAACCATTTTTTTTTTATTTTAACCGCCATGTTTTATATAGGTTCATAAATAGTTTTATAGGTCAGGTACCCCCATATTACAACCTAAATAAAGGTTTTAACCCCCTGATTGCCCCTAGAGTTAACCCTTTCACCAGTAATCACCGTATAACTGTCACTGGTGACGCTGGTTAGCCAGTTAGTTATTTCGTTATTTAGGTTCCCCGTCAGGTTTTTATATAGCGTCAGGTACCCCCATATATTACCTAATAAAGGTTTAACCCCCTGATTGCCCCTAGTTAACCCTTTCACCCCCTTTTGCCAGTGTCACTAAGCGATCGTTTTTCTGATCGCTGCATTAGTGTCGCTAGGTAACCAGTTTTTTTTTAGGTTAACCGCCATGTTTATATAGGTTCATAAATAGGTTTATAGGTCAGGTACCCCCATATTACAACCTAAATAAAGGTTTTAACCCCCTGATTGCCCCTAGAGTTAACCCTTTCACCAGTGATCACCGTATAAAATGTCACTGGTGACGCTGGTTAGCCAGTTAGTTATTTCGTTATTTAGGTTCCCCGTCAGGTTTTTATATAGCGTCAGGTACCCCCATATATTACCTAATAAAGGTTTAACCCCCTGATTGCCCCTAGTTAACCCTTTCACCCCCTTTTGCCAGTGTCACTAAGCGATCGTTTTTCTGATCCCTGCATTAGTGTCGCTAGGTAACCAGTTTTTTTTTGTATTACTGTTACGGGTGACGCTGGTTAGTTAGCTTGTTTTTTATACTGTCAGGGCACCCGCCATTTATTACCCAATAACGGTTTAACCCCCTGATCGCCCGGCGGGTGATATCAATTAGGTTTTAGGGTCAAATAAGGTCTGCGTCGCCCCAGGTTAGTGCCAGTACCGCAAACACCCACGCGCAAAGCATACACCTCCCTTAGTGGTATAGTATCTGAACAGATCAATATCTGATCTGATCAGATCTATACTAGCGTCCCAGCAGTTTAGGGTTCCAAAAAAACGCATTGTTAGCGGGATCAGCCCAGATACCTGCTAGCACCTGCGTTTTCCCCCTCCGCCCAGCCCAGCCCACCCAAGTGCAGTATCGATCGATCACTGTCACTTACAAAACACTAAGCACACATAACTGCAGCGTTCGCAGAGTCAGGCCTGATCCCTGCGATCGCTAACAGTTTTTTTGTGGTAGCGTTTTGATTCAGTCGCTAACAGTCAGGAGCTTTTTTACCTGTGAATCTCAAAAAAATAAAAAAAACAAAAATAGTTGTCGTTTTATTGTTCTCTCTCTCTCTCTATTGTTGCTCTTTTTTTACTCCATTCTATTCTGCAATGTTTTATTATGTTTTATCATGTTTTATCATGCTTGCTTTTCAGGTATGTAATTTTGTTTACTGTGTTTTAGTGTTAAGCATTTTTTTGTTTTCAGGTGCGCCATTCAGTTGCAGCGCGGATTTATTTATCTTGACAGCAACAGCGTTTGCTCCCACGATACATAAAGCCGCGACTCCAACGCTGTAGGAGGTGATTTCACCACCACAGTTAAAAAAAAGAGCATATGTGCCGAAGCATGGGGGCAGCAGGGGGGGCGGAGGAGCGATTGGCTCCTAATGCCACGTACATACGGTCGAAATTCCGACCGTGTGTACACGGCATAACTTTTGCGGGAGGATGCCCCCATGCATCGGCATATATAAATGGTGCATGTATGCCCATCATTAGAAGTGGGTGGATGAAGGGAGGTATTCTAATGGTGGGCATACCCACCAATCAATCTCTTTTTTTCGTTCAGCCAAGAGGCTGCATGAAAAAAAAAAAGATTACAATATATGTCCAGTATGTTGCTGGACTTTGAATGGTTATACCAGAATGATGCCTGCAGGTTTAGGTATCATCTTGGTATCATTCTTTTCAGCCAGTGATCGGCTTTCATGTAAAAGCAATTCTAGCGGGTAATTAGCCTCTAGACTGCTTTTACAAGCAGTAGGAGGGAATGTCCCCCCTCCCGGATATAAACCGCGCCATTGGGAAATTGGGAAAGCATTTTATCACACCAATCTTGGTGTGGTCAGATGCTTTGAGGGCAGAGGAAAGATCTAGGGTCTAATAGACCCCAATTTTTTCAAAAAAAGAGTACCTGTCACTGCCTATTGCTATCATAGGGGATATTTACATTCCCTGAGATAACAATAAAAATCATAACAAAGAAAAAAAATGGAAGGAACAGTTTAAAAATAGAATAAAAAAGCTAAATAAATAAAAAAAAAACTAAAAAAAAAAAAAAAAAGCACCCCTGCCCCCCCTTCTCTTGCGCAAAGGCGTACACAAGCGTTGGTCTGGCGTCATATGTAAACAGCAATTGCAGCATGCATGTGAGGTATCACCGCGAAGGTCAGATCGAGGGCAGTAATTTTAGCAGTAGACCTCCTCCGTGAATCTAATGTGGTATCATGTAAAGGCTTTTAAAGGCTTTTAAAAATGTATGTAGTTTGTCGCCACTGCGTGTTTGTGCGCAATTTTAAAGCATGTCGTGTTTGGTATCCATGTACTCGGCCTAAGATCATATTTTTTATTTCATCAAAAATTTGAGCAATATAGTGTGTTTTAGTGCATTAAAATAAAAAAAAGTGTATTTTTTCCACAAAAAATGCGTTTGAAAAATCGCTGCGCAAATACTGTGTGGAAAAAAAAAAATGCAACACCCACCATTTTAATCTGTAGGGCCTTTGCTTTAACAATATATATAGTGTTTGGGGGTTCAACGTAATTTTCTTGCAAAAAAAAAATATGTTTTCATGTAAACAAAAAGTGTCAGAAAGGGCTTTGTCTTCAAGTGGTTAGAAGAGTGGGTGACGTGTGACATAGGCTTCTAAATGTTGTGCATAAAATGCCAGGACAGTTCAAACCCCCCCCAAATGACCCCATTTTGGAAAGTAGACACCCCAAGCTATTTGCTGAGAGCAATGTTGAGCCCATTAAATATTTTTTTTTTTTGTCCCAAGAGATTGAATAATGAAAAAAAAAAAAAATATATATATTTTTTTTACAAAAAGTTGTCACTAAATGATATATTGCTCAAACATGTCATGGGCATATGTGGAAATACACCCCAAAATACATTCTGTTGCTTCTCCTGAGTACGGGGATACCACATGTGTGGGACTTTTTGGGAGCCTAGCTGCGTACGGAACCCCAAAAACCAATCACCGCCTTCAGGCTTTCTAAGGGTGTAATTTTTTTATTTCACTTCTCACTGCCAATCACAGTTTCGGAGGCCATGGAATGCCCAGATGGCATAAAACCCCCCAAAATGACCCCATTTTGGAAAGTAGACACCCCAAGCTATTTGCTGAGAGGTATTGTGAGTATTTTGCAGATGTCGCTTTTTGTCACAAAGTTTTGAAAATTGAAAAAAAAAAAATTTTTTTTCTTTACTTTCTTCATTTTCAAAAACAAATGAGAGCTGTAAAATACTCACCATGCCTCTCAACAAATAGCTTGGGGTGTCTACTTTCCAAAATGGGGTCATTTGGGGGGGTTTTGTGCTATTTTGGCATTTTATGGCCTTCGAAACTGTGATAGGTAGTGAGGAGTGAAATCAAAAATTTGCACCCTTAGAAATCCTGAAGGCGGTGCTTGGGTTTCGGGGCCCCGTACGCGGCTAGGCTCCCAAAAAGTCCCACACATGTGGTATCCCCATACTCAGGAGAAGCAGCAAAATGTATTTTGGGGTGCAATTCCACATATAACTATGGCATGTGTGAGCAATATATCATTTAGTGACAACTTTTTGAAGAAAAAAAAAATTATTATTTTTTTTTTGTCTTTATTCAATCACTTGGGACTAAAAAAAAAAATATTCAATGGGCTCAACATGCCTCTCAGCAAATAGCTTGGGGTGTCTACTTTCCAAAATGGGGTCATTTGGGGGGGTTTTGTACTTCTCTGCCATTTTAGCACCTCAAGAAATGAAATAGGCAGTCATAAATTAAAAGCGGTGTAAATTCCAGAAAATGTACTCTAGTTTGTAGACGCTATAACTTTTGCGCAAACCAATAAATATACGCTTATTGGCATTTTTTTACTAAAGACATGTGGCTGAATACATTTTGGCCCAAATGTTTGACTAAAATTGAGTTTATTAGATTTTTTTTATAACAAAAAGTAGAAAATCTCTTTTTTTTTCAAAATTTTCGCTCTTTTTCCGTTTATATCGCAAAAAATAAAAATCACAGAGGCAATCAAATACCATCAAAAGAAAGCTCTATTTGTGGGAAGAAAAGGACGCAAATTTCGTTTCGTTACAAAATTGCATGACCGCGCAATTACCAGTTAAAGTAGTGCAGTGCGAAATTGAAAAAAGACCTCTGGTCCTTAAGCTGACAATTGGTCCGGGGCTGAAGTGGTTAATGATGCATAAAGTGAAAAAAAAAAAAAAGTGAAATATTCCTTTAAATATGGTACCTGGGGGTGTCTAAGATATGCCTGTGAAGTGGCATGTGTTTCCTGTGTTTAGAACTGTCCCTGCAAAAAATGACATTTGTAAAGGAAAAAAATAAGCCATTTAAAACTGCTTGCGGCTTTAATGTCATGTCTTGTCCTGGCAATATGGATGAAAATCTTTGAGAAAAATGCCATGGCTACCCCATCACCCCAGCCCATTACCAGCCCCTTTGGGTCTTGTATGGATATTAAGGGGAACCCCGCACCCAAAATAAAACCCTATACAGGCGGTGCAAACAAGACAGGGACTGTAGGTTTGTTCTTACGTAGAATCTGTTTGTAATTTTGAACAGGTACATTTTTAAGTGTAGCTCCATCCAAAAAAATCAATTTTTAAGCTTTTTGGAGAACATAGGGAAGGGTTATTACCCCTGTAACATTTGTTTTGCTGTCTGTGCACCTGTTCAGAACATTTCACCTCACTTTCCGTCCCAATGACAAATGTTTTTGGAAAAGTGGGGTTTTTATTAAAAAAAGGATTGGTGATAAAGCATCAGTAGAGAGGAGATACCTTTTTCCCAAATTAAATCTAACAGGATAGAATTTCACTTCCTAGAGGTAGATTTCCTCTCACTTGGAGTCGTTTCTAAGTTGGATGTTTGAAAGTAGGGGCCTGCCGTATATACTCTGCAGAAATTTGCCCCATTAGATGTTGGTGTTGCCACAACACTGTAAGCCCTCACAGTTACTCTTGGTGGGCACAGGAATGGGCCCTGCTGTGAATTATTAGATCAAGATTTGTAATTGCATGCACCTGTTGAACAGGGGCAGAAAAATTGGGCCTTTGGTGGTGGTGGTGGTGGACGGTGTTGCCACAACACTGTAAGCCCTCACAGTTACTCTTGGTAGGCACAGGAATGGGCCCTGCTGTGAATTATTAGATCAAAATTTGTAATTACACGCCCCTGTTAAACAGGGGCTGAAAAATTGTGCCTTAGGCACTGGTTCTGGTGCCACAAGACTGCAACCCCTCACAGATACTGTACTTGGAGCACAGCAATCAGACCTGTTGCAAAGCATTGCATAAAAAATTGTAAATACACGCCCCTGTTAAACAGGGCTGAAAAATTGGGCCTTAGGCACTGGTGCTGGTGCCACAACACTGCAACCCCTCACAGATACTGTACTTGGAGCACAACAATCAGACCTGTTGCAAAGCATTGCATAAAAAAATTTAATTACACGCCCCTGTTAAACAGGGGCTGAAAAATTGGGCCTTAGGCACTGGTGCTGGTGCCACAACACTGCAACCCCTCACAGATACTGTACTTGGAGCACAGCAATCAGACCTGTTGCAAAGCATTGCATAAAAAAATTGTAATTACATGCCCCTGTTAAACAGGGGCTGAAAAATTGTGCCTTAGGCGCTGGTGCCACAACACTGCAACCCCTCACAGATACTGTACTTGGAGCACAGCAATCAGACCTGTTGCAAAGCATTGCATAAAAAATTGTAATTACACGCCCCTGTTAAACAGGGGCTGAAAAATTGGGCCTTAGCCACTGGTGGTGTCACCCAGAAACAAAAATGTTCTTCCAAGCCATCATCAGGATCATTGAGGTGGAAGAGGATAGTCAGTCAACATAACAAGACAGTCACTCAGCATCAGCATAGGCAGTCTTGAAGGGATGTGACATTTCAAAATAAATTATTCTGTTATATCAGCTTCAGGTGCCTGGTAGCTGGTGGTGATCCAAGACTGATTCATCTTTATGAAGGTCAGTCGATCAACCGAGTCGGTGGACAGGCGCACCCTGTGATCGGTGACAAAGCCTCCAGCAGCACTGAATGTGCGTTCGGGAAGAACGCTGGATGCAGGACAGGCCAGTAGCTCAATTGCATACTGTGCAAGCTCTGGCCAGTGATCCATCCTCAAGACCCAGTAAGCCAGAGGATTTTCGGTGGGAAACGTGTCCAAGTCTGAACTTGCCCCTAGGTATTCCTGCACCATGTACATCAGACGCTGGTGATGGTTGCTGTAACCAATCATACCTTGGGACTGCGGACTAAAAAATTGTCTGAACGCATCGGTCAGACATCCACCTTCCCCACCGCTCCTTCTGCTACTGACCGAAGCCTCAGCAACTCGTCGACCAGGAATTTGTAACCTCCCAGTCTCTGGGAACGCGTTGCACAGACCTTTCTGCAAGGCCTCCCGGAGATGTCTCATCCTCTGCTCCCTCTGCGACGGCAAGATAAGGTCCGCAACCTTACCCTTGTACCGTGGATCAAGGAGAGTGGCCAGCCAGTAATGGTCCCTCTCCTTGATCCGAAGAATACGAGGATCCTTCCGCAGGCTTTGCAGGATCAGGGAGGCCATACAACGTAGGTTAGCTGAGGCATTCGGTCCGGAGTCTTCTGGGTCAATGAGGACGACATGATCCACAGCCACCTCCTCCCAGCCACGTACAAGTCCACTGGTTTCTTGGGACTGTAAATCATCCCTAAAAGACTGCTGCTGCTGATGCTGAGTGCCAGGATCCACCTCCATGCTGACACAACCCTCCTCCCGCATCCTGCCTGTGGCCAATTATTTCTCTCCTCGCCTCTGGCTCTATGATTGGCCAAGCATGCGGGGTCACAGTGCATGCTTGGCCAATCACCAGCCAGCAATGCACTGCGACTGGCGCAGTGCACTGTGGACCGTTCGCATCACACGAATTTGATGCGAATGGTCCTTAGAGTTCTGGTTTCGACGAGCGGTTGAACACCCGATGTTCGATTCGAACATGGGTTCAAATCGAACACCGGGCTCATCCCTAGTTATACACACTTCTTTAAAGATGTGTAAGGTGTTACTTATTAAGATGTGGGATTTGCATGGTGGTGGTATGTATTCCTGGGCCGTTCAAGGGAGCTGGTGTAAGGGTAGGGAGGAAAATGAGTGCTCCAAATGAACCCTATCTTTGACTTCAGAGTGTATATTCCAATCTATTATCCTTGTAAGGTTACATGCTTGATGATATTTAGAGATGTCAAGGAGGCCTATGCCACCTTTCAGTTTCGGTAAAGTTAGTCAGTCATGGCTTAGTCTAGATCATATTTTACCCCATAGGAAAGTGGTACAGGCTTAAAATGAGGAGAAGAATGTAGGAGGGAGTTTAATTGGCAGGATTTACATAGCAAGGCCAATTCTTGCTTTCATCAGGAGTACCTCAATAGGGATACGGTGTGAAGGCGCCACCGACACCCAAAGACCAATTTTTCCAGACCTGTTACATCTATCCAAAGTCTGTGGAAGAGACATCAGAATTTATCCAAAAATTCTCTAATCTTGTCCCAAGTGCACTACATTGTACAATGCAGGGAACATGTCATTTTTTTGGCTTTATAAATGCAATTATTGCTGCAGCAGCTTCTATACAAAGTACAAATATGCCACTTGACAGGCGGACTAAGGGGAACCCCCAGGCACTATATTAAAAGGAATTTTCCATTTTTATGCTTTCACTTTAAGCATCAATAAATCACTGCTCATTTAAAAATGAAGTTATTTTATACAAACATTCTCATTGATATGGGTCCCCCTGGGCAGTACCCAGACCCCATAACCATTGTGTGCCCAATTACTTGCATATAAGACCTCAAAAAGCTCACTTTTTCCAGCTCGGGACCCATAGACTTCAATGGGGCTTGTTATTCGGTTCAGAACTGTCACAATGTTTGAAAGTTCTGGTGCGAACCGAACAGGGGGTCATTCGGCCCATCCCTACTCTCCAATGGCTCCTCTCTTTCTATTTGCTAGAGGTAGCCATAGTCTTCTCCCCAGCTAGTGCCCTCCCCATTTACCAGCAGTGCCTCTCACCCAGGCCATCCCAGTTACCAGGCACCACTATCACATTATTTGTTCCTGTCCATCTAGCCTGATTGGCTGCAGTGCCCTATTTGAATATGAGAAGCCCAGGGTTATGGGCTTGTGATAGTGTCCGCTACTTAGCTCCTTACCTACAGTGCTACCTACTTACCTACATACTGCTCTACCTACAGTGTTACCTGTAGATGCACTCCTTATTTTTTACCTCTGCCTTATACCCTGACTACTTTTTGGATTGCTACCAACTTGACCTTGGAACTGTTTACTGGATTACACTTGCTTGCTACCTGCCTTGACCTTTGGACTATTTACTAGATTACAGTTGCTCTCTGCCTGATTTGAGCTTGAAAGGGTTTACTGGATTATGCTTGCTCAAGGCCTGTCCTGATAGGAAGAAGCTCCGTTCCTGGCCAGCACTTTATTCCCCTACATCTCACAAACCCATCCTTGGTTCGCTATAACAAGGACAGAATGTACAGCTTTCAAAAAAGGTCAGCAATGGTGCTTCTGCATTTCTTAGCTGAAAATGTCACTATAAAGTGGAGGGCCACCCTAAAAAAAAAAAAATTGCATAAAAATCTTCCCAAAAATTTGGAGGAAAAACTTACCAGAAATGGCTGTTGCTAGGCAGATGATCCTAATCTGACTCTTCCTATTCCGCGGTGATCTTCAGTCTTCTCCTCCTTGCGTCGTCTTCTATGAATGGGGCGCAGTGTGTTCTGGGAACTGTGTGTGTCCCACAACACAGCGCGCCCCATTCACAAAGCGCTGCGCGACACGCGCATGTGCAGTAGGAAACGGGCAGTGAAGCCGCAAGGCTCCACTGCCTGTTTCCCTTAGTTGGAATGGTGGCGCCGGGACCCAGGAGCCAAGGGACGGTCAGCCGTCATCGCTGGCACCCAGCGCAGGTAAGTGTGCTTATTAAAAGTCAGCAGCTACAGTGTTTGTAGCTGCTGACTGGCTCTTCCCTTTAATATCATAACTTAAAATATAAAATGTTTACTATTAATTGAGGTGTAGAGGTGAGGTGTAGATAGTTGCTCATAATTAACTATGTGTTATGTAAAGCTAAGAATTAACTACATTTTAGATTTGATTTGCTAAAGTGTGCACTGAAGCAATGCGATCTAAAGTGCTGATTTATATAACAAGTATGAAAATTGCCACCTAGATGTCAGTGCATTTATATTGCTATTATTAATATTTTGACTTTTCCTTTTCAGAATATGAAGGGCCGATGCCTTGCTTAAAAGTTGCAGCGCTTTGCATTGGGGACTCTGTATGCAATAAGCACTTGGCAGTACTTATGAAATCTTGCCCTGTTAATGGAAATACATGTATTGTAAAGGACTGTCATAAGACAATGCGCTCATTCTACGAATCTATGCCTTTCAATATTTCTCAAATGCTGGCTTTTTGTGATTGTGACCAATCTAATGAGGACTGTCAACGTGCTGGAGAGGTGCTTCACAGCAGATCCTGCACAGTCCCCACAGATATACCCATTTCTTGTGTTCGTGTGGTCAATAGCTGTCTTGAAAATGACCTGTGCAGGTTAGTTAAATCAGAACCTCTAAATTAACCACTTGTGTACCAGCCTGTAATACCCCTTCATTACCAGGTAATTTTCCAGTTCTCAGTGGTATAATAGTTTGATTGACAATTACTCTGTCATGCAACATTGTATTCAAAAGAGATTTATTTTGGTGGTATTTAATAACTGCAGTTTTTTTGTTCTTTTTTACTATAAAAAGGCCCAAATTAAAGAAAAAATTGTTTCCCTTTATTCTTGTTAAAATAAAAATGCCAGAAAAGTATGAAAACCCCCAAATTAACCCTTTTTTTAAAGTAGGAGGCCCAAGGTAAATACATTTTTTGCCACAATTTTTTGAAAATTAAGAAACAAGCTTGTACTGAGGGGGTTAAACATGGAGCTTGGTAAAGGTGCACTATATACATGCAATACATAGTGGAAGAAGGCAGTGAAGGGATTAAAATAAGTTTTTAAATGGCAGAAGGTTTTTTTATTTTATGGCTTCTGTGTGTAGCAGCCTCCCCAGCACACAATACCTCCCTGAGCCCCATCTCTGTCCAACGATGTCCACCAGCCCTCGGTCATCCAGGACTTTACTTCCTGATTGACTAAGACACAGCAGCGGCGCCATTGGCTCCTACAGCTGTCAATCACAGTCAGTTAGCCAAGAGAGGGGGCAGCTCCATGTCTGAATGAACTTGGGTGCCTCTAAAGCAAGCTGCTTGCTGTGGGGGCACTCAACAGGAGGGAGGGGCCAGGAGCAGCGAAGAAGGACCCAAGAAGACAAGGATCCGGGCTGCCCTGTGCAAAACCAATTCTGGGCTTCTTTTTTTTTTGCGACTGTGGTGCTGTGGGCAAAATTATTAGTTGGTGAGTCATCGTGGCAGGTCATCTTGATTGGCATTAGATCTATATTGCTGGCAGACATGATTGATGATCATTTATAAGAAAACATGCAATTTGTCAATCTTGAACACAAACACAATGGGCGTCACATCAATGACATCTTTAAGATCTAACTGGATTTATTGAACAGACGGCACGCACTGCAGCCTTCCACTTGAAACTTCCCTCTAACAAGTTTCACCCACAGTGGGGCTTAGTCGTAGAGAAACAGCAAACAGACTAGGTTCAGGTTAAACTAATGTAATCTTGACATTGGGCATACGGAACTATCATAATTAAGAACTTAGGTGTAATGTGTATTAAAACATATGTTGCCTTATATAGTCTGTTTATAAAATTGGAATTCCTTCACTTACACAATCATATTTCTGCAGAGAAAGATATGAAGTCTATCAGTCAAAGTGTTGGGAACACACTAGCAGATGTCAAAATGAAAGGAGCTGTTTGCTAGGCTTAACCAGAGAGGATCCTACTTGTTCTGCTAGTGAAGAATGTCGAGCTGCATACATTGGAACTTTTGGAACAAAGCTGCAAACTCCATGCACTTGTGACGCTGAACATGGTTATGAGGAACAGCATTTGTGTAACTTGTATTACCACATACTGAATGGCAGATCCTGCTTGAGTAAGTTACTTTATTAAATTTATGAATAAGTATTTGTGAACCATTAGAAGTGTTCTGGATTTCCACATAATGACTTCTAAAAAGTTATCTACCGTAATCCTCATCATTATAATAGATAACAATGGCAGGCTTGTTTAGTAATGAACCCTCACACCATTTTAATCTTCAAAATCTTTTTTGAACAAATTAAAACTACGCATATAAAACTCGACTCAAAGTGAAAGACATGGCCAAAAAGACATTGCTCTTTCATCCTTCTGCGTTTTAACAGATAATCATGTGGTACAGATACCGTATTTAGTTATTAAACATGGCATTTTGTCAGTTACTACTGAGCAAAAATATTGCAGCTGCTACAGTATGTATCCATGAATACTCTATGTTGATCTTTAATCTTGCTTTAACTCTGACAGAATCTATGTTTGAATAAAACACTGATAATAATAGCTTAACACTTTCTCCTTTGGAGCTTTTTTTAATTTTATATTTTTCAAACATGTGTTAAAATCTGCATTTTTGTCTGGAAAAATACCTTAACCCAAGCAACATTATATATTCTCTAAAAGCAGAGACAATGAAGAATAAAAAGATGGTATAAAAAACACTAAGAAGGGATGGTGGCGCTGTTCTAGTAAAAGAATATATACAGGGGGGTAAAAAACCTACGTTAGACTTACCGGTAACGGTATTTCTACGAACCTTCCAGGACGGCATACATGAGAGATGAGGGCTCCTCCCTACAGGAAACACAATCACATGACAGATTTGTTATAAGCCCCACCCTCTCCCTTGATCCCCAGTATGTAATAAAGTAATCCTGAACCGGTTCACAAGGAGCATTGCTCTAAGTAGGTACTTACCACCTAGCGTTTTAGCTAGTCTTTCCCTCCACATAGGGTGGGAAGTAGGCCTGCCGTCCTGGAAGGTTCGTAGAAATACCGTTACTGGTAAGTCTAACGTAGGTTTTCTCCTATAACCTTCCAGGTCGGCATACATGAGAGGATAATAAAGCAACCCCCAGGCCTACCTTCAGGGTGGGACCACGGCTTGTAGGACCTTCCGACCGAAAGCCATATCTTGCTGTGACAAAACTTCCACACGGTAGTGTTTTAGGAACGTATCTTGACTGGACCAGGTGGCTGCTTTGCGGATTTGTTCCCAGAAGGCCCCTGCTTTCTCTGCCCAGAATGCTGCCAGTGACCAGGTTGAATGGGCTTTAATCTTTTTTGGTGCTGGAACCCCAGAACTCTCATAAGCCACAGAGATAGCATCTCTGATCCATTTTGATACTGAGGCTTTTGAAGCCTGAAGCCCTTTTCTAGACCCTGCGTATAAGACTAGCAGGTGACTGGACCTCATAAAACTTTTTGTTCTTTCTAGATATGTAAGGAGACACCTTCTTACGTCTAGGCAATTCAATTTTCTCTCTTTTTCATTGTTTGGTTTATTACAAAAGGACAGCAATATTATGTCTTGCGTCCTGTTAAATAAAGATGCTACCTTTGGTAGGTATAAGGGGTCTAACCTAAGGGTGACCCTGTCAGGTTGAACTAATAAGTAGGGCTCTTTCATGGACAGCCCTTGCAGGTCCCCGACTCTCCTGGCCATGGTGACTGCTAACAAAAAGGCTAACTTTAAAGTTCGAAACTTAATAGGAACCTCTTCTATAGGTTCAAAAGGGTGTTTAGATAATGCCTCTAACACCCTTGTCAGGTCCCAAGGTGGGAACCTGTGGTTTGTGACAGGGGAACTCATTTCCCTGGCCAGCAGGAAACGCTTTATCAAGCTTTCTTTTGCCAATCTCGCCTCTAGGTAAACCGAGAGGGCCGCTATCTGGACTCTAAGGGTGCTGACTGCCAAGCCTAGGTCCACCCCGTCCTGGAGGAACTCCAGAATGACTGGAACAGAGGTGGAGGTGATCTGCCTCTTCCTACCCCAAGAGCAGAAGGTCTTCCAGACCTTAAAATATATCTTTTTAGTCACTGGTTTTCTGCTCAGGAGAAGGGTATCTATTACTCTATCTGAGCATCCCCTATTCCTTAGGACCTGGCGCTCACTAACCAAGCCGTCAGCTGGAAAGGTTCCGGCCTTGGGTGAAGAACTGGACCTTGCCTGAGAAGGTCCGGCCTGTTCGGAAGCCACAGTGGTTCTGCCACTGCCATCAAGCTTAGGTTCGCAAACCAAGCTCTCCTTGGCCACCATGGTGCTACCAAAAGGAGCTGGCCTGGGGATTGGCTGAGTTTCTGAAGAACTCGTGGGATAAGGGCTAGGGGTAGAAAGGCGTAAGCCAGTTTGTAATGCCAGGTCTGAGTCAGGGCATCTAGCCCTTCCGACTCCTCTCTGGAGATTGAAAAATACTTTCTTACTTTCCTGTTTTGCCGATTGGTGAACAGGTCGATCTCCGGTATTCCAAAGCGCTGTACCAGGATTTGAAATGTCTCAGGGTTTAGTTCCCATTCCCCCTGTCCTAGCTGCCGAGGACTTAGGAAGTCCGCTTCTAGGTTGCTTGTCCCTTTTATGTGGACAACTGAGATGGAGAGGATCTCTCCTTCTGCCCAGCCCAGGATCTGTTGGGATAGTTCCAACAGGCGCCTGGACCTGGTACCTCCCTGATGATTCAGGTAGGCCACCACTGTGGCATTGTCGGAGCTCACTTGGACCTCCTTGTCCTTGATGCTTCTTTGGAAGGCCTTCAGGGGTCTTTGGATCTCCTGATCTAAAGACTCTTTCTTCTTGTCCCATGTGGACAGGAGGAAGAAGTGTAAGTCTCTTGAATGGAGCTGAGACCAGACGATGGCTGGTATGCTTGCCGACATTAGGCCCTGGGTTCTTAGAACCTTTCTCCTGGTGCAAGATGGAGTCTTTTTCAGGGACTTTACTACAGAAATCAGTTTCGCCACCTTGTCTTCTGGCAAGAAGAGCTTCTGGAGCTTGGTGTCTACCCTGTAACCGAGAAAGATCTTGATCTGTTCTGGGTTGAGGGAGGATTTTTCTTGAGGACCAACATGACTCTGTTGGTATCCGACTGAACCTGCTCCGCAGACTGTCCAGAGATCAGCAGATCATCCAAATAAGGGATTAGGGATACTCCCTGTAAATGCAGAAAGGCTACTGCTTCTGCTAGAATCTTCGTAAAGATTCTCGGGCTGGCTGTCAGCCCAAACGGCAGCGCCGTAAACTGCCAGTGGAAAGTTTATTTTCCGACTTTTACTGCGAACCTCAGGAATGCCTGATGATCCGCATGGATCGGAACATGTAGGTAGGCATCCCTGAGGTCCAGAGTCGTCAGGAAGGCCCCCTTCATGAGGTTTTTTCGTACAGAGTAAATAGTCTCCATGGAGAATTTTTTGTACTCCAGAAATTTGTTTAGATTTCTTAAGTTCACTATAAGCCGGTATTTGCCTGACGGCTTGGAAACTACGAATACGTGGGAATAAAATCCCTGGTATTGTTGCCCTTTTGGCACTGACACTACCACTTGTTGTTCCGCCAATTCCTGGATACCCTATAGGAGGGCAGTTCCTTTCAGGATATCCCTTGGGGATAGGTTAGGGTAATCATACAGGTTTTTTTTTTCAGAAACTCTAAGCGATACCCTTCTCGCAGAGTCTGAAATATGTAACTGCTGTCTGAAATTTTCTCCCACTGGGGGACAAAGTGTGACAGCCGTCCCCCTTCCCTGATCTTGGCGTCACTTGGTAGGTTTTGTGTCAACCCTAGGGGAAGGAAACAGCACACTGTTCCGTTGTCTCCCCCTGCCATAGTTCCACCGCTTATTGGGTTCTTTTTTGGCTTTATGCTGTCGTTGACCCTGGGGGCCTCGAAAAAAAAACGTTTACATTTTTCCTTTTTAGGCCTGACTGGGAATTTTTTACCCCTCTCAGAAGACCTAGACAGGACATCGTCCAGGCCCTTGCCAAACAGCAAGGATCCTTGAAAAGGGAGGCCACATAGTCTACCCTTCGACGCGACATCCCCTTCCCAAGCTTTAATCCAGACAGCTCTCCGAGCTGAGTTGATTAGGGCAGCTGTTTTAGCTGAGGCCCTGGCAGACTCGACTGCTGCGTCTGCTAAATAGGCTACTGCTTTACCTATCACGGATAGTGAATCCAGGACATCGTTAGTCTCGGGTTCCTGAGCTAGATGTTTTGCTAGCTTTTCTACCCAGAAGTTTGCATTCCTTGCCACACAGGCTGCTGCTAATGCTGGACCCAGGGTTGCTGTATTAGCTTCCCAGGCTTTTTTGAGAAGGGACTCTGCCCTACGGTCCATCAGGTCCTTGATACTGCCTGTGTCCTCAAAAGAGAGATCGGCTAGCTTGGTGACCTGCGATAATGCCACATCCAACCTTGGGAGCCTAAAGAAGGTCTCTTCATCGGATTGACTGAAGGGGAACCTTCTTTTCCAGGTTTTTTGTTTAATGAATCCTTTTTCGGGCTCCCTCCACTCCTGCAGGACAAGGTCCTTCAGGGATTGGTGAAGCGGGAAAGACCTAGCCTGAGCTTTTCATAGCCCTCTGTATACTTTGTCCTGTGCTGAAGTTACTTTAGGGGCTGGCTATCTACCTCCCCCTCCTCTTCCTCTTCCTCGCTAGTTTGTTAATACATTTATAGCAGAATGGTTTTGGGTGAGACTTTGGGAGTTTATCTTTACAGTACCCACACTTTTTTGAGGAGCTATGCCCTAAAGCGGCAGGAGGGCATTTATCTGGAGCCTCCTGGGCTCCGCTGGGGGACTCTGTTAAACAGGAGACATAAACATACCACATTATATGTCTTCCCCCCAATACTGCGGGTCTGTACCGGAGAGAGAGGAAGGGTTAAGTAAGAGACCAGCCTGTCCTGTCTCTATCACTGACTTCTTTCCAGGAGTCTACTTATCCATATGTCTGCTCTCTTTCCAAGGGGTGTTTGTACTCACCGGGCCCCGACCTGGATCTGCCCGCAGTAGACGCTTTTCCCTCTTCTTTTTCCATGAAGAGGAGTTAGCAGGGTCTTTGCTGCTAGTACCGTCTGGTGGGGAAGGTATCGCTTGGCGACCGCTTCACACTGCCCCTGCTGCAGCTACTAGCTGCTCACCATGCCGCTCTCCCCACCGCTCTGCACGCTTCTCCCAGTCTGACTACCGGGTTGTGCGGCACCGCCCACTTCCTGTGACACGATCGTTACTCAGAGCGAGGCTTGGAGGGCAGAAATTCCTGTTTGGAATGGAGGAGAGCAGCGGGACGGTGAATTCAAAAATGGCTTTAGCGATGGCGTGCCTCCCTGCAGCCAGAGCGCTGTTACCAGCTTTGGGGCTACCTGTGAGAAAAGGACAAGCCTTACAGGTTAGTTCAGCCCTCCCCGGCTTTCCTAAGAACCTGTCTCAACAGGGGTACCGTCAGACCCTTCCCTGGTCATCTGGTTTGGCAAAGAAACAAACATGCTACTGTGTTCGGGAGAAACACAATCAATACTGGGGATCAAAGGAGAGGGTGGGGCTTATAACAAATCTGTCATGTGATTGTGTTTCCTGTAGGGAGGAGCCTTCATCTCTCATGTATGCCGTCCTGGAAGGTTATCAGTGAAAGTATAAGAACTGTGAGATAGTGCATAAAAGTAGTTGAGGTCACATAATCAATTAAAGTGCAGATGCGTAAATATGGTATGCCATAGGTGGATACTAACGGAGGTACCCCAGTATTCAGCACAGGTAAAATATAAGTAAAATCACAAATAAGGTGATAACTGGGCAAGAGGTAATAATATAATAGATTAAAGTGATAAGTGGTAGGATGTAAGTGATAAGTGCCAGTGCATAAATGATAACAGTTTAGTATATGTAAAATAAATCAATACTAATAGTAAACATTAACTGGAAAAAAAGCAAATAAGTTTTAAAAAACAAATGTTTGGTCACTGCAAAAAAGGAAAAATGTGTGACTCCAAGATAAATTTCGCAAACGTCAAATAGAAGTGAATGAGTCCAAGTACACATATAATAAATGTGAATAGAAATAAAAATATATATATAGGCAAAAGCAATTCAGTCTGTGATCAGACACAAATCAGTAGAAATTCAGCATATAGATAAGACCAAGGGTGATGATCCAGTGCTCCCCTCCTGCAGACACTTCCCCTTATGTGAGAGACTCCTGGAGAGACTGAGAGCCTGTCTCCCCTGCAGGGGTTAATCGCTCCGGTGAGTGTAATCACATAAGGGGAAGTGTATGCAGGAGGGGAGCACTGGATCATCACCCTTGGTCTCATCTATATTCTGAATTTCTACTGATTTGTGTCTGATCACAGACTGAATTGCGATAGGCTGCTCATATACATTTTTTAACTTTTGCTTTTGCCTATATATATTTTTTTTTATTCACATTTATTATATGTGTACTTGGACTTATTCACTTCTATTTGACGTTTGCGATATTTATCTTGGAGTCACACATTTTTCCTTTTTTGGAGTGACCAAACATTTGTTTTTTAAAACTTATTTGCTTTTTTTCCAGTTAATGTTTACTATTAGTATTGATTTATTTTACATATACTAAACTGTTATCATTTATGCACTGGCACGTATCACTTACATTCTACCACTTATCACTTTAATCTATTATATTATTACCTCTTGCCCAGTTATCACCTTATTTGTGATTTTACTTATATTTTACCTGTGCTGAATACTGGGGTACTTCCGTTAGTATCCACCTCTGGCATACCATATTTACGCATTTGCACTTTAATTGCACTTTAATTTATTATGCAACCTCAACTACTTTTATGCACTCACTCATCTCACAGTTCTTATACTTTTTACCCCCCTGTATTTATTCTTTTACTAGAACAGCGCCACCATCCCTTCTTAGTGTTTTTTATATTTTCCGGCCTAATTTTGGTGAAGTTCACCCAGGGAGGCAGCAGTTCCTAAGCGCGGATAGTCACATTATTTTAAATAAAAAGATGGTAGTTGCAATTTTTATGACACACAATATTTGCACTACTGTTTATCACATCTATATTTTCAGGAAAAAAATATACTAAAATGAATGTTAGCACACACAAACACAATTGAAACCCCATTTTTTGTGTACAAAATAAAAAATTGGGTTGTGTTGATTGTGTACTAAATAATATGAAGGCCTCATGCACACAGGACCAGTCCATAGGGGGCGCAACCTCTCCCCCTCAGGGCAGTCACAAAAAAACAACAACGAGGGCCCTTTAAAAATAAAAAAATGTCCAGACACAGTGCACTATAGGAAGCGTGATGTCTAAGCAAACATGCGATTGCAGATGAGACGCTTCATTTGCGTGCTTAAGACCTACTTTGTGGCGCAATGCAATGTGGCTGAATACTTCCTACCGTAGTGTTAATATGGTAGCCTTGTTTTTGATTGGCGCGGCTGGGCGGTGCTTTCCCTCAGAGTTGCGGTGTCACTTCTGGCTTCTCTGTGCCAGTGATAAACCGGAAGTGACGTCCATTCAGCTCTGTGGAACGCACTACCTGAGCAGTGTTTTTTTTTTTCTTCAGTGTCCCGAAGTGAACTTGCAGCCGCTCTGCCTCTGGTGCTGTGGCTGCGTGCAGATAAGCAACAGACCTATTTCTGGCAAATTCCAAGTTTTTCTACTACTCTGTTATGGGAATAGGTAGCCTTGCTACTGCTCTGCCGTCCTTGCTGTGTACTCCGGGGAGTTCACAGGTTGGCAGATTAGTCCAGGCCAGGATCTCTGGAATGTGAGGAGAGCTAGCCTGATTTACTGCAGCCCTTTGTTATGCAGGGATGTCAGTGTGCAGCCCAGGCCAGTGAGACAGCATCAGCTTTAACCCCTGTCAGGCTGAGCAGTAATTAGTGCAACATCTGTACAAATGTACAGGGTGGGTGTAACATGTACAGGAGGGGGATAAAATGTACAGGGAAGGGAAGTAATATGTACAGGAGGGGTGGTAAAATGTACAGGAAGGGGGGTAACATGTACAGAGAGGGGGGGGCATGTGCAGGAGACCCATGAAGTCATCACAGGGATGGTAGGAACCCCTCATAATGGGCACAGTGGGTGTACAGACCCGGACTCAGCACAGGGATGGTGAGAACCCCTCATAATGGGCACAGCAGGTGTACAGACCTGGGAACTCAGCACAGGGATGGTGAGAACCCCTCATAATGGGCACAGTGGATGTACAGACCCAGACTCAGCAAAGGGATGGTGGGAACTCCTCATAATGGGCACAGCGGGTGTACAGACCAGGACTCAGCACAGGGATGGTGGGAACCCCTCATAATGGGCACAACAGATGTACAGACCTTGGAACTCAGCACAGGGATGGTGGGAACCCCTCGTAATGGGCACAGCGGGTGTGCAGACACAGGAACTCAGCACAGGGATGGTGGGAACCCCTCATAATGGGCACAGTGGATGTACAGACCCAGACTCAGCACAGGGATGGTGGGAACTCCTCATAATGGGCACAGCGGGTGTACAGACCAGGACTCAGCACAGGGATGGTGGGAACCCCTCATAATGGGCACAACAGATGTACAGACCTTGGAACTCAGCACAGGGATGGTAGGAACCCCTCGTAATGGGCACAGCGGGTGTGCAGACACAGGAACTCAGCACAGGGATGGTGGGAACCCCTCATAGTGGGCACAGCAGATGTACAGACCAGGCATGCATTACCAACAGTTTAATTTTTCAGCTTGTTTGTGCCCCCCCAAAAATATTTGAGCACCAGCTGGCACTGCACAGGACATTTTTACAGCTGCTCCTAGGGGGCTGACGTTTTTTTTCCCTGCCCCTAAATGCCCCTCCATGTTGCACACAAAGGCTTTTAGCAGCTTTTAGAGGCAGAAAAAACCCACTGCCAGTGTGTCCAGGAGCGGCAGAGTTTGGGCATAAAAATTGCTTGATGCTACTAAAAGTTGCCAGAAGCTGCTAAAAGCTGCTAAACATGACTAAAAAGCTAGTGCTTGAGCATTAATTTATTTCAATGGCCAGAATAAATAATATAAAGCAGAAAAGATGGTGCTTCTAAGTGCAGAAATAAAACACTTTAATGACAAGGAAAGGTTAAAAACACTTACAAGAGGGTAGTAAAAAGCAGGCATAGCAATGAATCCATAACGTCCATTGGGATGCCTTCTGGGAGTAAAGACAGCTGGAGGTGGAAGTTGCAGCCGACCAGCGGTGGTAAACACTGTGTCTCTGATCCAAGATGGAGAGCCATGCTGTCAGGACCAGCATGTAATCGAGGCAACCGGAAGTGACGTCAGAGTGGGCGGGACATGTTTTGAAGCATGCCCAGTCCTTCTTCAAACCAATGAATAAATAATATATTCTGGCCAATGAAATTAATTAACGCCCAAGAGCTTGATGCCTGTAAAAGCTCCTAAAAGTTGTAAAAGCTTAGACACTTTTACAAGCATCAGGCATTTTTTTTTCTGCAAAATTGCTGCTGGCTTCTAGGAGAGTTAAAAAAAATCCTGTGTGCATGAGGCCAAAAGATGAATAGTCTTCTTAATTTCCCATAATTATTATTTTGCCCCAAATGTCCAGTATGAAAGGCCATTTTTATCAGGTATAATGCCTGCTCTAAGGCACAATAAAACATTTTCTCATAGGTATTTGAAGAAATAAGCTACCCTGTTTCACCCAAATTTACAATTGTAATGTTTGCAGTTATTTGAATGTATAATATTCGGAATTCATTTTATTCAGAATATTATTTTTTTACGGTCTATTTTGTAGAAAAAATTACTGCAAGAAACATTCCTGCATCATACAGCGACACACAAGATGAACAATTACCAAAACCACACACCTATCAAAGTGGTGAGTGAATCATGCGTGCTTAAAGATACAGTAGATGTACTATAAGTTTCTTAATTTCAAATTGTGTCCTTTTAGTTTATTGCAGGGCCCTTGACTAAGGGTTTCTTTTTAAAGGGGTGAAGGCCCAGGAAGCAATTATATCTGTTTAGTGTGAATATTGATTGCTTGATCAGCCCAGAGCCTTTAAATGACAAGTTCACATTTTGGCATAAAATAATACATGTACATATTTTTGTAGAGAAAAAAAAAGTGCATTTATTTGAGAGGTGTAATAGCAATCCAGCGGCTAATTAGCCTCTAGGATTGATTTTACTTTACAGAGCATCACTCTGTCAATTGGTCAATCATATACATGTACGCGATTTGGCGTCAAGTGATTAATACACATGTGCAGTTCATTTCATTTCGAATTGAAATTTGGACGAATTTTCATTTTTTGGAAATTTTGGATTTATTTGAATTTCCGAATTACAATAGTACCGAATTTCAACGAATCTGAATTACAAAAAAAAGAAATTGGACGGAATTTGAATTCGAATAGATTTGAACCGTTTTCAAATCGAATTGAATAGTTTTCGAATTTGGATAGTTTTCAAATTCAAATTCGGATAGGTTTCGAATTCGAATAGTCTTCCAATTTTCAAAGAGAATAAAATAGAATCGAAAATAAAGGAATAGAATAGAAAAAAATAATAGAATAGAAAAAAATATAACAGAAAATAAAAAAATATAATATAATAGAGAAAAACAGAACAACATAGAAAATTAAAGAACAGAATAGAATAGAATAAAAAAAAGAATTGAATAAAAAAAAAAAAAAAATGGCCATTTGAATTTCAAATAGAATTTGAATACATAAGAAAGGAAAAGAATTAAAAAAAATTTGAATAGAAAAAAAAGAATAGAATAGACTATAATAGAATAGAAAAGAATAGAATTAGAAAAGCAATTGAATAGATTAGAATAGAATAGAAAATAAAAGAATAGTATAGAAAAAACACAACAGAATAAGAGAGAATAGAAAGAATATAACTTGAATTTTAAATAGAATAAATTTGAATTTGAATAGAATAGAAAAGGATAGAATAGGATAGAAAAGAAAAGAATAGAATATAAACTAAAATAATAGAATAGAAAGTAATAGAATAAACAAGTAGAAAAATAATAGAATTCAAAAAACAATAGAATAGTATAGAAAGAATATAACCATTTCACAAAATTTAAATAGAATCAATTTGTTTTGAATAGAATATAAAAGAATGGACGATGGTTATATTCTTTCTATACTATTCTGTTATTTTCTATTCTAATCTATTCTTTACTATTCTATTTAAATTCAATTTTTTATTCTATTTTTATTCTATTCTATTGTTTTTTTTATTATATTCATTCTATTCGAATTTCAAAAGATGGTTGTATTCTTTCTATTTTATTCTATTCTTTTTTTATTCTATTCTATTCATTTCTATTCTATCCTATTCATTTCTATTCTATCCTATTCCATTCTGTTCAGTTATTTACTATTCTATTTTGTTCTGTTTTACTCTATTATATTTTATTCTTTTCTTTTCCGTTATATTATTTTCTACTATATATTTTTTTCTATTCCATTCCTTTATTTTATTTTCTATTCTATTCTAATTCTATTCGTTTATTCTCTTTGGAAACTGGAAATCGATTAGAAAACTATTTGAATTCGAAAACTATTCAAATTTAAAAACTATTTAAATTTGAAAACTATTCAAATTTGAAAACTATTCAAATTTGAAAACTTTTTTAATTAAAAAAATATTCTAATTTGAAAACGATTTGAAAACTATTTGAATTAAAAAACTATTTGAATTTGAAAACTATTCGAATTCGAAAGCTTTTTGAATTCAAATACTCTTTGAAATTAATTCAAAAACGATTCCAATAGATTTGAATTAGAATTCAGAAAATTTGAATCGATTTAAATCGTATAACCGTAACGAATTACGAAAACAAAATTAAACGGGTTAAGCAAAGTTAACTAAACAAATTTATGTAAATAACTCATCGAAACTAAACTAAACTAATTTTTTTGTTCTGCACATGTCTAAGAAGCCAATGCGGTAAACAAAATGTTCTGCTTAGTGCTTGGTGTGCAGCCACTCTCTGGTATTCAGTGGTAAGGCGCCTATTCCACCATCCTGCAGCTCCCTTTTATGGCTGTCTCTCTACCAAATGACATAACAACATTCCCTTTTAGCAGAATGTGATCAGAGAGAAAGTTGGAGGCATCTCAGTTCCTTTAGAAAATACTGTTTTCATCAGTTTTCTTCCCTGTTTGCCTCTCCTTGCTGTTGAATTCCTCTTAGAACCCCCCCACCCCGTCTACATGCATGCACTCCAGTATCAACTGCATGTCATTTGTTTTGTGATGATGACAATGGAAGACATGCCTGTGCAATGAGCATCAGCATGGCTGCTTAGAATCGCCACTGAAAGCACATATAACAGGGTGATAACTAGGGATGAGCCGAACACCCCCCGGGTTCGGTTCGCACCAGAACCTTCGAACAGACCGAAAGTTTGCGCAAATTTTCGAACCCTATACGTTATAATGGACGCGAACGTTCGAAATCAAAAGTGCTAATTACAACGGCCAATATGCATGTTAATGTCATAAAACAGGTTTGGGGACCCGGGTCCTGCCCCAGGGGACATATATCAATGCAAAAAGAACTTTTAAAAACTAACGTTTTTTCGGGAGCAGTCATTTTAATGATGCATAAAGTGAAAAAAAAAAAGTGAAATTTTCCTTTAAATATGGTACCTGGGGGGTGTCTAAAGTATGCCTGTGAAGTGGCATGTGTTTCCCGTGTTTAGAACTGTCCTTGCACAAAATGACATTTGTAAAGGAAAAAAAGAAGCCATTTAAAACCACTTGCGGCTTTAGGTTTGTTCTTAAGTAGAATCTGAACAGGTACATTATGGAGTGTAGCTCCATCCCAAAAAAATCTATTTTTAAGCTTTTTGGAAAACATAGGGAGGGGTTATCACCCCTGTAACATTTGCTGTCTTTGCACATCTGTTCAGAACATGTCACCTCACTTTTCGTCCCAATGACAAATGTTTTTGGAAAAAGTGGGGTTTTAATTGAAACAAGGATTGGTGATAAAGTATCAGTAGAGAGGAGATACCTTTTTCCCAAATTAAATCTAACAGGATAGAATTTCCCTTCCTAGGGGTAGATTTCCTCTCACTTCCTGTTTTCTCTTTCCATTTGCAAGTAGGAGTCGTTTGTAAGTTGGATGTTTGAAAGTAGGGGCCTGGCGTATATACTCTGCAGAAATTTGCCCTATTAGATGTTGGTGTAGCCACAAGACTGGTGGGCACAGGAATGGGCCCTACTGTGAGTTAATAGATCAAGATTTGTAATTGCATGCACCTGTTGAACAGGGCAGAAAAATTGGGGGTGGTGGTGGTGGTGGACGGTGTTGCCACAAGACTGTAAGCTCTCACAGTTACTCTTGGTGGGCGCAGGAATGGGCCCTGCTGTGAGTTATTAGATCAAGATTTGTAATTGCAAGCACCTGATGAACAGGGCAGAAAAATTGGGCCTTTGGCGGTGGTAGTGGACGGTGTTGCCACAAGACTGTAGGCCCTCATAGTTACTCTTGGTGGGCGCAGGAATGGGCCCTGCTGTGAGTTATTAGATCAAGATTTGTAATTGCAAGCACCTGATGAACAGGGCAGAAAAATTGGGCCTTTGGCGGTGGTGGTGGACGGTGTTGCCACAAGACTGTAAGCTCTCACAGTTACTCTTGGTGGGCGCAGGAATGGGCCCTGCTGTGAGTTATTAGATCAAGATTTGTAATTGCAAGCACCTGATGAACAGGGCAGAAAAATTGGGCCTTTGGCGGTGGTGGTGGACGGTGTTGCCACAAGACTGTAGGCCCTCATAGTTACTCTTGGTGGGCGCAGGAATGGGCCCTGCTGTGAGTTATTAGATCAAGATTTGTAATTGCAAGCACCTGATGAACAGGGCAGAAAAATTGGGCCTTTGGCGGTGGTGGTGGACGGTGTTGCCACAAGACTGTAAGCTCTCACAGTTACTCTTGGTGGGCGCAGGAATGGTCCCTGCTGTGAGTTATTAGATCAAGATTTGTAATTGCAAGCACCTGATGAACAGGGCAGAAAAATTGGGCCTTTGGCGGTGGTGGTGGACGGTGTTGCCACAAGACTGTAGGCCCTCATAGTTACTCTTGGTGGGCGCAGAAATGGGCCCTGCTGTGAACTATTAGATCAAGATTTGTAATTACCCGCCCCTGTTAAACAGGGGCTGAAAAATTGTGCCTTAGGCACTGGTGCTGGTGCCACAACACTGCAACCCCTCACAGATACTGTACTTGGAGCACAGCAGTCATACGTGTTGCGAAGCATTTTTAAAAAAAAAAATGTAAGTACACGCCCCTGTTAAACAGGGGCTGAAAAATTGTGCCTTAGGCACTGGTGCTGGTGCCACAACACTGCAACCTCTCACAGATACTGTACTTGGAGCACAGCAGTCACACGTGTTGCGAAGCATTTTTTTAAAAAATTGTAATTACCCGCCCCTGTTAAACAGGGGCTGAAAAATTGTGCCTTAGGCACTGGTGCTGGTGCCACAACACTGCAACCCCTCACAGATACTGTACTTGGAGCACAGCAGTCACACGTGTTGCGAAGCATTTTTAAAAAAAAATTGTAATTACCCGCCCCTGTTAAACAGGGGCTGAAAAATTGTGCCTTAGGCACTGGTGCTGGTGCCACAACACTGCAACCCCTCACAGATACTGTACTTGGAGCACAGCAGTCACACGTGTTGCGAAGCATTTTTTAAAAAAATTGTAAGTACACGCCCCTGTTAAACAGGGGCTGAAAAATTGTGCCTTAGGCACTGGTGCTGGTGCCACAACACTGCAACCCCTCACAGATACTGTACTTGGAGCACAGCAGTCACACGTGTTGCGAAGCATTTTTTTATAAAAATTGTATGTACACGCCCCTGTTAAAGAGGGGCTGAAAAATTGTGCCTTAGGCACTGGTGCTGGTGCCACAACACTGCAACCCCTCACAGATACTGTACTTGGAGCACAGCAGTCACACGTGTTGCGAAGCATTTTTTTATAAAAATTGTATGTACACGCCCCTGTTAAACAGGGGCTGAAAAATTGTGCCTTAGGCACTGGTGCTGGTGCCACAACACTGCAACCCCTCACAGATACTGTACTTGGAGCACAGCAGTCACACGTGTTTGCGAAGCATTTTTTTAAAAAATTGTAAGTACACGCCCCTGTTAAACAGGGGCTGAAAAATTGTGCCTTAGGCACTGGTGTGGTGGCATGGATCATTGAGGAGGAGGAAGAGGATAGTCAGTGAACATAAGAGGACAGTCACTCAGCATCAGCATAGGCAGTCTTGAAGGGATGTGACATTATAAATTATTCGGTTATATCCGCCTCAGGTGCCTGGTAGCTGGTGGTGATCCAAGACTGATTCATTTTGATGAAGGTCAGTCGATCAACCGAGGCGGTGGACAGGCGCACCCTATGATCGGTGACAAATCCTCCAGCAGCACTGAATGTGCGTTCGGAAAGAACGCTGGAGGCAGGACAGGCCAGTAGCTCAATTGCATACTGTGCAAGCTCTGGCCAGTGATCCATCCTCAGGACCCAGTAAGCCAGAGGATTTTCGGTGGGAAAGGTGTCCAAGTCTGACCTTGCCCCAAGGTATTCCTGCACCATGTATATCAGACGCTGGCGATGGTTGCTGGAACCGATCATACCTTGGGGCTGCGGACTAAAAAATTGTCTGAACGCATCGGTCAGACGTCCACCTTCCCCACCGCTCCTTCTGCTACTGACCGAAGCCTCAGCAACTCGTCGCCCAGGACCAGGAGTTTGTAACCTCCCAGTTTCTGGGAACGCGTTGCACAGACCTTTCTGCAAGGCCTCCCTGAGATGTCTCATCCTCTGCTCCCTCTGCGACGGCAAGATAAGGTCCGCAACCTTACCCTTGTACCGCGGATCAAGGAGAGTGGCCAGCCAGTAATGGTCCCTCTCCTTGATCCGAAGAACACGAGGATCCTTCCGCAGGCTTTGCAGGATCAGGGAGGCCATGCAGCGTAGGCTAGCTGAGGCATTCGGTCCGGAGTCTTCTGGGTCACTGAGGATGACATGATCGCCAGCCACCTCCTCCCAGCCACGTACAAGTCCACTGGTTTGTTGGGACTGTACATCATCCCTAAAAGACTGCTGCTGCTGATGCTGAGTGCCAGGCTCCACCTCCATGCTCACACAATCCTCCTCCTCCTCCTCCTCCTCCTCCTCCTCATCCTCTTCCTGTGTGATGGGTGGGACAGAAGGAACACTGTCCGGATAAAGGGGGCCTTGAGAGGCAAGGAAGTCCTCCTCTTCCTGCCTCTGTTCTGCCTCAAGTGCCCTGTCCATTATCCCACGCAGCGTATGCTCCAACAGGTGGACAAGAGGGACAGTTTCACTGATGCATGCACTGTCACTGCTCACCATCCTCGTGGCCTCCTCAAATGGTGAGAGGACAGTGCATGCATCCCTGATCATGCTCCACTGACGTGGGGAAAAAAAACCAAGCTCCCCTGACCCTGTCCTGGTGCCGTAGTCGCAAAGGTACTCATTGATGGCCCTCTGCTGCGTGTGCAGTCGCTGCAGCATGGCCAACGTTGAGTTCCACCTGGTGGGCATGTCACATATTAGGCGGTTCTTGGGCAGGTTCAGCTCCTTTTGCAGCTCAGTCAGCCGAGCACTGGCATTATAAGATCGGCGGAAATGCACACAGACTTTCCTGGCCTGCCTCAGGACATCCTGTAAGCCTGAGAACCTGCCCAAGAACCGCTGCACCACCAGGTTGAGGACGTGAGCCATGCAGGGCACATGGGTGAGCTGCCCCTGTCGCAGGGCGGAGAGGAGGTTGGTGCCATTGTCAGAAACGACCATTCCTGGCTTAAGCTGACGTGGCGTCAACCACCTCTCGGCCTGCCCCTGCAGAGCTGCCAGAACCTCTGGCCCAGTGTGGCTCCTGTCCCCCAAACACACCAGCGCAAGCACGGCATGGCATCTTTTTGCCTGCGTACTTGCGTAGCCCCTTGTACGCCTACGGAGCACCGCTGGTTCCAAGGACAGAGCACTGGAGGAAGAAGAAGAGGAGGGGGTGGAGGAGAGAGGTGTGTCACAACCAGTAGCAGTAGTAGCGTTTTGGAGGCGTGGTGGCGGAACAACCTCCAACACTACTGCACCTTGTCCTGCATCCCTCCCAGCTGCCAATAGAGTGACCCAATGGGCCGTGAAAGAAAGGTACCGTCCCTGTCCATGCCTGCTGGACCATGAGTCAGCGGTAATATGCACCTTACCGCTGACCGCCCTGTCCAGCGAGGCATGGACATTGCCTTCCACATGCCGGTAGAGAGACGGGATCGCCTTCCGTGAGAAAAAGTGGCGTTTGGGAACCTGCCACTGAGGAACCGCACATTGAACAAACTCACGGAAGGGGGCCGAGTCTACCAACTGAAAAGGCAGCAGCTGAAGTGCTAGCAATTTAGCCAAGCTAGCATTCAACCGCTGGGCATGTGGATGGCTGGGAGTGTACTTCTTTCTACGGTCCAGCAGCTGGGGTAGGGAAATTTGCCTGCTGCAATCGGACGTCGGTGTACTGCAAGTACTTGGTTGTGACACACCTAATTCTACACCTTCAGTCCTCTCAGAGAAGCTTTCAGAGAGCACTGAAGGTGTAGTGGGGATGGAGATCCCAGCTGATGAGGAGCAAGGAGAGGTCCGCTTAGTTCTTTGGTGTGGGTCTTTTATGTGTGCCTGCCAACGAGCTGCATGGCAGGTCGACATATGTCTGGTCATGCTTGTGGTGCCCAAGCGGCTGATGTTTTGGCCACGCGAGATACGCTTGAGACAAATATTGCAAATAGCAGTGGTGCGATCTGATGCACTCGTCTCAAAAAAGGCCCACACCAAAGAACTTTTCTGATAACGTGCAGAGGCAGCGCCCTGCACAGGCGGAGCTCTGCGGTGTTGCACAGTTGCTGTGCTGGCCTCTACCTGGCCTCCAGGGGGCATCCTGCCTCGTTGGACATGTGACGCCGCATCCTCCTCCTCCTCGTCCTCCTCCTCATCCTCTCTCCCTTCAGGCACCCACGTGGAGTCAGTGACCTCATCATCCCCTCCCTCTTCACCACTAGAGCAAACCTGGCAGTAAGCTGCAGCTGGTGGAACAGTGGGCATCCTCCTGGAGCATGTACCCAACACTGTTTTAAAAGAGTTCGGGGGTACTCCTCAGGAGGACATGGTGGGTCTAGGGAAGGGGTGGCTGATGATGCCATTGAGTACGCGTTGGCAGCTGCTCTGCCAGTACCCTGAGCCTGGGTGAGAGAGGATGAGGAGGATGAGGAGGGCTTGGTCATCCATTCTACCAAGCCTTCAGCCTCCACATGTCCAGCTGCCGAAAACAAAGACGCGCGTGTCCCATGGCCACGTGCTGATGACGATGCACGACCACGTCCACGGCCACGGCCACGTCCACTAGAAACAGAGCCTGCCTGCCCTGTGTTCTTGGCTCTGCACGCTCTGCCTCCCCTTGGCGGTCTTCCAGCCATTGTAGTCGGTAGTCCTGTGGGTGCTGCTGAGAAGAATATATAGGAGCTCTGTGTGATGCCACTAACACACTAGAAGTCCCATGGGTGCTTCTGCAAAGAAAATATAGGAGCTCTGTGTGATGCCACTAACACACTAGAAGTCCTGTGGGTGCTGCAGTGCTGAGAAGAATATATAGGAGCTCTGTGTGATGCCACTAACACACTAGAAGTCCTATGGGTGCTTCTGCAAAGAAAATATAGGAGCTCTGTGTGATGCCACTAACACACTAGAAGTCCTGTGGGTGCTGCTGAGAAGAATATATAGGAGCTCTGTGTGATGCCACTAACACACTAGAAGTCCTATGGGTGCTTCTGCAAAGAAAATATAGGAGCTCTGTGTGATGCCACTAACACACTAGAAGTCCTATGGGTGCTTCTGCAAAGAAAATATAGGAGCTCTGTGTGATGCCACTAACACACTAGAAGTCCTGTGGGTGCTGCTGAGAAGAATATATAGGAGCTCTGTGTGATGCCACTAACACACTAGAAGTCCTATGGGTGCTTCTGCAAAGAAAATATAGGAGCTCTGTGTGATGCCACTAACACACTAGAAGTCCTATGGGTGCTTCTGCAAAGAAAATATAGGAGCTCTGTGTGATGCCACTAACACACTAGAAGTCCTGTGGGTGCTGCTGAGAAGAATATATAGGAGCTCTGTGTGATGCCACTAACACACTAGAAGTCCTATGGGTGCTTCTGCAAAGAAAATATAGGAGCTCTGTGTGATGCCACTAACACACTAGAAGTCCTATGGGTGCTTCTGCAAAGAAAATATAGGAGCTCTGTGTGATGCCACTAGAAGTCCTGTGGGTGCTGCTGAGAAGAAAATATAGGAGCTCTGTGTGATGCCACTAACACACTAGAAGTCCTATGGGTGCTTCTGCAAAGAAAATAGAGGATCTCTGTGTGATGGGACTAACACACTTCAAGTCCTATAGGTGCTTCTGGGAACAAAATATAGCTCTGTGTGATGGGACTAACACACTTCAAGTCCTATGGGTGCTTCTGGGAAGAAAATATAGCTCTGTGTGATGGGACTAACACACTTCAAGTCCTATAGGTGCTTCTGGGAACAAAATATATGATCTCTGTGTGATGGGACTAACACACTTCAAGTCCTATAGGTGCTTCTGGGAACAAAATATATGATCTCTGTGTGATGGGACTAACACACTTCAAGTCCTATAGGTGCTTCTGGGAAGAAAATGTAGGTCTGTGTGATGGGACTAACACACGTCAAGTCCTATAGGTGCCTCTGGGAACAAAATATATGATCTCTGTGTGATGGGACTAACACACTTCAAGTCCTATAGGTGCTTCTGGGAAGAAAATATAGCTCTGTGTGATGGGACTAACACACTTCAAGTCCTATAGGTGCTTCTGGGAAGAAAATGTAGGTCTGTGTGATGGGACTAACACACTTCAAGTCCTATAGGTGCCTCTGGGAACAAAATATATGATCTCTGTGTGATGGGACTAACACACTTCAAGTCCTATAGGTGCTTCTGGGAAGAAAATATAGGTCTGTGTGATGGGACTAACACACTTCAAGTCCTATAGGTGCTTCTGGGAACAAAATATAGCTCTGTGTGATGGGACTAACACACTTCAAGTCCTATGGGTGCTTCTGGGAAGAAAATATAGCTCTGTGTGATGGGACTAACACACTTCAAGTCCTATAGGTGCTTCTGGGAACAAAATATATGATCTCTGTGTGATGGGACTAACACACTTCAAGTCCTATAGGTGCTTCTGGGAACAAAATATATGATCTCTGTGTGATGGGACTAACACACTTCAAGTCCTATAGGTGCTTCTGGGAAGAAAATGTAGGTCTGTGTGATGGGACTAACACACGTCAAGTCCTATAGGTGCCTCTGGGAACAAAATATATGATCTCTGTGTGATGGGACTAACACACTTCAAGTCCTATAGGTGCTTCTGGGAAGAAAATATAGCTCTGTGTGATGGGACTAACACACTTCAAGTCCTATAGGTGCTTCTGGGAAGAAAATGTAGGTCTGTGTGATGGGACTAACACACTTCAAGTCCTATAGGTGCCTCTGGGAACAAAATATATGATCTCTGTGTGATGGGACTAACACACTTCAAGTCCTATAGGTGCTTCTGGGAAGAAAATATAGGTCTGTGTGATGGGACTAACACACTTCAAGTCCTATAGGTGCTTCTGGGAACAAAATATATGATCTCTGTGTGATGGGACTAACACACTTCAAGTCCTATGGGTGCTTCTGGGAAGAAAATATAGGTCTGTGTGATGGGACTAACACACTTCAAGTCCTATAGGTGCTTCTGGGAACAAAATATATGATCTCTGTGTGATGGGACTAACACACTTCAAGTCCTATGGGTGCTTCTGGGAAGAAAATATAGGTCTGTGTGATGGGACTAACACACTTCAAGTCCTATAGGTGCTTCTGGGAACAAAATATAGCTCTGTGTGATGGGACTAACACACTTCAAGTCCTATGGGTGCTTCTGGGAAGAAAATATAGCTCTGTGTGATGGACTAACACACTTCAAGTCCTATAGGTGCTTCTGGGAACAAAATATATGATCTCTGTGTGATGGGACTAACACACTTCAAGTCCTATAGGTGCTTCTGGGAACAAAATATATGATCTCTGTGTGATGGGACTAACACACTTCAAGTCCTATAGGTGCTTCTGGGAAGAAAATGTAGGTCTGTGTGATGGGACTAACACACGTCAAGTCCTATAGGTGCCTCTGGGAACAAAATATATGATCTCTGTGTGATGGGACTAACACACTTCAAGTCCTATAGGTGCTTCTGGGAAGAAAATATAGCTCTGTGTGATGGGACTAACACACTTCAAGTCCTATAGGTGCTTCTGGGAAGAAAATGTAGGTCTGTGTGATGGGACTAACACACTTCAAGTCCTATAGGTGCCTCTGGGAACAAAATATATGATCTCTGTGTGATGGGACTAACACACTTCAAGTCCTATAGGTGCTTCTGGGAAGAAAATATAGGTCTGTGTGATGGGACTAACACACTTCAAGTCCTATAGGTGCTTCTGGGAACAAAATATATGATCTCTGTGTGATGGGACTAACACACTTCAAGTCCTATGGGTGCTTCTGGGAAGAAAATATAGGTCTGTGTGATGGGACTAACACACTTCAAGTCCTATAGGTGCTTCTGGGAACAAAATATATGATCTCTGTGTGATGGGACTAACACACTTCAAGTCCTATGGGTGCTTCTGGGAAGAAAATATAGGTCTGTGTGATGGGACTAACACACTTCAAGTCCTATAGGTGCTTCTGGGAACAAAATATATGATCTCTGTGTGATGGGACTAACACACTTCAAGTCCTATAGGTGCTTCTGGGAAGAAAATGTAGGTCTGTGTGATGGGACTAACACACTTCAAGTCCTATAGGTGCTTCTGGGAAGAAAATATAGGTCTGTGTGATGGGACTAACACACTTCAAGTCCTATAGGTGCCTCTGGGAACAAAATATATGATCTCTGTGTGATGGGACTAACACACTACAAGTCCTATAGGTGCTTCTGGGAAGAAAATGTAGGTCTGTGTGATGGGACTAACACACTTCAAGTCCTATAGGTGCCTCTGGGAACAAAATATATGATCTCTGTGTGATGGGACTAACACACTTCAAGTCCTATAGGTGCTTCTGGGAAGAAAATATAGGTCTGTGTGATGGGACTAACACACTTCAAGTCCTATAGGTGCCTCTGGGAACAAAATATATGATCTCTGTGTGATGGGACTAACACACTTCAAGTCCTATAGGTGCTTCTGGGAAGAAAATATAGGTCTGTGTGATGGGACTAACACACTTCAAGTCCTATAGATGCTTCTGGGAACAAAATATATGATCTCTGTGTGATGGGACTAACACACTACAAGTCCTATAGGTGCTTCTGGGAAGAAAATATAGGTCTGTGTGATGGGACTAACACACTTCAAGTCCTATAGGTGCTTCTGGGAACAAAATATAGGAGCTCTGTTTGCTGCCAGTGCCTGCCTGCCACGAACACACTACAAGTCCTATAGGTGCTTCTGGGAACAAAATATAGGAGCTCTGCCTGCCTGCCACGAACACACTACAAGTCCTATAGGTGCTTCTGGGAACAAAATATAGGAGCTCTGCCTGCCTGCCACGAACACACTACAAGTCCTATAGGTGCTTCTGGGAACAAAATATAGGAGCTCTGCCTGCCTGCCACGAACACACTACAAGTCCTATAGGTGCTTCTGGGAACAAAATATAGGAGCTCTGCCTGCCTGCCACGAACACACTACAAGTCCTATAGGTGCTTCTGGGAACAAAATATAGGAGCTCTGTTTGCTGCCAGTGCCTGCCTGCCACGAACACACTACAAGCCCCTCTTTCTAAATCAATCTTTCTAAATGAATCTATCTAACTCAATCTCTCTAAGTAAATCTCTCTAACTAAATCTAGCAGAATGACACAGAACGATCCTGCTCTATCTACGCCGGAACAGCATGTGACCGGCGCAGACTGCGTGGCGGCCTTTTATAAGAGGGGGCGTGTACTAAAGCCCCTGAGCTGTAATTGGCTACAGGTGTCCTGCCTGTAGCCAATTATGGCTCTTCGAGTTTCCGGCGCTGTGATTGGCCAAGCATGCGGGGTCACAGTGCATGCTTGGCCAATTATCAGCCAGCAATGCACTGCGCCGGCCGCGCCGGCCGCAATGCATTGCGGGGCCGCTCGCATCACACGAACGTGATGCGAGCGGCCAAAATAGTTCTGGGCTCACCGAGCGAGCGAACACCCGGTGCTCGATGCGAACAAGGGTTCGCATCGAGCACCGGGCCCATCCCTAGTGATAACACAGTAGAGGATGAGCACTCAGGAGACAGGGATAGACAATTGTCACCCTAATGACTTTCATGGGAAGGTTAACAGGTATTATTTTAATAAAAGCTGGTAATTTAAATGATTAAAAATTATTTTTAAAATGAAATTAACACTTAAAAGATTATGTGGGATTTAACAGTGATGTCAGACTAAAAATACCTATTTATAGAGAATACTTGTGGATTAAATGTGATTCTATTTTAAACTATATTTACCAAATGGTAAATTACATTTAGCCACCCAGCCTCAAATATAGCTCTCTGAGGATCTGAAAAAAAGAATTGTTGCTCTACATAAAGATGGCCTAGGCCAGTGAGGGCGAACCTTGGCACCCCAGATGTTTTGGAACTACATTTCCCATGATGCTCAACTACACTGCAGAGTGCATGAGCATCATGGCAAATGTAGTTTGAAAACATCTAGGGTGCCAAAATTTGCCATCACTGGCCTAGGCTATAAGAAGATTGCCAAGACCCTGAAACTGAGCTGTAGCACAGTGGCCAAGACCATACAGTGGGACAGGTTCCACTCAGAACAGGCCTCACCATGGTAGACCAAAGAAGTTGAGTGCATGTGCTCAGAGTCATATCCAGATGTTGTCTTTGGGAAATAGATGTATAAGTGCTGCCCTCATTGCTGCAAAGGTTGAGGGGGTGGGGGGTCAGCCTGTTAGTGCTCAGACCATACGCCGCACACTGCATCAAATTGGTCTTCATAGATGTCGTCCCAGAAGGAAGCCTCTTCTAAAGATGATGAACAAGAAACCCTGCAAACTGTTTGCTGAAGACAAGCAGACTAAGGACATGGATTACTGGAACCATGTCCTGTGGTCTGATGAGACCAAGATAAACTTATTTGGTTCAGATGGTGTCAAGCGTGTGTAAAAGCAACCAGGTGAGGAGTACAAAGCATGGTGGTGGGAGTGTCATGGTCTGGGGCTGCATGAGTGCTGCCAGCACTGGGGAGCTACAGTTCCTTGAGGGAACAATGAATGTGACATACTGAAGCAGAGCATGATCCCCTCCCTTCAGAGACTGGGCAGCAGGGCAGTATTCCAACATGATAAAGACCCCAAACACACCACCAAGATGGCCACTGCCTTGCTTAAAAAGCCGATGGTAAAGGTGGTGGACTGGCCAAGCATGTCTCCAGACCTAAACCCTATTGAGCATCTGTGGGGCATCCTCAAATGGAAGGTGGAGGAGCGCAAGGTCTATAACATCCACCAGCTCCGTAATGTCATCATGGAGGAGAGGAAGAGGACTCCAGCGGCAACCTGTGAAGCTCTGGTGAACTCCATGCCCAAGAGGGTTAAGGCAGTGCTGGAAAAAAATGGTGGCCACACAAAATATTGACCAAATTTGGACAGTTTCGCTTAGGGGTGTGCTGTCTGTGTGTTGAGTTATTTTGAGAGGACAGAAAATTTACACTGTTATACAAGCTGTACACTCACTACTTTACATTGCAGCAAATTGTAATTTCTTCAGTGTTGTCACATGAAAAGATATAATATTTACAAAAATGTGAGGGGTGTATTCACTTTTGTGAGATACTGTATGTGGACTTTGATTACAAATACGTAACACATGTCAAAATGTTACTAGTTATACATCTCTTTCCTTCTGAAAAGACTTTAACTTAAGGCAGCAGTAAAGTCTGCTTATTAATTTATATATACACGTAAAGTAAATATCTCCTAAATGTGCACCGCTTAGAAGATATTTACTTTGGTAGCAGCCGTTGACGTCACCGGCGCATGTGTTCTGTGCCATGGCCAGGATGTCTGTGCACATGTGCGGAAGTGATTTCACTGCGGCTTAGCCATTAAAATGGCCAAATCCCACAAATCTAGAAGGAAGAGCAGGTGAAGATGAAAGCCCTGTCAGCAGTGACGGCGTGCTGCTGGAGGGTTTCGTTTTAAGGTAAGTCTGTCATAATGCAATGCATACTTTATGACACTATCCTGCAGGGGTCTAATTCTTTTCTTTTCTTTTTTTTGTGGTTTACTATCACTTTAAATTTTATTTTCCAAATATTGTTTAACTAAATTTGATCTAAACCCAATCACATAAATCTCCCTTGTAAATAATATTTCAAATGCTGTTTTCAATATGCAAGCTTTAATTACAATAATACCTGGTGATTCTGCCAGGAAAGTTCTTGTGAAGTCACTTCCTGCTATAAGCTGACAATACAGAGTCCCCACAGTCAGAATAGAATACGGGGAGGATTCCTCAATCCACCTTGCTTGTGTGGATGGGGATATCCTTTCAGTTTTCTTAGATCAGCCCACTAATTCATGTATAGCCAACCTAAATATTATTAATTTACTGTTCAGTTATACTTACACTTAATCATGTTGTTTCTTCCAGACCCAACAATATATATTATTGCCTACACTACTGGGATAGTTTTAATTTTTGGAATTATTCTTTTGACCTTACTACAGACAAGGTAAGAAAACAAGATAGGGCATACTCAAGCTAATTATGGCATAAAAAGTAATGCTGTGTACACACGACCGGACTTTTAGACGGACTGAATTCCGTCTGACTTTTCGATGGACTTTGGATGGACTTTCGACGAACTTCCGTCGAATCGGACTTGTCTACACACAATCACACCAAAGTCCGACAGATTCGACCATGATGACGTACGACTGGACTAGAATAAGGAAGTTCATAGCCAGTAGCCAATAGCTGCCCTAGCATCGTTGTTTGTCCATCGGACCAGCATACAGACAAATGGATTTTTCGACCGGACTCGAGTCCGTCAGAAAGATTTGAAACATGTTCTAAATCTAAAGTCCGTCTGATTTTTCGACAGCAAAGGTCCAATGAAGCCCACACACGGACAAATTGTTCGACGGATTTGTTCCGTCAGACCTTTGCTGTCAAAAAGTCCGGCCATGTGTTCACGGCATAAGAATCATTAGACGTAATTGCTGCATTAGTTCTCTTTTTTTAGGATGTTTTCCCTTTGTTTTCACCTGGTAATCTGGCCAGTAACACACCTCCTGTATTAGAGTGCCCCCCTCTGGATGAAGAAGCAACTGAGAAACTTTTGGACAGCAGTATTGTCTGTCTGGAGGCAGGGGGGTGTTAGATGTACTAGCACATTTAGCCACACTAAACAAATTAAAGCCAAACTCCAGCTAGGGCCTCATGCACACAGGACTTTTTTTTTTAAACTCTCCTAGAAGTCAGCAGCGTTTTTGCAGAAAAAAATGCTTTTAGGAGATTTTACAGGCATCAAGCTCTTGGGAGTTAATTCATTTTATTGGCCAGAATAAATAATTTGTTCTGGCCATTGAAATGAATTAGTGCTCAAGCACTAGCTTGTAGGCGCATTTATGCGCGTTTAGCAGCTATTAGCAGCTTCTAGCAGCTTTTAATAGCTTCTAGCAGCTTTTAGTAGCGTCAAACATTTTTTCTGCCCAAACTTTTCTGCTTCTGGACACACTGGCAGAAGGGTTTTTATTCCTGCCTCTAAAAGCTCCTGCCACTAAACGCTGCGAAAAGCCTATGTGTGCATGGACAGACAGGCAAACATGGAGGGGGGTTTAGAGGCAGAAAAAAAAAATCATCAGATGCCCCTAGAAGCAGCTGTAAAAATGTCCAGTGTGCATTAGGTCCCCATGCACACAGGGCGTTAGAAAAAAATGAGCTATAAAGCCACTACCAACGCCAGGAAAAAGCGTCTGTAAAAACACACTTTTAGTAGTTTTTTGCATTCATGTTAATGCGCATTAAGCCACATTAATTTTTAGCAGGGTTTCGCTACATCTATTTAGCCACTTAAAGACCAGCCGACGCAGTTGTACCTGTGGCAGGTTGGCTCTCCTGGGCTCTCCTTTACGTCGGCCACTTGAAGACCACTAGGGGGAGTGTGTGAGCGCCCACGTTGAGATGCCGGAGCCGATGCATGTGACCGGCGGCTGCGATGTCCGCTGGCCACCCGCAATCGCTCCTGATAGAGACAGAACTGGGATTTTTTAATGTAAACAGACAGTTCTGTCAGGGGAGGATAGACAGATTGGCTGTTCCTAGTGATTGGGAACAGTGATCTGTCTCCTCCTCCAGTCACTTCACTCCCCCCACAGTTAAAAACACCTCCCTTTATACAGTAATCATCGGCTATTTTTAGCTCTGATCGCTGTATAAATGTCACTGGTCCCAAAAAGTGTCAAAAATGTCTGCTCTGTCTGCCGCAATGTCGCAGTCCTGCTAAAAATTGCTGATCACCACCATAACTAATAAACTAGTTACTAGTAACCCGCCCAGAATTGTGGGGAAGAGGCCCTTGTCCCCATCAACATGGGGACAAGGTGCTTTTAGGTGGGGGGCACAGAGCACTCTCTGCCCCAAAGCACCCACCCCCCATGTTGATGGTGTGTGGCCTTGTATGGTCCAGGAGGGAGAGGGGGCACTCGCTCCTTCCCCCCTTTTCTGACCTGCAGGGCTGCATGCATGGATTTGGGAGGACCTCACACCATTTTTTTTTGGCATGGGGGTTCCTCTCAAAATCCATACCAGATCGAAGAGTCTAGTATGGTCTTGGGGTGGGGGGGGGGCACACCGTTTTTTTTAAATTTCTGCTTGTGGTTCCCTTTAAAGATCCATAGCAGACTCAAAGGGCTTGGTATAGATCTTATGGGTCATCCCATGCCTTTTTATTTTTTTCATTTTAGCTTGGGGTTCCCCTTCAAGATCCTCAGCACAAGTCACACTACAAGTCAGATCATTATGATCTGACTTCTGTTCAAATCAATGGGTTCTCATAGGGAACCATTGATTTTGACATGTAAAAAAAAAAAACACTTGACGCTGCTTAACGCTGTATCCAGTGTTAAGCTGCATTTATCAGCCTTTAGTAGCATCAGGCGTTTTTTTAAGCTTGAAAACTCCTATGCCACTTACAGCTCCTAAATGCCTGTGTGTGCATGAGGCCATAGAATAACATGAAGAGGAATTTGGAAGCTGCAAAAAAAAAAGTCTAACAATGATAAAAGCAGCCATAAAAATGGCCTGTGTGCAAGGGGACTTTTAAGCAGTTACAGCAACCGTTGCGTTCCTTGGGATAAAGGTTTTACATTAATAAGTAAAACTTATCTTTGCAAGCACCCCGCCAATGGTAAATGGTTTGTCTCAAGTCTCTAACTGCTACCCCTGCGAAACAGCTTGTTCTGTGGGAAAAAAACAGACTTACTGGGCAGATCACCAGGTAAAAACAAAATCAAGAAAGCCTATAAAAGAAAATTGCTGATACACAGACATCCCCTTATGCCGCGTACACATGATTGGAATTCTCATCAGAAAAGCCTTGGATGGTTTTTCAGACGGAATTCCGCTCAAGCTTGTGTTGCCTACACACGGTCACACCGAACTCCGACTGTCAAGAACGCAGTGACGTACAACACTACGACGAGCCGCAAAAATTAAGTTCACTGCTTCCGAGTATGCGTCAAATTGTTTCCAAACATGCTCTCAATCTTTTGCTGGCCGAAATTCCACCAGCAAAAGTCCCATGGAGCATACACATGGTCGCATTTTCCGTCCAAAAGCTCACATCGGTCTTTCGCTGGCAGAATTTCCGATCGTGTGTACGTGGCATTAGACACAGCAGTACCTCCTGATGTGTTTCATCCGCTGCAAGTCTGAATCATAGGAGCAGTGTTCTGTTAATTATATTCATTAAAAGCAATGTCCAATACAATACAATACAAAAACAATAGTTTTGGATTGAGTGGGAAAGGGCAAAACCTTTGTCAAAATGTTAATGTCTTAATGCTTGTGTTCACACAGGGGAATTCATCCCTCTATTTGTCCTAGTAACCATTGTCACTGAGACAGAAAATTATGAAAAATATGAATGATCGATTTTATATATAGTATTTATGTTATATATGTGTTATACTGTATGTGTGTTACTTGTTGCTGGCGTTATTGTGCTAGTAGTACATAATAATGTTTAAAATGGAACATACACAAAAAATAAAAAATAAATATTACGTATTAAATGTATTTTTTTATTGACATATTGTTTTTCAGAGGCTGTAGATCACAAAAGATAATTAATGTCCCAAGAAGAAATGCTTCGGAAGGCTTACTGAACTTGTAATAATTAAAAGACCTATTTTATATATTATATATTCTTGGATAACGTTTTAGTGCTTATTAGTGCTTATTGCTAAGGGCAGTGCTGTGTTTATTATATATATTTGTACCTTTTGGGGGACCACAATGAAAAGTTCTTCACACTGGATTTCCTAGTTCTGATACCTTGAAGTCTCACTTCTACTACTGCATTCTCTTTACTGTAAAACACAAATCTGAATGAAGAGCAAGACCTCTTGCAGTGACAGGAGTATGTGACTAATGCAGATGTCACTTCAGTTCTGGGCAGACAGATCCTTTATACCCTATTCATTTTACTTTGGTAAACCTTTTTGTTTTCTAAAAAATTAAAAAACACAGTCCATGTAAGTTTTGTTTTGTTTTAATGAATGAACCAAGCTTTTTTAATAATGTAAAAGATTCATTGTTCTTTTTTTCATACAATATAATATGAAATTGTAGAGAATCCTTTTTTTTCTCCCTTTAATGCAAAATGCATGTACATGTTTTTTTGTTTTTTTTCTCACTGTAAACATTCATAATCATTCGATCTATATACTGTATATATACATACACCATATTACCAAAAGTATTGGAACCCCTGCCTTTACATGCACATGATCTTTTATGGCATCCCAGTCTTAGTCCGTATGGTTGAATATTGAGTTGGCCCACCCTTTGCAGCTATAACGGCTTCAACTCTTCTGGGAAGGCTGTCCACAAGGTTTAGGAGTGTGTCTATGGGAATGTTTGACCATTCTTCCAAAAGCACATTTGTAAAGTCAGGCACTGATGTTGGATGAGGCTTGGCTCACAGTCTCTGCTCTAATTCATCCCAAAGGTGTTCTATCGGGTTGAGGTCAGGGCTCTGTGCAAGCCAGTCAAGTTCCCCCACCCCAAATTCGCTCATCCATGTCTTTATGGACCTTGCTTTGTGTGCTGGACCAAATCATTTGGTGGAGGGGGGATTATGGTGTGGGGTTGTTTTCCAGTGAAGGGAACTCTTAAGATGTCAGCATACCAAGACATTTTGGACAATTTAATGATCCCAACTTTGTGGGAAGAGTTTGGGGATAGCCCCTTCCTGTTCCAACATGACTGCACACCAGTGCACAATGCAAGTGCACATATGACAGCTGCACAATCATGGACTCTTCACAGCAATGTCTCCATGGCTTAAAGGAGAAGTATAGACATAGCTATTTTGGCTATACTTCTCCTATGGATCACAGGATTGCAGAATGAACTGCACTCCTGCGATCCATAAGAGAAGTACAGCCAAAATAGCTGTGGCTATGCTTCTCCTGTTTCACTCATTTTCAGCCGACAGCAGGCTTTAGCTGACATCACAGAGCCACAGTCCAGGCTCTGAAAAGATCCCAAGCATATGGTTGGGATCCACCCTGATGTCTGGACCGGCAGATGGACTCAGTTTCTTAGCAAGCAGCTATGAGCCTGAGTCCCCTGCCCAGCACTCCAGTGGGCTCTGGAGGGGCAGAGAAGATAGCCGTTGACTGACAGTCACTAGCTCTCTGCAGAAGGAGACTGGGAACAAAACAATCAGTGGTCTTTAATTGCTCAAGTCTTAAAGCCATACTTCTCTTTTAATCAAATTAACTGCATAACATAGATACTCTATAACAACAAAAAGTCAAGCTGAGGATCAGCACTTCAGTTAAAAATTTCAGAACATAAGCAGCTACTTGTGATTATCCTCTTGAACAGCATCCCCCACAAAAAAAAATTGGGGTAGCTCTGGTAACACAGCAGGAGGGATCCAGGTCCAAAGGATAGTGCTACCCCACTGGATTTGGAACACTCTGGTAGCAATTAGGGAGGAGCCTTCTAAAGTATGTAGGTCTTTTGGAGAAGTTGCATGCTTTTACACTCCTGTCCAGATGACTGCACAATGGTTCTAACAGTGAAGGGGCTCTCACCTGGTTGCAGATCACTTGCCCACTGCAAGTGCACTTGAAAGTGCAGTCACTCTAAATCTAAGGGGTAGATCATCCAATCATGTGCAAGATAAAATGCTGTTTTTTTATTTTCCTTGCATGTCCCCCTCGGATCTACAGCGACTGCACTTCCAAGTGCACTTTCAGTGCAAAGTGGATTTGCCTTCAGTAAATAACCCCCAATGTCTCCTTATTCATATTGCTGTAGCCCAGTACCTGGCTACATCTGTGCCTTATGTGAGCTGTTGAGGAAGGGAAGCAGTAAAGTGTATTTTGACTGGTTGTGCCCAGAAACCCAGAGAGTTGTGGGAAAAACTGCTGAAGGGAGCTGCATATACAACTGAACTAAAACTGTGTAGGCTGTTTTAAGTCTGAATTGGCTATTTTGATGTGTGTGCTCTTCAACTGTATAAGAAGTGGGCAAAGAGGCAAATAGACACATAATACATCTTTATGTTGTTACAGATTTTTTAAATAACTGCTAATATCCTTATTATAATGAGTGTAAATTAGTATAATAATATTTTGTTAAATGATGAAGGATAAATCATTGAACATACCAGTGCTGTATCAATCAAAATGTTAAAATCAAGAAAGAGACAAATAGAAGTGTTAAGTCTTTAAATCTGCAAATAAACAATCTGTTAACATGCTTTGTGTCATATTTCAGCGTTATTATTAGGATTCAGCTTGGAACTTATTAGAGACAGAGCAGATTTATAAACATTAGTTCACTATCAATCACAAATCTCTAATTATTAAAACATAAGACAAATCGGTAATGATGTTTTGATCAATTGTTCAATTTACACTGTTTTGTATACATTATGATTAAAAAGCCTAAAGTTTTAAAAGTTTTGTATGACATTGCCAAATTGACTTAATGGCATAATGTGTGTTATCTTTCAGACTAAAGGTACATTATACCTATCTTAATATTTCAGACTTCATCACTAATAATGCATTTAAATTCAAAAATGAATCTGTGTAATAATGTATTTATTTTTTATGTAGATATACAGAGCTCAGAGGTCTTACTTCACCACCAACACTGCTATCCTCTCTTCATATTAGCTGAGTCTCATGACTCAGAGAATTGCTATAAATAATCATAAATCTGACAGCTCCTATCATGGCCGCACACAGCATTATGCCAAATGCTGGGCATTCTGCTAACCTCTAATTACTTGTTCCTGCTTGTGAGCATCACGCTACCTTTTCCACACACATATGTTTTCATGCTAGATTTAATATTAGTATATGAACAGTGTATATTATAATGAAGGTTTTGTGTGTAATGTAATGTCAGTTAAGCAACAGGAAAGGTTTACAACTGTTACAACTGTAAAACCTGCACACTGTGTAGTACTTTGCATAAACAAGACTGCCCGACTTTATATGCCATGATGAATGTTACATACTCTGCACCACTCCAGTCTTTGCAATGACTCAGGACAGTGCTTCATATAATACATGCACAGATCCACTTATTTCGGTATGAATTTCTGTATGCTTGTTGCAAGTTCTAAACCACATGCTTTTAAAGTGTATTCAACGCCAAAACTTTTTTTTAGATTTGAATAGAGTAGGGAAGGGTTATAATCCCTATCAGTTTCTATGCTGTGTAAAATTCGGGAAATTTCCCTTCAGTTCCTGTCTCAGATATGCAACAGATAGTAAGAGATATATTTTAATCTTCCTTGTATTGTAATACAATAGAAAATTTGTGACAAAATATCCACTGTCCGGATATCTCCTTCCACCAAGCTTACCGTTTTTACCTCCCCATTCTATGCTTCCTCTTTTGACCCTCTTACTACGGAGAAGGTTGCCAATCTACTCTCAGATGCCCATCTAATCTTCTGCCCCCTTGAACCTGTTCCCTCATAGTTAGTCTCTTGTTCACTTCTATGCTCTCTAACTCAAATCTTCAATCTCTCCCTCTCTACTGACATCTTCCCTTTCCCTCTAAATTATGCACTTCCCTCTAAATTATGTAGTGGATTGAGCAGGGAAACAAAGGGGGCTTGTGGAATAATTATTACAGGGGGGCAGTCCTTTGAGACATTCTGCCCGCTATCATTGGGGGCCCCTAAAGAGCATCAGTGCACTTAACGACAGTCCCAGTAAACCTGCATGCAGTATAGGTATGGTATAATCTTAGCACAGGTGCAAGATAGATGGGGTTCAGATGCGGTAATGGTTCAGTATAATACATTATAGGGTTGATATTTGTGCAGTCTAGGCTTGGAATAAATGTGGTACAAAATACAGTATGGGTGCTGTAAGGATTGGGTACATTTAGTGCTCTGCTCTCAGTGGCTCAGTCCCTGCTGGCAGTATCAGCAATGGGTGAATAGCCCTCTCATATGTCCCTGGGATGTTACGGTAACCTCTCGCTGTAGAAGGGGGGGTCCCCTCAGTCTCTCCCTGAAAGCTTTCAGTGATTAACCATGGGAAGCAGAGGGTGAGTGGACTACAGTCAATTAAGACACATCACCTTGCACCTATATCAACTTTGCCAAGTGCTAAAACCAATGGTCGTTGCTCCATACTTTTATACGTTTTCCTGCCTTTCATACAGCTAACTACCCACATTTCCAAAAAAATGTCTAACTCCAATTAAAAAAGTGAGTTTGGCAAAATGTTGTCACTCCATTGGGCAGAGTTTCTTTTTAACCTAGTTTGGTCTTGAATACAAAACGCAGACTATAAATAAGTGCCTAAACAACTTAGCTTAAAAAGCACAAATTATTACTTATGATTACGTTTTAATAAGAATCAATATCTGGATACTGTAAACTTCAATTTGTTATTTGCTTGCCTGAGAGTATTCCATTGAACAAAATGACCACTTTACTTTAAATAGCCCCGTAGATTTAATTGAAGCTTAGATCTAGTTTAGCTGCTGTAAACTGCAAGACAGTTTGATGTAAGCAACAAGGCGGTGTAGTAATGGACTAATGGATAGAAGGGATGTGTTTCTACAGTGACCAGGTAGAGGTGAGACACAATATGATCATTTCAAAGAAAAAACGCTGTAAGTGCTGGCATAAAAGAGATATCAGCAGCGCATAATAAGCTTTCAGAGTGACTCATTTCCCACAATGTCAATAAGATAGCAGTGTACATCGGAGTGACATCTCCTAATACTATTCAGTCATCTGTACTTCCTGATCATGGCTGCTTCCCTCTAACATTTAACCGGCGCAAACACAATTCTGCTTCTGTGAAAATGCTTTATATCAAATGATCACTCAGTACAATTTGTCTCTACAATTACATGATGAAATAAAAGCACCTTTCAAAATAAAATCTTGTCATCTGCATAACTGATGGTAATGAAAGTTTAACACAATGCTCAATCACACTATATTTTACTCATCAATGTAAACACTGACAAATCTTTGTAAATTGCATTTTATCTCTAATCAAAACACAACTGCAAAATGTGGAGAAAAATACACGGTGCAATGCAGGGGCATCTCAATGTTATATAGGGTACTTCTTAGCACCCCAACCACATTATCCCACTAACTGGCATAGAAAAGGGATTTGGATGAGGAAATTGATGAGCAGTCTTGGAGGACTTGGACCCTGCATTTCCACAAAGCCATTATGAATGTAGCTTTGGTTGAGGTGGGACATAAAGTGTACTCTAGTTGGTACCTGGTTCCGGAAAGATTGTCGAAAATGTATCCTGGTACCTCCCCTTTATGCTTTCTGAAGTGTGGTCAGATAGGAACAGTTCTTCACGTGTGGGGGACAATCCCCAAAGTTAGACACTTCTGGATAAGAGTTCACTCCCTGATATAGTCTGTAATCGAGGTAAATATTGTGAAGATCAATTGGGATGCACTTCTTAATGAGCCAATCGAAAGCACACTCAATCGTTAATCTGTTTTATATTCCTGGTGACTAAGATAGTGATTGCCATGGCTTGCAAAATCACTGTGATCAATTTATCCTTGTTGAAACGCAAACTTACTTGGATTATGCTTAATGAAAAAATTGGTTGTACACTTCACGATAAGCTATCGCTGTTTGACAAAGGGCTCCTAGGCAGGTATTTTTACCCTACCTTCCTCTTACTTCTTCCCCTATCTCCTCCTGTACTCTTTTTATTAACCCATTCTTTGTATCCTTTGTACTCAGACAGTCAATTTTTTCTCTTCATCAGTTATGCACTGTGTGACATGGTGCTTATAAATGTATTGTTCTCCCAGAAAGGCCATTGACTTATCTCTCTACAACATCCTGGGTTCTCAATCTTGGGCCCTTTCTATCTCCCTTCCCTTGCAGATGGGATATTGGGTGCTGTATTTGAATTTGATTACAGATTGTAATATTCATGAGATTTTGCTGTAAGCATTCCCTGGCTTCCTTGACCTCAGACTGCTGTGAATGACAGCACACACTATATCTGGCCCTCAAAAACATTATGCTTGACTTAGCTGTATAATAAAGGATATTTTGCTCCTAAGCACTTTGTTGACCATTAAATACAAATATTTTATTTCATTTCATTGTAGCTTAGCACCAAGTACCAGGTTTACATGTACCATCTGCAGTACCTCTAGTAAATAATTTACCCTCCTGTGAGAAATAGGGATGAGCCAAACACCCCCCTTCCCCGGTTCGGTTCACAGCAGAACATGCGAACAGGCAAAATACTTGTGCGAACACCATTAAAGTCTATGGGACACACATGTGTAAAATCAAAAGTGCTAATTTTAAAGGCTTATATGCAAGTTATTGCCATAAAAAGTGTTTGGGAACCTGGGTCCTGCCCCATGGGACAGGTATCAATGCAAAAAAAAGTTTAAAAAACTGCTTTTTTTTCGGGAGCGGTGATTTTAATAATGCTTAAAGTGAAACAATACAAATTAAATATTCCTTTAAATATCGTGCCTGGGGGAGGGGTGTCTTTAGTATGTTAGTAAAGTAGCACTTTTTCCCTGTGTTTAGAACAATACCACAGCAAAATTACATTTGTAAAGGAATTTTTTTTATATAAAACTACTTGCGGCTGTAATGTATTGTTGGGTCCCGGCAATATAGATGAAAATCATTGAAAAAAACAGCATTGGTTCCCCCCAAGTCCATTACCAGGCCCTTTGGGTCTGGTATGGATATTAAGGGGAACCCCGCACCCAAATTAAAAATAAATGGCGTGGGAGTCCCCTAGGCCCCCAGGCACTATATACTCTGAACAGCAGTATATATACACTATACGGCCTGCCCTATTTACTCTGCAGAAAATTTGGCCTTAGGTGTTGGTGGTACCAGAACACTGTAAGCCCTCACAGTAACTCTTGGTGAGCACAGGTATGGGCCCTGCTGTGAAACACTATATCAAAAATTGTAATTACATGACCCTGTTAAACAGGGGCAGAAAAATTGGGCCTTTGGTGGTGGTGATGGTACCAGAACACTGTAAGCCCTCACAGTTACTCTTGTTGAGCGCAGGAAAAGGCCTTGCTGTGAAATACTATATCAAAAATTGTAAATACAAGTCCCTGTTAAACAGGGGTGGAAAACTGGGCATTTGGTGGTGGGGGTGTTACCAGAACATTGTAAGCCCTCACAGTTAAGTATCAAAAAACCTGGTTTGTTCCTGTCAAGACTGTCAGGAACCAGAAGACTAAATGAGTGTCACAACGTGCAATGTGAACATAAAAATAGTAGTAAATTTATTAAGGAATTGAAAAATACAAACCACTCCACAGTGCAAGGTAAATCTATTGACACATGCAACTAAATAACATCCAGAGATTCCTGTGTCATGCAATCTCTGAATGTGACAACATGAAGACAAAAAATACGCTACACATACAACATGTAAAAAAATGTCTGGATGCCAAGGGTCTATATGCGGGTATCCCTGCCACGTCAAATTAATATACTAAGATTGGATAGCATAAATATGCTGGTTAGGCAGGGGTATCCACATGAAGGCTCGAGCCTGAAAAGTGCAGGGAGAGAGGAAGTGGGGGAGGGAGGAGAAAGGAATTTGCTGGTAATGCCGGAAGTCCTGCGGGGATGGTAAAAGTTATTGCTGTCGAATAGTCCCCAAAAGGCACAGGCAACCGTGTGTCAGAAAATGGTTGCCAATGTATGAAGGCTGGTGGTGGGACAAGACTTGTATTAAATGGAAAAAGGTATCTATGAAGGGAAACTTGATGGGTGTAGGTAGAGGGGGGCCCTGCTGGGGACTTCCCAACCTCCTATGATATCATATGAGTATATGGGGATGCGGGATGGACCTATGCTGTGGTTGCATTTAAATAGATAGTGCAACAATAGTTATATCATAGCCTGGATTACAATCCCAAAATATCTGGATAGCTCTGGTGTGGGACAGGGTACTAGGCTAATTTAATGTCCATATATCACGCTAATATAAGCAACTTGAGTGAAAAGGAATTTGCCATACGATACCCTTCCCAGGATGGTGCTGTATCCAGTGAACGATATTCAGGAAGTGATGTTCCCACAGGGACAGCTTCATATATTGAATCCCGGAGAAAGTTGTTCTATTGTTCGTCCAGACGAAGCTACAAAACTACACATATGATATAATAGGAGGTTGGGAAGTCCCCAGTAGGGCCCCCCTCTCTGTTGTATGTGTAGTGTTTTTTTTTATGTTTTTTGTCTTCATGTTGCCACATTCGGAGATTGCATGACACAGAAATCTCTGGATGTTATTTAGTTGCATGTGTCAATACTTTTACCTCCCACTGTGGAGTGGTTTGTATTTTTCTATTCCTTAATAAATTTACTACTATTTTTATCTTCACATTGCACGTTGTGACACTCATTTGGTCTTCTGGTTCCTGCCAGTCTTGACCGGAACAAACCAGGTTTTTTGATACGTATGCAGCATTTTTGACCAGAGTGATACTGCCCCCATTGGGCTAGCAATGTTTTGAAGAAATTCTCAGTGTATACACATACACACACTTTAAGGCCCTTTTCCCTTAGTTTTTTTGGTACATAAGCCCTCACAGTTAGTCTTGTTGGGCGCAGGAATGGGCCTTGCTGTGGAATATTATATCAATAATTGTAATTACATGCCCCTGTTAAACAGGGACAGAAAAATTGGGCCTTTGTTGGTGGTGCCACAACACTGTAACCCCCTACAGATACTCTTGTTGGGTGCAGGAACGGGCCCTGCGTTAAAATATTATATCAAAAATGTTATTTACATGCCCCTGTTAAAAAGAGGCAGAACAATTGGGCCTTTGGTGGTGGTGGCGCCACAACACTGTAAGCCCTCATAGTTACTCTTGGTGAGTGCAGGAATAGGCCCTGCATTGAAATACTATATCAAAAATTGTAATTACATGCAATTGTAATTACATGCCCCTGTTAAACACGGGCAGAAAAATTGGACCTTGGGTGGTAGTGGTGGTGCCACTGATCAGACCTAGGCGTTGAGGACTGAAAAATTGTTTAACGGCATCGGTCAGACAGCCACCTTCTCCACCGCTCTTCCTCTGACTGAACAAAGCCTCAATAACACATTGTCCAGCACCAGGAAATTGTAACCTCCCAGGGTCTGGAAATGCATTGTACAAAACTTTCTTCAAGGCCTCCTGAAGATGTTTCATCCTCTGCTCCCTCTGTAAAGGCAGGATAAATTCTGCAACCTTACCCTTGTAACGTGTGTCAAGAAGGGTTGCCAGTTAGTAATGATTCCTCTCCTTGATTCCACAAATCCTAGGGTCCTTTTCGCAAGGCTTTGCAGATTCAGGGAGGCCGTGCAGTGTAAGTTTTCAGAGGCATTCGATTCTGAGTCCCCTGGGTCAATAAGGATCACATGATCTATAACAAATTCCTCCCAGCCACGTACAACTCCTTGGGTTTCTGGGGACTGAAAACCATCCTTTGAAGACTGCTGCTGAGTGTTATCCTCTACATCCATGCTGACACAATCCTCCTCCTCCTCCCCTTATTCCTGTGTGTTTGGCGGGCCCGCAGGAATGCTATCTGGATAAAGGGGATTGAGAGGTAAGGAAGTCCTCCTCTTCCTCCCGCTGTTCTGCCTCAAGTGCCCTGTCCATTATTCTACAAAGCGTGTGCTCCAACAGGAAGACTAGAGGGACAGTGTCACTGAAGCATGCATTGTCACTGCTCACCATCCTTGTGGCCTCCTCAAATGGTGACAGGACAGTGCATGCATCCTTGATCAGTAGCCACTGGTGTGGCGAAAAGAAGCCAAGCTCCCCTGACCCTGTCCTGGTGTCATACTTGCACGGGTACTCATTGATGGCCCTCTGGTGCGTGTGCATATTGCCAACATTGAGTACCACCTGGTGGGCATGTCACAAATGAGGCGGTTGGTGGGTAGGTTGCATTCCCTTTGAAGGTCAACCAGCCAAGCACTGGCATTGTATGACCGGCAGAAATGACCAGACTTTCCTGGCCTGCCTCAGGAGATCATGTAAGCCTGGGTACCTGCTCAAGAATCGCTGTACCACAAAATTCAGGATGTTTGCCAAACATGGAACATGGGTCAAGTGTCCCTGTCGGAGGGTGGAGAGAAGGTTGGTGCCATTGTCGCATACAACCATTCCTGGCTGAAGCTAGTGTGGCGTCAATAAGGATCACATGATCTATAACAAATTCCTCCCAGACATGTGTGGCGTCAACCACCTCTGAGCCTGGCCCTGCAGAGCTGACAGAATCTCTGCCCCAGTGTAGCACCTGTCCCCTAAGCAGATCAACTCAAGCACCGCATGGCATCTTTTTGACTGACTGCTTGCATAGCCCCTTGAATGCTTACGGAGCACCGCTGGTTCAGAGGACAAATCTGCAGAAGAGGCCATAGAAGAAGAAGAAGAGGAGGTGGAGGAGAGAGCTGTGGCAGAATCACCTCTAGCATTTTGGAGGTGTGGTGGCGGAACAAGCTCCAACAACACAGAACCCTGTCCTGCTTCCTTCCCAGCTGAAAGCAGAAATACCCAGTGCACCGTGAAGGAAAGGTAACATCCCTGCTCATACCTGCTGGACCATGAGTCAGTGGTAATATGCACCTTACTGCTGACTGCCCTGTCTACATTGCCTTCCACATGCCGGTAGAGAGCCGGAATGGCCTTCCGTGAAGAGAAATGGCGTTTTGGAACCTGCCACTGAGGTAAAACACATTGCACAAATTCACGAAAGGGGCCAGAGTCTACCAGCTGAAAAGGCAGCAGTTGCAGTGCTAGCAATTGGGTTAAGCTAGCATTTAGACCCTGAGCATGTGGATGGCTGGGACCGATTTTCTTTTTACGGTTCAGCAACTGGGGTAGTTAAATTTGCCTGCTAAAATCAGATGGTGGTGTACTCTTAGCAGATTGGCTGCAAGTACTTGGGACACCTATTGCTATACCTTCATTCCTCTCAGTGCAGGTTTTTGAGAGGACTCGAAGTATAGAGGAGTTGGAGATCCCAGATTAGGAGCAAGGAGAAGTCCACCTTTTTCTTCGATGTTGGTCTTTCCATTGCTGTTGCCAATGGACTGCATGGCAGGTCTTCATATGTCTGGTTAAGCATGTGGTGCCCAAGCAGCTGCTGTTCTGGCCACACTTGATCCGCTTCAGACATAGGTTGCAAACAGCAACAATGTGATCTGCTGCACACGTGTCGAAAAATTAACTTTTAAAAGTCAGCGGGGAGTCAGCAACACCCTGCACCTGCAAAGCTCTGTGGTGTGATGCAATAGGGTGGCTGCCCTTAAGCTGCCCCCTAGAGGACATCCTGCCTCATTGGAGTTGTGCCTCCTCCTCTCTTTTCTCAGGCACCCAAGTACAGTCAGTGACCTCATCATCCCCTCCCTCCTCGTCACTGGAGCAAACTTGGCAGTATGCTGCAGCTGGGAGAACATGACTGCCGACTCACGGTACTCCCTTCCTCAACCTGGGAACCAACATCGGAGCCTTCAAATCGCTGCGCGTCCTCCAGCAGCATGTACCCAACACTGTAGTTGAATAATTCTGGGGACTCCTCCGTGCAAGATGGTGGGGCTATGGAGGGAGTGACTGTAGACCAGGAGCCGGAGGAATAGGCCGCTTTGGCAGCTGAGTTGAAAGGCAAACTACTCTGAGCCTGGGTAACAGAGGATGAGGAGGATGAGGACGGCTTTGCTATCCACTCCACCAACTCTTCTGCATGTTCTGGCTCAATAACACGGCCAGCAGCAGAAAAAAAGGACAAGCATGCCCTACTGCCACCTGCAGAGGAAGCACCATGTCCATGACCAACACTGTTGACTGTAGACACAGAGGCTGCTTGCCCTATTTTAGTGGCCTGTGAGCGTCTGTCTCTCCTTGGTGGCCTTTTCAGGACATGATGTATATTTTTTTTGCAACACCACACTACAATATATTAGATACTGTGTACACCACCAGAAGTGTAGTAGAAACTGTACTATGGCTGCACTGTATTGAGTACTGTGTACACCACCAGAAGTTTAGTAGAAACTGTACACACTGTATTAGATACTGTTTACACCACCAGAAAAGTAGTAGAAACTGTACTACGGCTGCACTGTATTGTGTACTGTGTACACCACCAGAAGTATAGTAGAAACTGTACACACTGTATTAGATACTGTGTAAACCACCTGCACTGTATTAGCAACTGTACAATCGCTGCACTGTATTGTGTACACCACCAGAAGTGTGGTAGAAACCGTACACACTGTATTAGATACTGTGTACACTGCCTGCACTGTATTAGCAACTTTACTACACTATATTTTATATTGCGTACTCCACCAGAAGTGTAGTAGATACTGTACACACTGTATTAGATACTGTGTACACCGCCTGAAGTGTATTAGAAACAGTACACCACAGAATGCACTGTAGATATAGTCCACACTGGATGCAGATATATATATATACACACACACACACACACAGGACTGTATATATATATATAGTTAGACACTGCCTTAAAGAGGAAGTAAACCCTAAAGTAAACCCTAATGGGTTTACTTCCTCTTTGTTTCCCTGCAAAGGTAAAGCATAATGGACTACTATGCATCGCATAGTAGTCCATTATGTGTCACTTACCTGACACAGGAGCCAGCGAAGTCACCGCTGTCCCCCTGTGTACGGAGCCTCCATCTTCTTGGTGGGTCTCGCGGCTCCGGCGCTGTCATTCGACGGCACCGCAATGATGTCACTCCCGTGCATGTGCACGGGAGCCGCCACTCGCGGCATATGGCCGTTGAGAGCGGCGCACTCAGTGCGCCTGCGCGCCGCTGTCAGCGGTGCCTGTCTTTTGGCAACTATCTCCTAAACCGTGTAGGTTTAGGAGATATTTCTTTGACCTACATGTTAGCCTTAATCTAGGCTTACCTGTAGATCCAAGTGGTTTGTAAGGGTTTACAACCACTTTAAGTGTATTAGAAACAGTACACCATAGAATGCACAATATATATAGGCTACACTGGATGCAGAGTATATATATATATATATATATATATAAAATACACTGCCACTAACTGAATAACCTGCCTGCTTAATCTAACTTAAGCTATCTCTCTGTCCACGCCAACAACACTACACAGGGCCGCCGCCCTGATATATGCCTGATAAGATGCCTTATATAGTGTGGGGGCGTGGACTTAGCAGAGGGGCATCTCTCAGTGCATTATGGGGTCGTTCCGTGGTGCTCCAATTTGCCGTGAATGCCCCATAATGTTTTCTGTTCTGTGAACGGGCATCAAGCTCATTCCTAGTGAGAAGATGCGCCCCCCTTCTCCAAAGCACCCACCCCCCATGTTGAGGGCATGCAGCCTGGTACGGTTCAGGAGGGGGGGGGCGCTCGCTTGTCCCCACCCCCTTTCCTGACCGGCTGGGCTGCGTGCTTGGATAAGGGTCTGGTATTGATTTTGGGGGGACCCCCACGCCATTTTTTCAGCGTAGGGGTTCCCCTTAAAATCCATACCAAACCTAAGGGTCTGGTATGCCCCTGAAGGTGTGCAGGTTTTATTATTAGAGAGGCGACATTATCACTTATTTCTCGCATTCGATGCTGTAGGAAAATTACATTTTCCTATTGCAGCCAGCGCGAGATGTACAGTACGCTGTCGCCAAGAACCAGTGCAACGGGATCGCACTGGAAACACAATATCGGCGGCAGGTACTGTAGTTAGCAGTGCTGTCACTGTTCTACAGCAAGACCCACTAAACACAATAGGGAAGTTGTACTTTGCAATGTGATTTTCCTCATCTTGCACATGATTGGGTATGCTTTAAACAGTTAAAGTGGAACATCACCTAAAAGGGGAAGTTCTGCTTTTCCTTCCCCTTCATATTTTGCACCTTTTGGGGGGGGGGGGGGGTACCTGGTTTTGACTGATTTTTGATGTTCCCCCCCTTCTGGTCAGATCGCCACGGTGATCTGACCAGAAGTTCTGCTCCCATCCTTCCCCAGCAGCCTTCTGGGACACATCAGGTCTCAGAAGACTATGGGACAACTCATAAAGCACAGCGCGGCTTGCACATGTGTAGTTGGAAACTGGCTGTGAACCTGCAAGGCTTCCTTTACTTAAGGTTTCCCTTACTTTAGATGACGTTGCCTGGACCAGAAGCCAATAGCACTGGATCCTGGGCCAGGTAAGTGTCCTCATATTAAAAGTCAGCAGCTACATATTTGTAGCTGCTGACTTTTAATTTTCTTTGGTGGAGAGTGGAGCTCCACTTTAATTTCACCAGTGGGGGGCACTGAGCAAGAGAGAGAACCCAAGAAGAGGTGGATTGGGGATGCACTGTGCAAATCCACTGCAATAGAGCAGATAAGTATAACATGTTTGTTATTTTTATAGGAAAAAAATAGACTTTTCAATCACTTAATTAATGAAACTAGAAGCATCACACAAATGTTTAAATTCAGCTATACCATGATGTGCTGTTGATAATGCTGTCAGTATATTCAGTTTTCAATACATGTTCCTTGGTTCCCATGGTTTAGCCTTACAAAAAATGTTGTTGACTGGTAATGTAAAAAAAAATAGTATCATATATTTAGTTAAGTTTGCTGGAGGAGGGATACATTATCCTGTGTTCAAATAGGGGTGTAGAATGTGTCTTGTACCTACCTCCCTTTACCTCTCTAAGTCCTCTACAAGAGGATACATAATAACATTCTGGAGGTATTGCAGTCATACAGATTGTTCTGACAACATAAACATGGCAAACAAAATGAAAAATGAAGAGGAGTACTATATTGCATAACATTTTAAATATTTAAGAACAAAGCATTTTTATATAGTGCTAGCGGTAATATATGCAGCAGGACAGTTCCATTATCTAAGTAAACACATCATAAAGGAAGTGTTGCCAAAGCCACTTTTGAGTTTGTCTTCTTATTTAAGGCAGAGCAAATAAACTGTCCAGCTTCCATAACTTTGGTTTGATTAACTCCCTAGAAAAAAGAAAAGGAAATAAATAAATTACACAGAAATAGTTCTTGTAAAAGGCTTGAAGTATATATTGTAAGCCAATTAGTTACAGTAATCATATAACTATACAGTAAAATATAAGCTTTGTGTTGTTTTAGGCAAGTAAGCAGCCTTATATTATATCCCTAACATAATTTTGAGTACAACCTGCAGTTTCATTTAGCCCTGGTTTACACCAATGTGATTTGTCATACGATTTGACAATTTAAAATTGGCTCAAGGTGCAAGCTTTTCCCGGACGGGTAGGACAAGACTTCAAAAAGTGACCTACCTGGCCACAATAAAGGCACAATCCCCCCCTCCTCCTAAAGGTCTTCTCATCCGCAGAGAGACATGTGAAGCCCAAATGCATGCTGTGAAGCCCAAACCTCACTGACAGACTCGGTACCAGGAGGCATGGGAGGTGAGGGAGGCAAGGGTGGGACTGCAAAACTCGCCAATTGTACAGGAGGCTTCTGCAAGCACTCCTTAAAGGAAGGTCTCCCTCGGAGTCTGGAGTTAATGAGAATGGCAAACGTGATCAATTTCTCCAGATCTGTAGGTATGACTTGGGCTGCTATCTCATCTTTATGGTTATCTGAGAGACCATGAGAAAAAGCAGCCATGAGGGCTTCAATGTTCCAAGCGACCTCTGCTGCCAAAGTATGGAATTCAATGGCGTACTTCGTACTTTGAAGGACATGAGGCTCTTGGCAGCAGAAGTGGAGCATGTGGGAATGTCAAATACCCTTTTAAAGGAAACCACAAACTCTGGGTAACTCAGGACAATGGTTTTTTGTGTCTCCAATAGAGGGTTTGCCCAGGCCAAGGCTCTATCAGAGAGCAAAAAAATTATGAAGCCTACTTTGCTTCTGTCCATGGGGAACGTCTGGGGCAGCATCACAAAGTATATCCCAACCTGGTTCACCTCTGCATTGAACTGGATCACCCCCAAATCGCTGGGGAAGTGGTACAGATCCAGACATACCTCTTACAGAGGTAATATTCGAGGCGGGTGCCTGCACAGAGACAGAGCAGCAGCAGGGACGGCCTGCAACACAGGTTGTACCTGAACAGCCACAGTGGGAGGATCCAGGTGAGCATGAGTGTCTGTAACGCTATGGCAAACTGATCCATGCAGTGATCCTGCTCATTCAACCTGGAAAAAATATTATCACTAGGTGGATTGCCTGCATCTTCTGAATTCATGGCCTTTCGCCAACTATCAGGAACCATGAAACAGACGGAGACAGAAAATTCAGTAAAAATCACACATTTTAATAAAATGGTATAACTGGTAAACATAGTCAAAACATAGCCAGGATTTGGTAGCCAAATCAGGTAGTCAGAACAAGCCAGGGAAATCGGGGAGCCAGAGATCAGTGTTGTCAGAAGCAGCAGAAAGGATCAGGAACCAGAAGGGACGTCAGCCAGGCAAGTCTTCAACAGGAACACAGCAGAGAGTCTCTAGATATGTTTGACCAAGGCGAAGGCAATTGATGAAATTAACCAGGCAGTTTAAATAGCCAGGAGGGGCTGGCTGTGGCTTGACTGATGAGCAGGAGATGAACAACAGGTAAGCCACTGTGGAACGATGAGTTCTGGCAATTAACAGAGAGCTGAGCAACCTGAGCATAGAGAAGGAAGGACTGGGAGCCCAGCCCTGACACTAGCAAATATGCAAACCCTATTAAAGACTATCTGACACGAACATGAAAAATCTAAATTCCTAATTTTAAAGGTTTATATGCAAGTCATTACGATAAAAAGTGTATGGGGACTCTGGTACTGCCCTAGGGGACATGTATCAATGCAAAAAAATAGTTTTTAAAACAATCTTTTTTTTTTAGGAGCAGTGATTTTAATCATGCTTAAAGTGAAACAATAAAAATGAAATATTCCTTAAAATATCGTGCCTGGGGGTCCCCTTAGTCTATAAAGTGCTTGTAAAGTGGCGTATCTGTACGCTGTGTAGAACAGTGCTGCAGCAATAATTACATTTCTAAAGGAAAAAATGTAATTTAAACTTGCTCGTGGCTATAATGTATTTCCGGCTCCCGGCAATATAGATGAAAAATCAAGGAAAAAAAGGCATGGGGTCCCCTCCCAGTCCATATCAAGACCTTCTGGTCTGGTAAGGATTTTACAGGGATGTCCACACCAACATTTTAAAAAAAAATTAGCGTGGGCGCCCCCAAAATCCATACCAGACCCTTATCAGAGAATGCAGCCTGAAGGTCAGGATGGGGGGGTGAGAACTCCCCCCCTCCTGAACAATACCAGGCCACATGCCCTTAACATGGGGGGTGGGTGCTTTGGGGAGGGGTGCTCTGCACCCCCCCACCCCAAAGCACCTTGTCCCCATGTTGATTGGCTGTGGTTGTCGTGGTCTGAAAAAAACTGCCTCCATGGCTTCCTGTCTTTTCGCTTTGACAGCTTTTATATAGGTCAGGGCCACCCACTGACGTAACCAGATGACCCCGTCCCTTCACATGACATCATAAGGGGGTGGGATCACTCGGTTACGTCACACTGTACAGAGAAACAGGGGTGCATGTATAGTCTGCATGTGGAGCTATGAGAACTTGGCTTAAATTCTATTCTATTGTCCTAACCTTGTCAAAGAAGAGTAGTATTGGCCAGTGTATATGTACACATGTAGAGGCCAAAAAAGACATACACGTTCAAAGGCATGTTAAATGCATGCTTTATATTTATAAGCAAAGAATAACACCTTTTTGGCGATTTAATGCCGCAAAACAAAATTCAATAATCAAGGAGCCAATATACATGCACATGCAGTCATGGTCCATATGTCACCATATTTAAAATACAGTGCTGGCCGTATATTTGCATGTCACAAATGAGGCGTTTGGTGGGCATGTTGAACTCCCGTTGAATGTCAGCCAGTCGAGCATCAGAAATGGCCACATACTTTTCTGGCCTGCCTCAGAAGATCTTGTAAGCTTGGGTATCTGTTCACGCTGCACCACCAAATTCAGTATGTGTAACAAGCATGGAACATGTGCCCTGTCCGAGGGCAGAGAGAAGGTTGGTGCCATTGTCACATACAACCATTCCTGGCTCAAGCTGCCGTGGCGTCAACCACCTCTGAGCCCTGCAGAGCTGACAGAATCTTTGCCCCAGTGTGGCTCCTGTGCCCTAGGGTAGTGGTTCTCAACCCTGTCCTCTAGTAACCCCAACAGGCCATGTTTTGGGAATTTCTCTTAGCTAAAATAGCTGTCCAAAATACCAAGCCATTGACTCTGATTTAAAGCACCTGTGCAATATAAAGGAAAACCTACAAACATGGTCTATTGGGGGTACTTGAGGACAGTGTTGAGAACCACTACCCTAGACAGACAAACTGAAGCACCACATAGCATCATTTAGCCTGACTTCTTGTGTAGCCCCTTGAATGCTTAGGGAGCACTGCTGGTTCAGAGGACAATTCAGCAGAAGAGGCCATAGAGGAAGAAGAAGAGGAGGGGGGGAGCAGACAGATGTGGCAGAATCACCATCAGCTTTTTGGAGGCATGGTGGTGGAACAAGCCCTAGCACTGAACCCTGTCCTGCATCCTTGCCAGCTGCCAGCAGAGTTACCCAGTGTGCCGTGAAGGAAATGTAACATCCCTGACCATGCCTGCTGGACCATAAGTCAGCAGTAATGGGAACCTTGCTGCTGACCGCCCTGTCCAACAAGGCCAAAACATTGCCTTTCACATGACGGTAGAGAGCTTGAATGTAATTACATGAAAAGGATTCCATCACTGTTCTACCACTGATATAGCACATTCCACAAATTCACGAAAGGGGTCGGAGTCTATCAGCTTAAAAGGCAGCAGTTGCAGTGCTATTTTGCCAAGCTAGCATTTAGACAATGGGCATGTGGATGGCTGGGACAGTATATATTTTTTTCATGGTTCAGCACCTGGGGTAGCGAAATTTGCCTGCTGAAATCAACAGGTGGTGTACTGCTAGCAGACTGGCTGCAAGTACTTGTGGCACCCATTGCTATACCATCATTCCTCTCAGTGCAGGTTTTTGAGAAGCCTTGAGGTATAGTAGAGGTAGGACCCCAGATGAGGAGCAAGGAGAAGTCTGCATTTTTTTATGATGTGGGTCTTTCAGATGCTGTTGCCAACACACTGCACGGCAGGTCGTCATATGTCTTGTCAAGCATGTGGTGCCCAAGCGGTTGGTGTTCTGGCCACGCTTGATCTGCTTCAGACAGAGATTGCAAACAGCAATGCTGCAATCTACTGCACACGTGTTGAAAAAAGCCCATACCAATAACCTTTGGAAGTCAGCGGGGAGTCAGCAGCATCCTGCACCTGTGTAGCTCTGTGGTGTGATGAAATAGGGTGGCTGCCCTCAAGCTGGTCCCTAGAGGACATCCTGCCTCATTGGAGTTGTGCCTTCTCCTCACTTTCCTCCTCGGTTCTCTCAGGCACCCAAGTACAGTCAGTGACCTCATCATCCCCTCCCTCCTCATCACTGGAGCAAACTTGGCCGTATGCTGCAGCTGGGGGAACATGACTGCTAGTTTCTTGTCCTTCTGTGGCACCCCCTCACTCACGTTTTTCCCTTCCTCAACCTGGGAACCAACATTGGAGCATTCAAATTTCTGCATATCCTCCAGCAGCATGTAATTGACACTGTGATCGAATAATTCTGGTGACTCCTCTGTGCATGATGGTGGAGCTACGGAAGGAGTAGCTGTGGACAAGGACCCGGTGGAATATGCCGCTTTGGCATCTGCAGTGGAAGGAAACATAGTATGAGCCTGGGTGACAGAGGATAAGGAGGATGAGGACGGCTTAGTTATCCACTCCACCAACTCTTATGCATGTTGTGGCTCAATAACATGGCCAGCAGTGGAAAAAAGGGACAAGCGTGGCCCGCCTGCACAGAATGCACCATGTCCACGACCACCACTTTCACTGTAGACACAGACTGATTGCCCTCTTTTAGTGGCCTGTGAGCGTCTGCCTCTCCTTGTTGGCCTTCCGGACATGATGGGGATTTTTATTTAATTTTTTAACACCTGCAACACAGAAGGGGGAGTACTAATAATGCAGAAACAGAACCTGATACTAAAAAAAAAAACGAATAATGGGATCAGTGGTGACACACCAACACTTCAGTAGCACCACAAAACTGTTATTCACACTACAATGCACTGTATTATATACACTGCACAATATACTGTGTACTGCACTGTAGTATATACTATGCACTTCACTAAATACTCTGCACGGCAGTATATACACTCTGCACTGCACTGTTTTATATACTATGCACTGCAATAAATACTCTGCATTGCACTGTAGTATATACTATGCACTGCATGATATATTCTGCACTGTGCTGTAGTATATATATATGCACCCTGCACTGCACTGTAGTATGTACTATGCACTGCGTTATATACACTACCTACACTGACTGCCCTGCATTATATATTATACATTGCATGCACTGTAATATATATATATATATATATATATATATATATATTATATATACAGTGCCTTGCGGCCCCCTTGAACTTTTCAACCTTTTGCCACATTTCAGGCTTCAAACATAAAGATATACAATTTTAATTTTTTGTGAAGAATCACCAACAAGTGGGACACAATTGTAAAGTGGAACGAAATCTATTGGATATTTTAAACTTTTTTAGCAAATAAAAAACTGAAAAGTGGTGCGTGCAAAATTATTCGGCCCCTTTACTTTCAGTGCAGCAAACTCACTTCAGAAGTTCAGCGAGGATCTCTGAATGATCCAATGTGGTCCTAAATGACTGATGGTGATAAATAGAATCCACCTGTGTGTAATCAAGTCTCTGTATAAATGCACCTGCTCTGTGATAGTCTCAGGGTTCTGTTGAAAGTGCAGAGAGCATCATGAAGACCAAGGAACACACCAGGCCGGTCCGTAATACTGTTGTGGAGAAGTTTAAAGCCGGATTTGGATACAAAAAGATTTCCCAAGCTTTAAACATCCCAAGGAGCACTGTGCAAGCGATCATTTAGAAATGGAAGGAGTATCAGACCACTGCAAATCTCCTAAGACCTAGCTGTCCCTCTAAACTTTCAGCTCAGACAAGGAGAAGACTGATCAGAGATGCAGCCAAGAGGCCCATGATTACTCTGGATGAACTGCAGAGAACTACAGCTGAGGTGGGAGAGTCTGTCCATAGGACAACAATCAGTCGTACACTGCACAAATCTGGCCTTTATGGAAGAGTGGCAAGAAGAAAGCCATTTCTCAAAGATATCCATAAAAAGTCTCGTCTAAAGTTTGCCACAAGCCACCTGGGAGACACACCAAACATGTGGAAGAAGATGCTCTGGTCCGATGAAACCAAAATCAAACTTTTTGGCCACAATGCAAAACGATATGTTTGGCGTAAAAGCAACACAGCTCATCACCCTCAACACACCATCCCCACTGTCAAACATGGTGGTGGCAGCATCATGGTTTGGGCCTGCTTTTCTTCAGCAGGGACAGAGAAGATGGTTAAAATTGAGGGGAAGATGGATGCAGCCAAATACAGGACTATTCTGGATGAAAACCTGTTGGAGTCTGCAAAAGACCTGAGACTGGGACGGAGATTTATCTTCCAACAAGACAATGATCCCAAACAGCAAAATCTACAAAGGAATGGTTCACAAATAAACGTATCCAGGTGTTAGAATGGCCAAGTCAAAGTCCAGACCTGAATCCAATCGAGAATCTGTGGAAAGAGCTGAAAACTGCTGTTTACAAATGCTCTCCATCCAACCTCACTGAGCTTGAGCTGTTTTGCAAGGAAGAATGGGCAAGAATTTCAGTCTCTCGATGTGCAAAACTGATAGAGACATACCCCAAGCGACTTGCAGCTGTAATCGCAGCAAAAAGTGGCTCTACAAAGTATTAACGCAAGGGGGCCGAATAATTTTGCACGCCCCACTTTTCATTTTTTTATTAGTTAAAAAAGTTTCAAAAATCCAATAGATTTCGTTCCACTTCACAATTGTGTTCCACTTGTTGGTGATTCTTCACAAAAAATTAAAATTTTATATCTTTATGTTTGAAGCCTGAAATGTGGCAAAAGTTGAAAAGTTCAAGGGGGCCGAATACTTTCGCAAGGCACTGTATATATATATATAGTACACTGGCTGCACTATAATATATACTACACTGACTGCACTGTAATATGTATTCTACACTACCTGCACTCTATATATAATACTACACTGACTACACGCTCTAGCAACTAACTAACCTGCCTACGCTATCTCCACCCCAACACACTACATAGGGCCACTGTGTAAGCAGCCTTATATAGTGTGGGGCATGGACTTAGCCCCATAGCCATGATTGGCCAAAGGCACCCTGCCTTTGGCCAATCATGACTCTCACAGCACATTGTGCTGAGATTGGCCAAAGCATGCAGGTCATTGATAATGCTTTGGCCAATCAGCAGCCATCAATGCACTGCGATCTCGCAGTGCATTATAGGGTGCTCCTCAGCGGGCAAACTTGCCGCAAGTGCCACATATGTTTGTTTGTTCTACGAACAAATGAACACCCAATGTTTGAATAAAACTTATGTTCGAGTCACACATCAGGAGCATCCTTAATCTGCATTCCAGGTTCAACATTTTCTGTGTATTAGAAGAGTGAAATTCAAATTTATAAAAGTATAAACATTTTTTAATCCGGCTGTGTGCTCAAGCAGCTCTAAAATTCATTGCATTGTGGGTCTGTGTTTATATTAAATTGTGCTTTAATGGGCTGAGAAGTGTCAGAGTGTGTGTCGTGCACAGCGGTTCATAATATTTGTGTTGTGACCAGAAAGCAGAAAGTATAGTTCAGAAGTTCAGAAGAGAGATGAGCTCTGTTTACTCTCTGCTCGTTAACAGCTTGAGAGAAGAAAGCTCCCATTATAATGGTAAAACAAATACATAAATTGGTCTGATGAGTGCTTGACAGGATGGCTTTGCATCCCAATCAGGGAGATTCATCAAATAGACTATATGCGCTTTTTATATTGTACATATACACACAGATAACAGGTTAAATTAGTCATAAACAAAGCACCTTGAAACAGCAGCAATTCATGCTGAAATTGGTCTATACATACAAACAGCCTCATTTATGAAAGTGCTGGGTCTTCCAGCCTGAGCTTTCACTGCCCGGAAACACAGCAGGTACCTATGAGACTATAAAAAAAAGCATTTGGCATTTTATAGATGTGCCAAACATTTGTGCTAATACCTGCACTGTGGGTGCTGTGCCAAAGCAATGTAAGCAGTATGCAAGTAATCAGTATTGCCTGTAGACTCACTGTAGCAGGTCTTTTGCCTATTACTAGCTTACAATGCCTTGTTCTGCATTGTGTCTCTGTGTGAAGACAGCCATCTTGGTAGAGGAGCAGTGCTTGGCTTCCTAATGTCAGAGCTTCCGCTCCTGATGACTGGTACTTAGGGACGTTATTTGAGTTCAGGGTTATGGAGGCCATATGCACCTGCCTGAACCTCCTGCTGACAGTATTAATACCAGGCCATAAGCATCTCTGGTTGCTAGAATGCAAAAAGCAGCATATCATTATTGGTAGATGGCTGCCAGCATCCTAGCAACCAATGATAGCATTGCCCTTGGCAAGCATTCCAGGTTATTTGATTGACTAAATATGGTCAAAATCATATTTGATCAATGACATCAGGGAGCATCACTGGTCAACTTGTTGACATTCACCAACTGGCAGGCAGGGTGTCAGTTCACAGTGAGAGTGCGTTGGGTGGGGTTGTCGTGTTTGTGTTAGTGGGTTGTTGGGATCATTATTCATCATTGATACTCTATCTACATTGCTGGATGACGTGATTGCCAATGGATTTACAACTTGAGACTTGTTTGTGTGAATTCTGTTAATAAAAGACTTCACTATGTTGTGAAAGTGTTTTTTTTAATATTTACATTTTTTGAGAATAAGTAACCAAACCTATGTACCCCGTACTCATTCATGTATAGGGTGAAAATCTGCCCCCCCCCCCCATTTTAACAACTTCCCACCCAGGCCTATTTAAAATAACTGCCAGGTGAGACCTTTCTAATTCTGTGTGAATGTCATATGACCTCCTCCAGGAGCATGCCTTGTGCATGCACACAGCAGCATGATCTGTCACCTGCTGTGGGCCAGTCACAATACCATGTGATCGCTGTGACCAATCACAACAATCACGTCAATAGTACACAATGGCTTTCATTCATAGCCATTCATTGTATACTATTGTGATCTCTGTGATTGGTCACAGTGATCACATGGTACAGGCAAATCACAGAAAACCTGTACCGTGTGATAACTGTAGCCAATCACAGCTGTCACAACAGCACACAATGGCACATGAATGAATGCCATTCATAAAAATTATTGCTTATAACAGTAATTAAATAATCACTGCAATAAGCAATCATAGTGAAAAAAAAGGAAAAAATCCTGATCACCTCCTCAAAGCAGTACAGCATCACTATAGTAAAAATGTAAAAAGATTTAAAAAAAAATGTTTAAAAATGTTTTAAAAAAATGTTAAATTTTCTTTTTACATACTATTACCAGTCAGTGTCCCTGATCGCCACTACACCAGTCATATGATGTCACCGTACTGCTCTGATGACAGTAAAAAAAATACAGAAACAAAACAAGATTTATTTAATTTCTTAATTTTCCAAAAAATTTTGACAAAAAAGTACAACTTAAAAAAACTCACCATGTTTCTTACTAAATATCTTGGACTGTCTACTTTTTAAAAAGGGGTCATTTGTGGGGATTTGTACTGTTCTGTCAGTTTAGGGCCCCAAGAAAATAGATGCAAGTACAGTAGGATTGATCAATTTTCAAATACTATACGTATATACCGTAAGTCGACTTTCAAATACACTAAATAATATACACTTCATTTAGGTTAATTGTATCAAAGAAAATGTAGCAGATAACATTTTGGCCTAAATTTATGAAGAAAGATTATTTATTTGCAAAATTGTATAACAGAAACAAAGAAAAACATTTTTTTTCTAAAACTGTCAGTATTTTTGTGTTTATATAGCAAAGAAATAACAATCAAGTAGAGACTAAATACAACCAAAAGAAAGCTCTATCTGTCTTAAAAAATTATATATATATATATATATATATATATATATATATATATATATTATAAAAATAGAATTTGGGTACAGTGTTGTATGACTGGGTAATTGGCATTCAAAGTGTGACAGTGCTGAAAGCAGAAAATTGGCCTAGTCAGGAAGGGGGTGAAAGTATCTGCTATTAAGGTGGTTAAAAGGGAGACTATAAATTCTGATAAGTTCCCCCACAGCCACTGGGCCAGGGTCTTGGGAAAGAAGCCCTTATCCCCAACAACATAGGGACATGCCCCTGGCAGGGTACCCTTTCCATGTTAAGGGCATGTGGCATGATAGTGGCATATGGTTCAAGGGGGGGGAGCATGCTTGTTACCCCTTTCTTTTCTGGCCAGCCAGGCTGCATGCTTAGATAAGGCTCTGGTATGCATTTTTGGGTAAATTCCACACTGTTTTTGTATGTTTTTTTGTATGTGGCACCGCCCTTAAAATCCATACCAGACCCAAAAGACCTTATGCCATATTTTTGCTATGTGGGGGTCCCTCCTTAAAATCCATACCAAATTCTCATCAATGAAAAGGATCTGGTATGAGTTTTTAAAGGGAAACACGTGCATTTTCTTCTATTTTACTGCCTGACATCATTGACCATATATAGCCATGACCATATGTGATCTATGACATCACTCGAAAACCCCTAGCTGCTTTGTTTACAAATAGAAACAGGTCGGGGATCAGAATTGTTGTGTAACAGCAAATGTGTTTTTTTTTTTTAACACACATTCCCAGTGTAAATCTGACAAGCATACTCCTGCCTATCTTATGGAACAGAAATATAGTAAATCATAAAATTAGCATACAAATAATAAAATAAGCAAAACATGCTCACAGTATTACCGTGTGAATTCCAAGTCCATTTAGCATATAAAGCACATCTTCTGTTGCAACATTCCCAGTTGAACCTTTTGCATAAGGACATCCACCAAGACCAGATACTGCACAGTCCACGACGCTAACTCCCATCTGCCCGAGACAAATATATGAGCATCAGATAAACAGACCATTTCATGTAACATAATGGCATCCAAAGATATACAGGCGAATACCCCTTCCCAGCACCTGGCTCAACATGTGGTTATCAACTAGGGATGGTCGAACGGTTTCACCAAAGCATAAGTTCAGCCCGAACTTTCGTTGTTTCGGTCGTACGGCAAACAGCCGAACAAACGGGTTGTTCGGCGGTTTGTTTTGCCCCCCCAAACCAACCACAATGCATTGAACAGTGCATTGCCACCCCCCGATTGGCTGAAGCAGTGAAAGCTTCACCCAATCAAGGCACATAGCACTGTCAGAGTGCTGATTGGACACTGTCATCATGACTTTTTATAAATAAAAGCACAGACATACTGCGCAATGATCATTGTTCATTTTTTATGAGGTTGGACATTGGTAAATCTGTATATTGGAAACAGCATAGACCTGAGAGGAGTGGAGTGGTTATCCCTACTAATGAACCAAAGGCATTCATTATATTAACATCTGGTGAGTGGCCAATTCTTATGGTGGTGGTGGTATCGTCACTATAGTGGTGGATAAAGGAAGCACGGACACAAGAATTAGGAGGATTGAAACACTTTTATGCTGAAGATTGCTTTCTCAGCACCAGCAGAAATTACTACGGACATTTATTGTTTTTTGGTTTTGTTTGGTTTGTTTTGCCTAAATAAATTTTTTTTTTTTTGGCACGCAATAATTAATATTGGAAGTCACGGGTGAACAGCAGAAGAAAATATTGATTTTTATTAATTATTATTATTACTTATATTATCACTAATGTATACAAACTTATACATTTATTGTGGTATATTTAAATGCATATTTTGCTTGAAGCACTTTAAAAACACATAATACAAGGGAGCGCAGTCAACACATATATATTTTTTATATATTTTTTTCTCATACTTTTTTACAGGTTTTAATTTTAGTAGAACCTTATTTGACTGCAGCACACCACACAAATTCACACATCTTCACAAATTCGGATGGTTTGATTATAATATTATTTTAATTTGCGCCGGTAGACACTTATTTTAGAATTTACAATCATGGCTCATTCCCACGCCACAGTATAAAAGTATTCTTTCAATGGCAGCCATTTTCAGTGTGATTTTGGCATGGAGAGAGATAGAACAGGGCTCTGTTCAGTGCTATTAGTTAGTTAGTGTGCTATACTGTACTATTTTGCTTCAATTGTCAGTGTAGTATATTAGTATAGTGTCAGTCTAGGGATAGTGTGAGCGTAGTGAGGAGGACCATCATTCAGCTTTGCATAGTGTGCAGCTAGTGTAGGGACAGCTCAGATAGTTTTACTGTAATGTAGTGAGACCGTGTCATTCATACATACATTAGTGTAGACTAGGGAAGGCTCAGATAGTTTCAGTGTAGTGTAGTGTAGTGAGACCGTGTCAGTAATCTTTACATTAGTGTATAGCTAGAGTAGGGACAGTTCAGATAGTATCAGTGTAGTGACGGTTGAACTGTATTTGATTGTGTTACTGCCAGTTTAATGCCACATAGTTTTGTGTGCGTTACTGCCAGTTTAACGCCATTTTATTTTGTGTGCATTACTGCTAGTTTAAGCCATATAGTTCTGTGTGCATTACTGCCAGTTTAACGCCATATAGTTTTGTGCGTTACTGACAGTTTAACGCCATGTAGTTTTGTGTGTGTTACTGACAGTTTAATGCCAATTACTTATGTGTGCATTACTTGCAGTTTAACGCCATATAGTTTTATGTGCGTTACTGCCAGTTTAACGCCATATAGTTTTGTGCGTTACTGACAGTTTCCCGCCATTTACTTCTGTGTTTGTTACTGCCAGTTTAACGCCATATTGTTTTGTGTGTGTTACTACCAATTTAACATCATTTACTTCTGTGTGCAATACTGCCAGTTTAAAGCCATATCATTTTGTGTGCGTTACTGACAGTTTACCGCCATATAGTTCTGTGTGCGTTACTGCCAGTTTAAAGCCATATCGTTTTGTGTGCATTACTACCAGTTTAACGTAATTTACTTCTGTGTGCATTACTGCCAGTTTAACGCCATATAGTTGTGTGCAGTAGTGTCAGTTTAACGCCATATAGTTTTGTGCGTTACTGACAGTTTAACGCCATTTACTTCTGTGTGCGTTACTGCCAGTTTAACGCCATTTACTCCTGTGTGTGTTACTGCCAGTTTAACGCCAAATTGTTTTGTGTGCGTTACTGACAGTTTACCGCCATATAGTTCTGAGTGCGTTACTGCCAGTTTAACGCCATGTAGTTTTGTGTGCATTGCTGCCAGTTTGATGCCATATAGTTCTGTGTGAACTACTGCCAGTTTAACGCCATATAGTTTTGTGCGTTAGTGCCAGTTTAACGCCATATAGTTTTGTGCGTTAGTGCCAGTTTAACGATATATAGTTGTGTGCGTTACTGACAGTTTAACGCCATTTACTTCTGTGTGCATTACTGACAGTCTAACGCCATTTACTTGTGTGTGTGTTACTGCCAGTTTAACGCCATGTTGTTTTGTGCATTACTGCCAGTTTAATGGCATTTACTTCTGTGTGCGTTACTGCCAGTTTAACACCATATAGTTCTGTGTGCGTTTCTGCCAATTTAATGCCATATAGTTGTGTGTGTGTTACTGCCAGTTTAACGCCATATAGTTTTGCGCGTCACTGTTAGTTAGGCGCATTATATTGCAGTTTAGTATAATGTATCCGTGGAGTGTATCTGTGTAATGTGAGTACTAAAATTAAAGTGTACCAAACACCTCTTTACATTGATTAAAGTGAATCTACGTACAGATTTCAACTTCTTCTTTACATTTGCTTATAACCACGGCCCCCTCCCTCCCAGTAATGTCTGGGAGAACAACAAGGAGAGGCAGACATTCCCTTGGCACTGTAAGGGGGCCAGCAACAAATGTGTCCACAGGCAAAGGTGGACGTGGTGGTCAGTCCTTAGGCAGGACATAATTTCCTCTGTTTAGTGAGTTTGCTCTTGCTATACAGCCACAGCATGCAGAGGAGGTAGTGGACTGGCTTACCAAACCTTCCTCATCCTCCTCATCCTCTGTCACGCAAGCAGAGACAAGTGTGCAGTCCCCTGCAGTTGCCACAGTGGATAAACCTGCCTCCTTGTCCACATCTATTCTTGCCATAGCCACAACATCAGCCATTGAGTCAGCTGAGTTATTTGACCACAGCGTCAGCCACTTGCTGATGCCCATCCATTACTGGAATCAGATGTTGGTTCTGAGGTTGAGGATGACAGGAACATGAGCCTAGAAAGAGGGAGGAACACTGGTAGACAAATTGGCATTCATGTTCCCCAAGCCGCAGCTCTTTTCCTGCGGCCTGCAAGGTTGCGTGCTCGGATAAGGGTCTGGTATGGATTTTGAGGGGGACCCCCACACAATTTTATTTTTTTAATTTTTTGGTGCAGGGTTCCCCTTAAAATCCATCCCAGACCTGAAGGGTCTGTTATGGATATTTAGGGGGAACCCCACGTAATTTTTTTTTTAATTTGACGCAGGGTTCCCCTTAATATCCATAGCAGACCTGAAGGGCATGGTAATTGAATTTGGGGGAACCCCCAAGCTTTTTTTTTTATTTTTATATTTTTATGACTTTCAATGAATGACTGTTCTCTGTATTACGGGAGCCGGCAATTCATTATAGCCGCGAGTGATTTTAAATAGCTTTTTACCTGCAAAAATGACACTTTGTGCAGGGACAGTTCTAAGCACGGGAAACATGCGTCCCTTTACATGCATACTATACACACCCCCCAGGTATGAAATTTAAAGGAATATTACACTTTTATTGTTTTACTTTAAGCATTATTAAAATCACTGCTCCTGAAAAAACGGCCATTTTTTAAACTTATTTTTGCATTGATACATGTCCCCTGGGGCAGGACCCAGGTCCCCAAACACTTTTTAACCACTTTAAGACCAGCCTCGTTTTGGATTTTAGGTGTTTACATGTTTAAAACATTTTTTTTTGCTAGAAAAAAACTTAGAACCCCCAAACATTATATATTGTTTTTTTCTAACACCCTAGAGAATAAAATGGCGGTCGTTGCAATACTTTTTTTCACACCGTATTTGCGCAGCGGTCTTGCAAGCGCACTTTTTTTGGAAAAAAGTCACTTTTTTGAATAAAAAATAAGACAACAGTAAAGTTAGTCCAATTTTTTTATATATTGTGAAAGATAATGTTACGCCGAGTAAATTGATACCTAACATGTCACACTTCAAAATTGCGCCCGCTCGTGGAATGGCATCAAACTTTTACCCTCAAAAATCTCAATAGGCGACGTTTAAAAAATTCTACAGGTTGCATATTTTGCGTTACAGAGGAGGTCTATGGCTATAATTATTGCTCTCGCTCTACCAATCGCGGCGATACCTCACATGTGTGGTTTGACCACCGTTTTCATATGCGGGCGCTACTCACGTATGCGTTCGCTTCTGCGCACAAGCTCGTCGGGACGGGGCGCTTTAAAAAAAATTTTTTTTGTTTTTCTTATTTATTTTTCTTGATTTTATTTATTTTTACACTGTTTTTAAAAAAAAAAAATATTGGCTCACTTTTATTCCTATTACAAGGAATGTAAACATTCCTTGTAATAGAAAAAAGCATGACAGGTCCTCTTAAATATGAGATCTGGGGTCAAAAAGTCCTCAGATCTCATATTTGGACTTCAATGAAAAAAAAAAAAAAAAAAAAATGTCATTTAAAAAAATGACATTTTGAAAATTCCTCTTTAAGAGGTATGGGCGGAAGTGATGTTTTTGACGTCGCTTCCGCCCTCCTATGGTATAGAGATGAATGGCGGCCATCTTAGCGTCACTCATCTCTAGACACAGGAGGGGAACGGACCCGATCGCCTCCGCCGCTGCCGACGGTTCCGGTAAGTGGCGGAAGGCGCGGGAGAGTGGCGGGAGGGGGGGGCACCTCTCCCGCCGCCGATAACGGTGATCTCGCAGCGAATCCGCCGCGATGACCACCATTATCGGACAGCCGACCGGCGCCTGAAGAGATGGATACCTCGGTTGTGGCAGCAGCTGCTGCCGTTACCGAGATATCCCTCTTCAAAAAATGGACGTACATCGTCGTGTGCCGGTCGGAAAGTGGTTAAGACAATAACTTGCATATAGGCTTTTAAAATTAGCACTTGAGATTTCTCCCATAGACTTTTACAGGGTGCTCGCGGCTTTTCGAATTTGCCATGAACACCCCAAATTGTTCGCTGTTCGCTGAACAGGCGAACAGGCAATGTTCGAGTCGAACATGAGTTTGACTCGAACTCGAAGCTCATCCCTACAGAACACACAGGAGGAGAGAGGGGAGGAGGATAAGGAGGAGGCACTTTCATAGGCTTCGAAGAAGAGAAAGACAATCTGTAAGCAATGGCTTTCCAACTCCAGGACCCTTGGGAGAAGTACGTGGCTGGGAGGAGGAAGTTCCAGATGCTGTCATCCTGAGCGACCCGGAGGACTCTGTTTCTCAAGCGTCTGCAAATTTGAGGCGCATGGGCAACCTCATGCTTTAAAGCCTGTGAAAGGACCCAAGAATACGTGGCATAAAGGAGAAGGATGATTACTGATTGGCAACCCTCCTTGACCACCATTATAAGGGGAAGGTCTCAGAACTCATCCCATCCCCACAGATAGTGCAGAAGATAAAATCTCTTGAAGACACGTTAAAGAGGATTTTATTGAACGCTTTGTGAGGCATTTCGGAATATTTTTAATCCTCACCCAGGGCTGTCAGCTTCCACATCTAGATTTTATTGACGATTTTCTTTCATCAAGATTACCTCTATAGGTTACAGTGGGAAGGCGCCACCGACACCAATAGACCAATTTTTCTGCACCTGTTTGACATTTGCATATCATTGCAATTTTTTTACAGCAAGGCTAATTCTTGCTTTCATCAAGATTACCTCTATAGGGTTACTGTGGGAAGGTGCCACCGACACCCAAAGACCAATTTTTCTACACCTGTCTGACAGGTGCATATCATTGCAATTTTTTACAGCAAGGCCAATTCTTGCTTTCATTAAGATTACCTCTTCAGTGGAACCTTGGATTACGAGCATAATCCGTTCCAGGAGTATGCTCGTAATCCAAAGTACTTGCATATCAAAGTGAGTTTTCCCATTGAAGTTAATGGAAATGAAAATATTTTGTTCCGCATTGACTTCAATGGGATGCAATACCGCATGCGGCCAGAGGCGTGGGGCGCCGGAGAGCCTCGGAAAAGGCCCCAGCACACTTCGGCTGACCTCGGCAAACCTCAGCCGAACTGTCCTCGCTCCTTTCCGTGCACTTCCGAACACCGACGATCGGCGCTGTTTGGCTCCAGCGCCCCCCACCTCAGGCCAAAAGCGGTACGGCACACCGCTTTTGGTCTGAATCCTGCTCGTTTTGTGAGACAACACTCATAAACTGAGTTAGGATTTTTAGAAATACAGTGCTCGTTTTGCGAAATGCTCGTTAACCGTGTTCCTCGCAAACCGAGGTTCCACGGTATAGGGTTACGGTAAGAAGGCGCCACTTACACCCAAAGACCAATTTTTATGCACCTGTCACTTCTATCCAAAGTCAAAGTGACACCAGAATGTATCCAAAAAATCTCTAATCTTGTTCCTGGTGCACTACATTGTGGCCTTGTCATACACACTGGCTCCCCAGCTGTTGCTGAGCAAAATAAAGGCAACTTGCATGGAAAATTTCATTTTTTTTTGGGCTTTATAAATGCAATTATTGCTGCAGCAGATTCTAGACATGGTACAGATCTGCCACTTTACAGGTAGACTAAGGGGACTCCCGGGCACTATATTGGAAGGAATTTTTAATTTTTTTGTTTTACCTTTAAAAATCAAAAAATCACTGCTCATTTAAAAATTAAGTTTTTCACAAACTTTTATTTTATTGATACATGTCCCCCAGGGCAGGACCCAGACCCCTATAACCATTGTATGTCCAATTACCTGCCTATAAGCCTTTAAACTGGGCACTTTTGATTTTTGACGTTCGGTTTCCATTGACTTTAATGGGGTTCGTTATTCGGGTCCGAACTTTCACGGTGTTCAAAAGTTCTGGGGTGAACCGAACAGGGGTCCATTCGGCCCATCCCTATTTTCAACTACTGTCCATATGCACAAAGTTTGAGGATTGCAAACATTTATTTTATGCATTTTATATAAAACTAAATTAGTAGAAATTTGCCCAAGATTCACCCAGTGAAATCTGTTCTTCAGTAGGAAAGGATATTTAATGTAACATGCACCCTATGGAAATATGGAAATCGTAAATCTATCCTACTCTTTCATTATTCTCACAGTCTATTACCGCTTTTTCACTCAAGTTCATCTGGTTGTCAAATGATTGCATCCCCCCCCCCCCCCGTACATGCCCCCCATCCCCATAGCAAAGTATCTGTGAGTGTGCAGTCCCCTCTTGTGCTGATACAGCTCACATGCTCTTCTGTGCTTTGGATGATTCACTCAAAGAACAAGGGCCCCCTCCTATAGCATCGGTACCCTAAAAGGAGTGGGCTCTTGACCACCTCAGGTGGTTAGCAGGGGGTGCTGGTAATGGGAGGGCATATGTACCACTAACCTGCCCTCTGTAGGGGGAAAGTAAGTGGAAATTACTTTTGATTAACTGTCTTTTGTGATCCCTCAGACTCATAGCCAGTTCAGCATGTGTGCAGGTAAAAAAAAAATAACAAAATAAACATACAACATTGTTTGAAAAACGATGGAAGTGGCTGTCACGGGCAAGGCTTCAGGGGCATAGGGGACTCTGGTGAAGGAGCTTTCCATGACATCACTGCTCATATTCAGCATGGGATTGAGTGGTTTGATTAGTGTGGAAGGAGGGACTCATGTTCCTCCTTTAAAGCTGCCAATGCTGGATCAAAAGCTTCATGACCCCTGGGAACATCAATATAACTTGAAAGATAAATGTTAGGTAAATATAGTTTATAAAGTATTTTTTACTATGCTGTTTTTTTTTTCTAATTTTTCCTACCAACAGGCATGGGAAACTGGTTTGGTGTCTGAGGGAACCCTAAAACCTTTGCACCAGGGAGCACCAGGGAGGGGGCAACCACTTACTTTTCCAATATAAGTGCCAACTAAGTGCTACATAAACGACCTTGCAGGCACCCCTTATGTGAAAAGCACATGTGCATGTCTGTATTGAGCACCAGTACTATGGAAGGGGCTCCCATTTTTTTTAGGGGACTGTTGCTTAAAGCACAAGCACCTTGGAGAGCTACTGTCAGCTGAATCACCTGCATTGTAAATACTATTTATTACAGATATTGTAAAGTCAAAACCAATGGGTTCAATCCTATCCTCTTTATATATCTTCTATTCTCCAGTGGTGAGGTCCTTTCTGTAGTTTGCATTTCTGCCCCTCACCACAAGGCCATAATTAAGGTATAGCTTATGCAGCTGTTCTTCCCGATTATTTGCATATTCTGTAGAATTATTAAGAAACTGCATAGCACCATCATTTTACTTTTTTCACAGCCATGATTGTGGGGAAAAGCAGGGCACCCTGCTTGGGGAAATCTCCCTGACAGAGAGGTAAACAGCGGGCAAGTAGAGACTAGTTTTTCTATTTTTCTTCTTTTTTTTTAAGTTATCAGTTTCCATATCAACTCTGTTTTGACAACTAGCACACCTAACCTCACCAAGGCAACACAAGAAACCATAAACAAGCTTTTAACATCTGACATACAGTATGAGCTTCAACATTTATAGAACACCTGCCACTTGCCGAAACATTCACATTATACATGAATCTACTTTTTGGAGTTAAGCAACCTATGAATGCCATCAAATTCTATTGTAGTATACTGTACAGTATATTGTGACAATAAGGAGGTCTGGACGCCTGCTAAACTGAGTCAGGAACACTGGTATTCCCTGAATCTGTTAAAATTTGTCACGGTAGATTCAAATCTAATTCTGTTTAAAGGAGCAGCATGGAATGGATTCCATATCCCCCAATGAGTAAAAAGTCATCTATAAATGGAGGATGGGTGGCTGATTGAAAGGTCCACCCCCTCCATTCATAAATGTTATCTAAGACGCATTTGCATGAAACTGATCTTATAACTGCCGTCTATAATGTATCTCAGACAAACTGTATTTTTAGAGGGATATTGTTACTTTAAGAAAACAAAAAGGTTTAGAAAGGTATGAAGTGCGGTCATGCCTGCACATACCACCACCAGCTTTCATTATCCTATATTGCATTCAGTTGAATACAGGGTCATTCTGACAAGACTAAGATTGGCACTTCCCTACAGTGCTTAAATTTGCTCACGTCATCTGGTTTCCTGGACATCCCTATTGACCAATGAGGCAATCCACCAAGGTGATGAGCTGTCATGGAGCGTGATTTTTATAAACATTTTTGTATTATGTTTTGTAAAGTGGTGTTGAGGCCATTGCAGTGTTTTGGAGAAACATTTGCTCTCATGGTTTGCTGTCTGAACAGGGGATGTGTATATACAGTATTCAGCCTTAACATTTGAAACATTTGTTCCCGTTGAGTATAAAATTCCTCTTCACACTCGAGCAGCAGTAGGAGCCATTGACTCCTGCTGCTGTCAATCAAATGCAGTGAGGAGGAAGTGGAGGGCAGTGCTAAGCCCCACTGTGTGTGTCTATGGAGTGTGGCTCAATAGACACACGCAGCTTGGGAGTGAGCATGCATTGTGTACCCCCCATAGCAGACAGCTTGCTATGGGGGCACACGAAAAAGAGCCAAGTTCACCAGTGGGGGACCCTAGAAGAGGAGGTTCAAGGCCACTCTGTGCAATGCACAGAGCAGGTGAGTGTAAAATGTTTATTATTTTAATTTTAAAAATGTGTCAATATCGGCATCTTTTGTTTCAGGTTTATTGACAATAAAGGCTGATCTTATGACTTGAAATGCTTTACCTGCAATGCTGTAAGAATATTAGCCAGAGCTTGGCCATAGGTGTCGTGACAGTGGACAGCCAGAGCATGAACTGGAATCTCTTTTATCACAGCTTCAAGCATTTTCTTAGTGCTACCAGGGGTTCCAATTCCAATAGTATCTCCAAGTGAAATCTCATAGCAGCCCATGCTGTACAATCGTTTTGATACCTAAGTAACACATAATATATACTATAGCCTTAAAAATAGTTAATTTTGAACAAAGAAAGCAGTCATTTACTGTTTTCCCATGAATTATATGCTAACATGAAACTTCAATATTGCAGACCTACACAACAAAGTTGACTATGTAGATATTAAGTTAGTACTATTTTCTATTTTTTTACTGTATAACAATAAAAAAAAATATCCAGTTAATCTCTGAACTAGCAATGTAGTTGCAAACCAAAAAGAAAAAAAAAATTATAGTAAACAAGTTTCTTACTTCTGCCACTTTACGAGCGTCAATATTTCCTTCATAAGGACAGCCTAATGCACAAGACACATATCTGTAAATAAAAATATGCAGTGTTTAGCTGTCAGATCCTAATGTATTTACATAAGCTTGATGGCCCATATACTTCATACAGATTACTATTCATTTGTTTGCATATTCAGTAAGCTTGGTAGGCACTATTGATAAGAATTGTGTTCTACAATTGAAATTTGATGACGTTTGATGTCAAGTATTCTGGTACATTAAAATGTTTTTCATTACAATATTTCCATTTAGTCTTTTGTTTCTGGTTGAAATGTTTATTATCGACATCTGGATAGAACACTGAATCTTTTCTAAGAGCCTTTCCACTTCCAAAAAAAAGGCGGCATTGTATAACACGTTTATTATCTATATGAAACTTTTTATCATCTTTGTAATGTAATGCTGTCTGCTATTTCCACATGTGTGATATAGATGATTTATAATGAAACTCATCGCCTGTTTCTTGCCAGAGTTTCATCTCCAAAAGAAACACAAAAAAATATTTATAAGATGCACTATCACAAATAACCAACAAAACCAACACTGCTAAAAAACTGTTCAGCTATAGTAGATGGCCTAAAATTAATTCACTGGCTTTTGCATCTTTCTTCTTCATTATGTTTCCCACTTGTCATCTCTTTTAAACTAGTTTTCCATAAGGACAACACCCACTATAAATAAAGCAAACCCACCTGCCAGCCAGCATAGTTTTTGCAAGGTTTAAGAAGAGACAATTTACAGTGATGAAGTTTGCTAACCAGGGGCGGACTGACCATTCGGTCACTCTGGCACTGCCCGAGGGCCCCGGGCCCCTAGGGGGCCCCATCAGGGTTGCCAGCCTCAGTAAAACCAGGGACCAGGTATGTAAAAATCTGTGTTTTTTTTTTTTACATCCGTCTCTGAAATGTCCCTTACCGACATCCTTTTGGTCTAAAAATCCCAAGATTATAGCTTCCCCACCTCTCCAGTACCTTCTCAGCCAATAGAAACATGTCTGTGTACAAGTATGTGTATACTGTGTGATTGTATACTGTGTGTGTGTATATACTGTGTGGCCCCATCATCTCTGATTGCCTGGGGGCCCCATAAACTCCTATTGCCCGGGGGCCCCATGAGTTGTCAGTCCGCCTCTGTTGCTAACAATGGTACACCTTTATACCCGAAATAGTTTCTAACCGGCGCAGATTGAGCAATTACACTCTGGTTTACATTTGCCTTTATTGACCCGAAATAGTTTCACCAGCAGGCCATGATTTAATTTGGTTTTCGTTGTTCCAAAGCACCTAATTTATTATATGTCATTATACAGGACCATCATGTTAACAGTGCTTTACATATATTGAATCTCTAGTAGGCATTCCTATATTTTGCTTCTCCCTGCCCTCATGTAGCTTACAATCTAAGGTCCTTCATACATACATAAACATACAGAAGACAATAATAACCTATTAGCATGTAATTGAGCTATATTTTGTCACAGAAGCATCCTATAGGACATGAAGTGAGTTAGGCCCATCACACACACAGAGCTAATTCTGTTTCCCAAAGCACCCTGTGGGAAGAAGTGATGGAAAACACAGAGACTGCAGCTCCATGCCAAAGCACCTAGTGTGCTGATTGGGATTAGAACCAAGAGCCCCATTGTTATAACACACACAGAGCTATATATTTTCTTCCCAGAAGCACCTATAGGACTTGAAGTGTGGTAGTCCCATGACACACACAGAGCTATATTTTCTTCCCAGAAGCACCTATAGGACTTGAAGTGTGTTAGTTCCATCACACACACAGAGCTATATTTTGTTCCCAGAAGCACTATAGGACTTGAAGTGTGTTAGTCCCATCACACATTATTTTCTTCCCAGAAGCACCTAAGGACTTGAAGTGTGTTAGTCCCATTACACACACAGAGCTATATTTTCTTCCCAGAAGCACCTATAGGACTTGATGTGTGTTAGTCCCATCATACACACAGAGCTATATTTTCTTCCCGAAGCAACTATAGGACTTGAAGTGTGTTGTCCCATTACACACACAGAGCTATAATTTTTTCCCAGAAGCACCTAAAGGACTTGAAGTGTGTTAGTCCCATCACACACACAGAGCTATATTTTATTCCCAGAAGCACCTATAGGACTTGAAGTGTTTTAGTCCCATCACACACACAGAGCTATATTTTGTTCCAGAAGCACCTATAGGACTTGAGTGTGTTAGTCCCATTACACACACAGAGCTATATTTTGTTCCCAGAAGCACCTATAGGACTTGAAGTGTGTTAGTCCCATCACACACACAGAGCTATATTTTCTTCCCAGAAGCACCTATAGGACTTGACGTGTGTTAGTCCCATTACACACACAGAGCTATATTTTCTTCCCGAAGCACCTATAGGACTTGATGTGTGTTAGTCCCATCACACACACAGAGCTATATTTTCTTCCCAGAAGCACCTATGACTTGAAGTGTGTTAGTCCCATCACACACACAAGCTATATTTTCTTCCCAGAAGCACCTAAGGACTTGAAGTGTGTTAGTCCCATTACACACACAGAGCTATAATTTTCTTCCCAGAAGCACCTAGAGGACTTGAAGTGTGTTAGTCCCATTACACACAAACAGAGCTATATTTTCTTCCCAGAAGCACCTATAGGACAGTGTTAGTCCCATTACAAACACAGAGCTATATTTTCTTCCCGAAGCAACCAAAGGACTTGAAGTGTGTTAGTCCCATAAACACACAGAGCTATATTTTAAATCCCAGAAGCACCAAAAGGACTTGAAGTGTGTTAGACCCATCACACACACAGAGCTATAATTTCTTCCCAGAAGCACCTATAGGACTTGAAGTGTGTAGTCCCATTACACACACAGAGCTAATATCTTTCCAGAAGCACCTATAGGACTTGAAGTTGGTTAGTCCCATTACACACACAGATATATTTTCTTCCCAGAAGCCCCTATAGGACTTGAAGTGTGTTAAGTCCCATCACACACACAGAGCTATATTTTGTTCCCAGAAGCACCTATAGGACTTGAAGTGTGTTAGTCCCATTACACACACAGAGCTATATTTCTTCCCAGAAGCACCTATAGGAATGAAGTGTGTTAGTCCCATCACACACACAGAGCTAAATTTTCTACCCAGAAGCACCTATAGGACATGAAGTGTGTTAGTCCCATAACACACACAGAGCTAAATTTTCTTCCCAGAAGCACCAATAGGACTTGAAGTGTGTTAGTCCCATCACACAGATCTATATTTTCTTCCCAGAAGCACCTATAGGACATGAAGTGTGTTTCTCCCATCACACACACAGAGCTATATTTTCTTCCCAGAATCACCTATAGGACTTGAAGTGTGTTAGTCCCATCACACACACACAGAGCTATATTATGTTCCCAGAAGCACCTATAGGACTTGAAGTGTGTTATCCCATCACACACACAGAGCTATATTTTGTTCCCATAAGCACCTATAGGACTTGAAGTGTGTTAGTCCCATCACACACTCACAGAGCTATATTTTCTTCCCAGAAGCACCTATAGGACATGAAGTGTGTTAGTCCCATTACACACACAGAGCAATATTTTCTTCCCAGAAGCACCTATAGGACTGTGTTAGTCCCATCACACACACAGAGCTATATTTTCTTCCCAGAAGCACCTATAGGACTTGAAGTGTGTTAGTCCCATCACACACACTAGCTATATTTTCTTCCCAGAAGCACCCTAAGGACTTGAAGTGTGTTAGTCCCATTACACACACAGAGCTATATTTTCTTCCCAGAAGCACCTATAGACTTGAAGTGTGTTAGTCCCATCACACACACAGAGCTATATTTATCTTCCCAGAAGCACCTATAGGACTTGAAGTGTGTTAGTCCCTACACACACAGAGCTATATTTTCTTCCAGAAGCACCTATAGGACTTGAAGTGTGTTAGTCCCAATCACACACACAGAGCTATATTTTCTTCCCAGAAGCACCTATAGGACTTGAGTGTGTTAGTCCCATCACACACACAGAGCTAAATTTTCTTCCCAGAAGAACCTATAGGCCTTGAAGTGTGTTAGTCCCATTACACACCCAGAGCTATATTTTCTTCCCAGAAGCACCTATAGGACTTGGAAGTGTGTTAGTCCCATCACACACACAGAGCTATATTTTCTTCCCAGAAGCACCTATAGGAAGTGAAGTGTGTTAGTCCCATCACACACACAGAGAAATATTTTGTTCCCAGAAGCACCTATAGGACTTGAAGTGTGTTAGTCCCATACACACACAGAGCTATATTTTCTTCCCAGAAGCACCTATAGGACTTGAAGTGGTGTTAGTCCCATCACACACACAGAGCTATATTATGTTCCCAGAAGCACCTATAGGACTTGAAGTGTGTTAGTCCCATTACACGCACAGAGCTATATTTTGTTCCCAGAAGCAACTATAGGACTTGAAGTGTGTTATCCCATTACACACACAGAGCTATATTTTCTTCCAGAAGCACCTATAGGACTTGAAGTGTGTTAGTCCCATCACACACACAGGCTATATTTTCTTCCCAGAAGCACCTATAGGACTTGAAGTGAGTTAGTCCAATTACACACACAGAGCTATATTTTCTTCCCACACACACACCTATAGGACTTGAAGTATGTTAGTCCCATCACACACACAGAGCAATATTTTGTTCCCAGAAGCCCTATAGACTTGATGTGTTAGCTCCCATTACACACACAGAGCCATATTTTCTTCCCAGAAGCACCTATAGGAACTTGAAGTGTGTAAGTCCCATCACACACACAGACTATATTTTGTTTCCCAGAAGCACCTATAACTTGAAGTGTGTAGTACCCATTACATATATTTTGTTCCCAGAAGCACCTAAGGACTTGAAGTGGTGGTTAGTCCAATTACACACTCAGAGATATAATTTCTTCCCAGGACTGAAGTGTGTTAGTCCCATCACACACACAGAGCTATATTTTGTTCCAAACACCTATAGGACTTGAAGTGTGTAGTCCCATAATCCACACACAGAGCTTGTTCCCAAAGCACCTCTAGCCCAATACACACACAGAGCAATATTTTCTTTCCCATAAGCACCTATAGGACTTTATAGCTTCCCCACCTCTCCAGTACCTTCTCAGCCAATAGAAACATGTCTGTGTACATGTATGTGTATACTGTGTGATTGTATACTGTGTGTGTGTATATACTGTGTGGCCCCATCATCTCTGATTGCCTGGGGGCCCCATAAACTCCTATTGCCCGGGGGCCCCATGAGTTGTCAATCCGCCCCTGTTGCTAACAATGGTACACCTTTATACCCGAAATAGTTTCACCTGATGTTAATTTGGTTTGTTCCTAATTTATTATATGTCATTATACAGGACCATCAATGTTAACAGTGCTTTACATATATTGAACATTTGCTTCAGTCCCTGCCCTCATGTAGCTTACAATCTAAGGTCCTTCATACATACATAAACATACAGAAGACAATTAACCTATTAGCATGTAATTGGAATGTGGGAAGAAAGTGCATGGAAAAATGCAAGCTCCATGCCAATAGTGTGCTGATTGGGATTAGAACCAAGAGCCCCATTGTTATAAGACAAAAGTGCTAACCACTGAACCCGGGTACACAATACAAGTTTTTTTTTGTGCAATCCAACGGGTTGCATGAAAAATAACTGTCAGCTCGGGTCAAAGACACTGTGCTAACCATGTGAGGTTAGTGCAACGATCTCCCCCGCTGAGCTGTTTTGTTCTGACAGGAGGGCGCCCGTGGTGCCCCCCCCCCCCCCGCCAGAACACTATGATCTGCCATTGGCTGAGAATGCTGATCAGTATTCAGTCGGCTGCTGGTTTTTCACGGCCAGCTTCTGTGGGATAGACCGAAATACACATAGGCTGAATTTCAGCTGTTTTTTTTTTTTTAACCGACAAATGTCTCCCGACATTCTGCCTGTGTGTACAGGGCTTAAGCCAGCAGTCTGCCCAATGAAAATTGTTTTTATAATGCACATTACTGGAGGGAAAAAAGCATAGCTTGTAGAAAAAAAAAGTATCCTTTGCAAAACTGTTTACGGCTGTATAAGTGAAACATTTAATAAACTGATTCATATATAGTGATGTACCTCATCCTTCTGGACTATAAGCAGACACGCACTGCTGTAGTATAGTAAGTTTTACTTGTCCTTTAGTATTGAGAGTTAAAAAAAAAAAAAAACATTCACACGGCTGAAAAAAAACAATCAAGTGTTTTAGCTTAGTGAACTAAAGCATGTTTCAGTTGTTTTTTCCAAAAGACTCTATATTTTTTTTATTACAGTTATTTATATAGCAGTGACAATTTACCTAGCACCTCACATATGTATTGTACAGTCACATCAGTCCCTGCCCTCTAGAAGCTTACAATCTAAGGTCCCTAACTGGAAAAGAGAGGTAAATGGCCACACACACACCATTGAAGTTGATGCAAAACAAATGCTGTAGTTTATTGTCTTCGCAGTCAGGAGAGCAGTACAGGACACTGTTGATGCGTTTCACACGCAGATCACATGCTTATTCAAAACAAGGGAAGTATCAAGAGCAAGCTATTTAAATATACAACCACTTGGCTGCACACCTGTGTCAATCTATACTCTTAACCCCCTCTTGCCGACCATCTTAACAAAATCATTTAAAATAATTAATTGATAGACAAACATTACCAGAAATCATGTGCTATACAAGGATTATTCTAAATAAATAGAGGAAAATCATTTTTTTTTTTTTTTTTTTTTAAAGAATTGCAAATGAAAATGAGAAAATAAATCACTTATAAAGTGAAAATAAATGAAGAATATATAAGAACACAGATATCTATAATCTATATTCTTATATATTCTTCATTTTTTTTTCATTTACTTTATAGCCTGTGGTAAATGTAAAGCATGTGGTCATGCTAGAAACAATTGCAGGAGGCATTCAACTTTTCATTCAGCGATAACAGGATGTGACTATGAGACAACTGATTTCATTACCTGTGATTACCACATTGTATATGCCCTGGTTTGTTCTTGCGGACTAATGTATATAGGACATACTAAACACATTCCTAAAAAGAGATTTGGGGAGCATGTGCAAAATATCCTTAAGGGATCATAGAGTATTACTGTATAGGCGGTTCCATGCAAGAGATCCATCCTCACTACAATTGGGGTGTGAAGTGAGTACTCCCAGCTTGGAGGGGATCAAATAGGGTCAGGGGCCTCTCTTGGAGAGAGACAAAATGGATTCATACTTTACATACTATGTCTCCTAAAGGCTTAAAACATGGAATTGAACATCAACAGTTTTATTAGTGATTACTAAATTATGTGACAAATTGGGTTAATGTGTAGCATTAATATTATAATTTTATATTAATGGTTTTAAAAATAAAAGAAATTACAATTGTATATGTTAGTTTAATATCAATCCTCCTCCAAATTTATCAATAAGATGGATATGCCAATCAAGGGAATATTTTGTTTTATTTCCAATGATTTGGCTAATATTCCAATATAAGTGTTAATACGGGGGTGCATGCACGGCTTCTGGCATGGCAAAGTGATGGATGTCGACTGGTGACTGGATAGAGCCAATCGCTCCCTGGGTTTGAAACCTCCGGCCGGAGCTAGGCTCAGGGATGTTATTGTGCGGTTTCACTTTTATGACAGTAAGGAAGCCCTAACCTTGGCCACGCGCAACAAGTCCCAGATTGCATATAAGGGGGCAAAAACTCAGATTTTCAGTGACCTTTCTCCTATCACCCTGTTCAAACAGAGAAATCTTCACCGTATCACAGCACACCTACAGCACCACTGGGTCCCATACTACTGGGGATTCCCCTTTCATCTCATCGTATCTAAAGAGGGCACCCAATATAGCCCCTGAGATCTTCAGGAAGTAGAAGCCTTCATAAAAAGCCTGAATCTCCCTCCTTTGCCTGAAGAAGATCTGCTTCCTCCCCTCGCACCAGGTCGTCCTTTTCCTTCTCCCCCCAGCCGGGTCTGGACCCCTGTCAGGGATCAGTTGAAGAAGCTTGTTTCCACACCTCAATGCTCCCGATCCTCCAAGCAACCTTCTTGATACGCCTGGGACAAAATTCCTGGATCTTACCTTATAGGCTACTTAGTGTTGTGGTCTGGACTACAGTTTTTGAGTTACCCTATTTTTCACAGGTAAATGTTCTCATCCCCATCTGCTGAGTCCCCTGATGGAGACCTTCATGTTTCCATACCTGGCTTTCAAATTTTTTTTTTTTCGGTTCTTTTTTTGTGTTTAAATGTCCATGCTCACATGTCAGCTCTGTAGGTTGATGATCCCAATTTTTCTTCTTTTGCTATTGAGGTCTACATACTCTTACACGTATACTAGTACATCTATTCTGTTTAACATGCTTATATCATTTTTATTGTCTTTTATTTTGTGCTTTACTCTATGTTTTATATGCCTAAATGAGCCATTAATGCTGATGTGTCAACATGGCATTGAGGATCCTGTCCTATAATGTAAAGGGCCTGAACTCTATCCAAAAGTGTTGGCTGGCCTTGAAGGAGTTCAGGTCCTCAAGTGCTGATGTGGTCATTCCTCCAGGAGACGCACTTTCGTGCTGGGGTTCAATGGGGTTCACTGAAGTTCGCTTTGAAATATTTTTCTTCCTTCTACTTTACCTCTGATTCCACAGGCAGGGCTGGAGTGGCAAATTTAAAAGTCCTGTCCCATTAAGGTCAAAACAACATATGCTGACCTCCATAGGAGGTTTCTTATCCTGGAGTGTGACTACATATCTTCTTCTTTTACCCTAGTCAATATATACGCCCCCAACTATGGACAGATTGATTTTCTCAACAAGGTCTTTGAGTCTCCCCAATACCACCCCCAACCTTTCATGATTGATGGTGGGGATTTTAATCTGGTCAAATCTAGATAGAGTATTCTCTGAGATACCCCCTCACGGAAGGTCACCTCCCAAGCAAATTCCTTTCGCAAATGTATCAGATCTCACCAACTATTTGACTAATGGAGGATTAAACACCCCTCCACTAAGAAATTCACTTTTTATTCCATGGCCCATAAAATGTGATCCCGACTGGATAATTTTTTCACCTCGGCCCCACTTATTCCCTACATTGTCAAATCCGACATCCTTCCCATCACATGGTCCAACCATGTTTCTACCACGCTGGATGTCATCCTGTCCCAGACCCCTTCCAGGAGTCTGAGACTGGCGCCTTAACGATCACCTCCTGCAATCACAGGTCACTCAAACTTAATTAACTTCAGAATTGAAGGAATTTTTCCAACTCAATGTAGAATCGGTTCAGGATCTACACTGTGGGAGGCACACAAGGCATACTTTTGTGGTTGCTTGTATCACGGAAGGCTCCCGCCTGAAGAAAGCTAGGAACAGACTTCAGCAGTCTCTGATGGCTGAATTACTGGCGGCGGAGCGTCAGTTTCTGTGTAAGCCCACAGTGTCAAAATTCCGTAAAGTAACACCCCTCCGGGAACAAATAAAATCCTTAAATCTAGGTAAGGCAGCTAAATTCATAATATGGGCAAATCAAAAATGTTATGAATTTTCTAACAAGCCCCATAGGATGTTAGTCAACAAACTACATCAAAGTCCTTTCCAGTCCTTTCCCGACTTCCTTCAACAGGCAGATGGAACTAGGACTCACTGCCCTCTTACGATGTCCAAGATCTTTGGAACCTTTTACCATAAGCTATACAACTGCCTAACCCCCGAAAATAACTTTAATTTCACTCAAGAAAACTTTGCGTGATGCGACCGAGGGAGTACAAGTTGTCACTGTTCGCAGATGACATATTGCTAACCCTCACTAACCCACTGATATCCCTCCACTCTTTACATAACCTGCTTTCCTCCTTCGGTGCCATAACAGGGTATAAGGTTAACACAACAAAAACTGAGGCCCTACCTTTACATATTCCACCAGCTCTTCTGACCCAGCTTACACAATCATACCCTTATAGATGGTGCTCTACTTCCCTCAAATATCTGGGAATACATCTGACCCCCACTTATTCTTCCCTCTACTCTGCAAATTACCCCCCCCCCCCCCGATCCTAGACATCACTAGATCCCTCCAACAATGGGCTAAATATCCTCCCTTTCTCTTTTAGGTAGAATTACCGTTCTGAAAATGTCCATTTTACCTAGGCTACTCTACTTTTTCTAAACTTTACCAGTTGCCATACCTCTACCCAAACTCAAAGCCATTCAAAGAGGTTTCCTTAAATTTATCTGTAACGGAAAAGCACATCGTATAGCGAACTCATTGGTCTTTTCCCTGAAATCGAGGGGAGGTTTGGGAGCACCGGATATTAATAAATATTATTACGCTTCACATCTAAGGACAGTTGTTTCTTGGTCCAGCATGCAGGCCCCTAACCACTGGTTGGACATTTAGAAGGGGGCTCCATACCCGGTCCACCCAAACTCCCTACTATGGTCTCACCTTCCATGCATGGATCCTGTTCTTAGGTGTAAGTGCACTGCCCCAATGAACTTCACCCTGTTTGGCGCAACTGTCACCAGAAATTCTCCCTCTCCTTATCTTGTCCTCCCCTTATGAGCGTATTACTCAACCCATCTATACCAGATAGCTTTTCCTTAGGCCGTATACTGCCATGGGTTCAGGCCTCCCTCTTCCAACTCCGTAACCTAGTACACCCAGTTACGTGCAGGCTACATACTTTCAATACTCTCCGGGAAAAGTACGACATTCCTACACATAAGTTCTACTTTTATTTGCAAATCAGGCATTACTTCCAATCTCTGTCCCCGCCCCTGACCCTGGATAAACCTACCCCCTTTGAATACCTTTGCGCTCAAGGCCCACACCGACTACATCTGGTGTCCTCTACATACTGCATCCTCCATGAGTCTACCCCCCTCTCTGAAGTCACCCACCTATACATACGTATATGGGCACAACTGCTATGTAGACCTATATATTCCCAGATGTGGAATTGGATTAGGTCCTCCACTTTTAAGTCCTCCAAATGTGTAGTACAGAGGGAGACTTCCATTAAAATTCTCATTCTCTGGTACAAGACCCCTGAGGTCATCCATAAATACAATCCTTCAAGCTCAGCAATGTGCTGGCGCTGTGGGCTCGATATAGGCTCCTTGTTCCATATCTTTTGGCAATGCTCTCTGATAAAACCCTTTTGGCATGAGGTGATGCTATTAATTCAGAAATTGGTGGATTATGTCCCTGCTGCTTGACCCAGTACACTACTTATTAGGTCTCCCCTTTACTGGTATTGCTAAACATGTTAAACGGTTGATTTCCTACATTCTTTTAGCTGCTAAGAGAATTATCCCACAGTGTTGGTTATCAAATATACCTCCTCCATGGTCTGACAGCTAACCAGGTTTATTAGGCATAATAGGTAAACTAATGCCATTGAGCAGTGTAAACAAAATAATTTTTTATGTTTTAGCTGAATTTTGTTTAAATCGCCAATTGTGTTTTGCCTCTGTTGAAAGAAGGGTTAACTGCACAGATGTATATTCTGCTGTCAGCAGGTTTAACGTGATTTAGTAACCAGGCATATTGGTTGATAAGGGGTTAAAACGAGGAGGAGGCGGATATTTAAACTCCATTGCCGAGCTGTCCAGCCACCCCCTGTGATAAAGATGGATGTGATGAAACACAATAGGGTGTGGCTACGCGGCAATTGGATGTGACGTTAGGACATTGAGTCAGGAAGTGATAGTGGCCACTTTGATCCATAAGGCATGGTGAGGCACTGACAGTGATTTTAATATAGGCGTGTTTGTTCTATTGTAAATGTACCCGCAGGTGGCCAAGTCTGTACGGCGTACGGACCTAATTTCTCCCTCTCCTATAAGCTTATGGTCACTTCAATGACCATAAGCATATATCAGAATTGTTCCGCAGACTCTGCGGAACAATTCTATAACCCTGATCAGTGAATTACAACACGCTGATCAGAGTTATGAACACTAAATGTGACCGCGCCACCCCCCCACCCATGCCGTGGCTTCCCTGTCCCCTGCCACTCTACCTCCCGCCGCTCCCTTTCATCTTAAACTGCCCCCCTCACCTCTTCTATCCCCTTCACCTCCTTCTTCCCCCCATCACTGAATCACCCCTCCACCTGATCTGACCCCCCCAAACCGGATCCCCACAGCCACCATCATTAGCCAGCATCCCTGCTCTGCCGCTCCCGCTAGCTTCAGGTGGTAAATGGGGCTTGGGGGGATACAGGTGTGTCCCCCCCGCAGGTCAGATCACCCCCCAACTGCCCTGATCTATGGCCGCTCTGGGCATCTCTCCTTCCCCTTCCCGCTACCTGCAGCTTCTCCCTGCACTAATCTCCACTGATCTGTCAGGCTGGGGAGCGTGGCGGGGGGAGCGGTGCTGGTGGGGATGAAGTTGGGGCTTGGGGGGGCTTAGTAAACATGTGCAGCGATCGCTCCTATATCCACTGACAGCTGATACATAGTGACCGCGAGTGTTACAATGTATCAGACTGATTCATTTTCTGAATGAATTAGGAATTTCTATACAGATTCCTCATTCATTCAAGTAAAGTGCTACAGAGAATGGGACTGTAGTTTTCTCTGTCTCAGAAAAAGAGATATGGGGGTCTGTTTAGACATCTGATATCTCACTTAAGACCCCCCCCCCCCACCCCAACAAAAAAATAATAATAATAATAAAAAAGTAAAAAATAACTGTAAAAAAAAAGTAAAAGTAGATTAAACAAACCAAACATAGTAAGATTCCCCAGGTCTGCCCGCACTCACCCCTCCACGGCTTCCTCAGCTTCTCCTCCCGGCAAACCATATCCATCCTGATTGTCCATGAGGTGAAGCCGGAAGACAATAGTGAATATTAATTCGCTATTGTCACAAGTGGGTGGGTTCGGGGTGCAATGCTCTGCACCCCGAGCCCAACCTTTTTCAAGCCAATTAGAGCCTCAGGCTCTAATCATGTGGCTTGAAAAAAAACTCTAGAAACGTATGAGTCCGGCACCCTGCAGGGGGGCGGCGCCCCAGCGCCCCTAATGGACTGGCCGTTCCCGGTAAGACTCCTTTCACATGGAGCGGACTCTGTCAAGCATATTTGCCTGCTATGCGGGGATCTGTCTGCTGATCCCTGCTGAGCAGGGATGCCATCCGATCCGATCTGCTAGCTGGATGGGGAATGGGATCCCCATCCCTCTGTTTTTAGAGGACTGGACTTGATCTGATGCAGGTGGGTGTAAACAGACACAGGTCTATTACATCAGCCTCTCCCTAGAGAACAATGGGTGGTCGGATTGGGCCGCCTAAAAAACGGACAGGCTGATCCGATTGGTGTGCTTGTGTGAAAGGGGCCTAAGGCCTTGTTAACACAGGGCATACACAGCGTACCTTTACAGGGATGCACAGGTGATCCGTGCATCTCTGAGCCGTTGCTCACAATTTTACATCCAGGTAGGTCCACATGCATGTCCCTGAGCTCACTCACTCACCACACTCACATGAATGTCAATTTGGGAACAGCAGCTATGCCTCTGCAGCCGCTGCATCCCAATTGACAGAAATGGGACTACCTGTATGGGGATGCATGGAACACCTGTGCATTACTGTGCGGGTAAATATGGCCCTCCATGGGCGCACATTTTAGTATGCCATATGTGAACGAGGTTTTAGTAGCAATTTAGAAGTAATTTTGTAAGTTACAGTGGTGTGAAAAAGTGTTTGCCCCCTTCCTCATTTCCTGTTCCTTTGCATGTTTGTCACACTTAAGTGTTTCGGAACATCAAACCAATTTAAACAATAGTCAAGGACAACACAAGTAAACACAAAATGCAATTTGTAAATGAAGGTGTTTATTATTAAAGGTGAAAAAAAATCCAAACCATCATGGCCCTGTGTGAAAAAGTGATTGCCCCCTAAACCTAATAACTGGTTGGGCCACCCTTAGCAGCAACAACTGCAACCAAGCGTTTGCGATAACGTGCAATGAGGCTTTTACAGCGTCCTGGAGGAATTTTGGCCCACTCATCTTTGCAGAATTGTTCTAATTCAGTAACATTAGAGGGTTTTCGAGCATGAACGGCCTTTTTAAGGTCATACCACAACATCTCAATAGGATTCAGGTCAGGACTTTGGCTAGGCCACTCCAAAGTCTTCATTTTGTTTTTCTTCAGCCATTCGGTGGTGGACTTGCTGGTGTGTTTAGGATCATTGTCCTGCTGCAGAACTCAAGTTCGTTTCAGCTTGAGTACACGAACAGATGGTCGGACATTCTCCTTCAGGATCTCTTGGTAGACAGCAGAATTCATAGTTCCTTTTATCACGGCAAGTCTTCCAGGTCCTGAAGCAGCAAAACAGCCCCAGACCATCACACTACCACCACCATATTTTACTGTTGGTATAATGTTCTTTTTCTGAAATGCAGTGTTCCTTCTACGCCAGATATACTTGGACACACACCTTCCAAAGAGTTCCACTTTTGTCTCATCGGTCCACAGAATGTTGTCCCAAAAGTCTTGGGGATCATCAAGATGTGTTGTGGAGAAATTGAGACGAGCTTTGATGTTCTTTTTGCTCAGCAGTGGTTTTCTCCTTGGAACTCTGCCATGCAGGCCATTTTTGCCCAGTCTTTTCCTGATGGTGGAGGCATGAACGCTGACCTTAACTGAGGCAAGTGAGGCCTGCAGTTCCTTGGACGTTGTTGTGGGGTCTTTTGTGACCTCTTGGATGAGTCGTCGCTGCGCTCTTGGGGTAATTTTGGGCGGCCGGCCACTCCTGGGAAGGTTCACCACTGTTCCATGTCTTCGCCATTTGTGGATAATGGCTCTCACTGTGGTTCGCTGGATTCCCAAAGCTTTGGAAATGGCTTTATAACCCTTTCCAGACTGATAGATCTCAATTACTTTCTTTCTCAATTGTTCCTGAATTTCTTTGGGTCTCGGCATGATGTGTAGCTTTTAAGGATCTTCTGGTGGACCTTACTGTGTCAAGCAGCTCCTATTTAAGTGATGCCTTTATTGTGAACAGGTGTGGCAATAATCAGGCCTGGGTGTGGCTAGAGAAATTGAACTCAGGTGTGGACAACCACAGTTATAGTATGTTTTAACAAGGGGGGCAATCACTTTTTCACACAGGGCCATGATGGTTTGGATTTTTTTTCACCTTTAATAATAAACACCTTCATTTACAAATTGCATTTTGTGTTTACTTGTGTTGTCCTTGACTATTGTTTAAATTGGTTTGATGTTCCGAAACACTTAAGTGTGACAAACATGCAAAGGAACAGGAAATGAGGAAGGGGGCAAACACTTTTTCACACCACTGTATGTTGTGTTTAAGTGCACTATGATTTTTGTGTATTTTTTGTAAAAATATTGTTTTTATAAACATTTGTGCAAATAAATATCAGTAGCACCTAATTTTTATTCTACTGGCCACGTGTTTTCAGAAAATATATGATTTTTACAAATTATGAAAGCTGTAAGTGAAAAAGGAAAACCTCCACATTTTCTAAAACTTTTGCTTACCTTAGACTTCCTTTATTTCTCAAAAAGGCACAATTTAAAATTTACAAATATTTGTTATTTATTAACTCAATACAGTTTAAGCTTTTATATTTAGTAGGAATTTTGTAAAATGTACTGTGTTTTTATCTGCTAATAATGGGTTTAGTGTATTTTTTGAAAGTATATTTGTTTAATAAACATTTGCACAAATACTGCGGGGTCTAAAAAATAAGTAGCACCTTCTTTTTTATTCTACTGATCATGTGCTTTCAGAAAATATATGGTTTAGGGGGATCTTTTACAAACTCTGAAGTGAAAAATAAAAAAGCAAAAGGAAAAATTGCAAAAATGGGTTGGCCACCTGAGTGTACAAAATGGAGCACAGGGCCTGGCAGAGAAAGGGTGAAATAAAAGTGGGTACATTAAGGTTTTACACTATTGGAGGCATGTTTTATGTTTCCTCTACATGTGGTTATCCATATGAGATATGTATGGTGATTGGAACTCTAATGCCGCGTACACACGATCGGTCATTCCGACAACAAAATCCTGGATTTATTTCCGAAGGATGTTGGCTCAAACTTATCTTACATACACACGGTCGCACAAATGTTGTCGGAAAATCCAAACGTCAAGAACACGGTGACGTACAACACGTACGACGAGCCGAGAAAAAGGAAGTTCCATAGCCAGTGCAGCTCTTCTGCTTGATTCCGAGCATGCGTGGAATTTTGTGCGTAGGAATTGTCTACACACGCTTGGAATTTACGATTTTGTTGCAATAAACAGGAAATGGTTCTGGACAGCCGCACTCAAAAAATCAAAAAAAATCACATCAAAATCAAAGATACATGCCACAGCAGACAGGGGTGTTGACGCTTTTCGTACTAACAGTAGTTAAGCTATGAGTAAGCGGCTGTCCAGAACCATTTCATGTTTATTGCTACTAGCAATTGCCAGCACCTGCGGTTTCCGAACTGAGAGAGAGGTTCACTACTTGTTTGTCCTCCTGGAGCGGTGATATCTTCCCTTCCCTAACGGATTTTGTTGTTGGAAAATTTGAGAACCAGCTCTCAAATGTCCGATGGAGCCTACACACAGTCGGAATTTCCGACAACAAGCTCACATCGAACATTTGTTGTCGGAAATTCCGACCGTGTGTACGTGGCATAAGACGTTTCTTCTATAAAAATATAAGCATTTTTTTGCCAGTCATGAGAATGAATGGCAATACCATCTGTTGAGTGTTATTCTTAAGGGAGAGGAACCTGCACAAACACTGTGGCGGTAGATATGTAGTGTACGATTTCAAAGTCAGAGGAAGTGAAACATTATTTTATCATACCTTTATGGACTTTATTTTTTTTTAATTGGGATGGACCTTTTTTGACTTACTGATCTTTCTTTGTGAGAAGATTTCTGATTTGTGTTTTTTGGTGTGCTACTGTTGAGTATTATCTGATTATTACTTGTAATATTTTCGTACATTGTTTCCTAAGAATATCAGTACCACTTTTTGATCATATTTCTACTAATGTATGCCTAGCTTAACTCAAAGAAGAGTTTTGGCTATAAATACACATATTCAAGTAATAGTTACACTCTAGTTAACCAATTCCATAGGGGATTATGTCATGACCAGACTGAGACTCTAAACACTAGTCATTATGTAAGTTTGAAGCTATGAATATGTGCCCCTATAATGAAATATGGTAGGCATGGTGAAATGATAGACATGTGTTTTCAGAATATGTTTTATAAACATTTCCCATAAATGACTCCTCCTTATTCCTACATTTTCAGCAAAACCAAGGACAGTATAAAAGAGCAGATGGCCCACATGGCGAAAACGTGTTGTTTTCACAAGGTCTCAGAAACATATTGTAAACAATAGTAAGCGTACAGATTAAAGACCTGGACTTGCTCCAGAAAGTGTAAACAGCCCTTTATCCATAGCTGCACACACACACACCAGCTCGAAAGTATGAGTTATGAGACACGTACATTTTAAAAATAGAAATATTGGCCAGAACTACAGTTGGAGATTGAAATAAATGTTATATAGATGTTCACATGTATGCAATTGTGAAATACAGAAGAAATGTATTGCAATATGACACAGAAAAATATTACCTTCATATATTAAGAAAAATGTAAGCTAACTTCTGATTTCTATGTGTATTAATGCCAGCCTTCCTGTAGATGTCACTCTAGTGCTTAGCAATAAATGTCTATAGAATTATCAATATGGTCTTAATAGCTCAAAATTGCCACAGTGTGCTTTTTTTCATGTCAATAAGCCTTTAACTACAGTATATAAGTCACTTGTACTGCTTTCCACAAATTACAGATGTCTTTTTCAAAATTCCTGAATACAAAGGGAGAATTTTAAATAAAGTGCTTGCCATTAGATAATGAGGTCTAAGAGAATTATGAACAAATACATACTGTACTAAGGTCCCCTTTAAGAAAACGTATTTGCTGGTTATACACTACATTTTCTACTTGTCTTTACTATCCTGTTGTGAGTCGAGTAAGTTTCTCCTCTGCATTCCCAAAAAAAGGAAGTCAGGAGACACCTGAAAAAAATGTAAGAAGTCACAGCAGATATTCCTCTGGAACTGACACCCTTTAATATTCGAATATTGCTGTAAAGTTAAAGTTGTCAATTAAAGATCCTATTGCAGTGAATTAAACTATCTATGGAAATCTGCCATAAATGTTTTTTACCAATTCCAGGTTTTATTAAAAAGGAGTAAATGTCACTTAGTTCATCTTCACTGCAGTTTCAATAGTTTGGGTAAAAAAAACAAGAAGTCTAATGCGGCGTACACACGGTCGGAATTTCCGATGAAAACAGTCCGATGGGAGCTTTTTATCTGATTTTCCGACCGTGTGTATGCCCAACGGTCTTTTTCTGTCGGAATTTCCGACGGACTTTGGATTGAGAACCTCTTCTCAATTTTTCCGACGGAAAACCTTTCTATTGGATTTTCCGATCGTGTGTATGCAATTCCGACGCGCAAAATTCCGACGCATGCTCTGAAACAATTTGACGCATGCTCGGAAGCATTACACTTCCCTTTTATAGTGCTGTCGAACGTGTTTTATGCCGCTGTGTTATTGACCGTCGGAATTTGGTGTGATCGTGGATATTTGGATAATCCGCCGGCCAAAGTCCGCGGGACTTTTGAAAATGAACGGACTTGCCCACACACGGAGCAGTCCGTTCATTTAGAACGTAACTTCAGGTTACGTAGCTAGCGTAGGCAGTAAATCCTCAGATCCCGGCCCCCCCACCCTATGTGAATGAGTATGGGGTACACATCACCCCTACCCATTCACCTAAGGTGTAAAATGTAAAGTACAAAAACACCCACACTTTTGAAAAAATATTTCGAAGAACAAGAACAAGAACAAGAAGAAGAAGGCGGCGCCGGCGGCGTGGAAGACGACGACCGCCGCAAGAACAGAAGAGACCCCGGAAGACCCCCGAAGGCGGATCGAGACCCCCAGACGACGGCGGCGACGACGAAGAAGGTAGCCGGACTTCTCCGCTCGGTAAAAGAGCTTGGTAAATGGTGGAGGAGTCCGGCGAGAAGACCCCCAAGACGGAAGAAGACCCCCGGAGCAGTGCAATAAAATATTTTTTCAAAAGTGTGGGTGTTTTTGTACTTTACATTTTACACCTTAGGTGAATGGGTAGGGGTACATCGTACCCCATACTCATTCACATAGGGTGGGGGGCCGGGATCTGAGGGCCCCCTTATAAAAGGGGGCTCCCAGATTCCGATAAGCCCCCGCCCGCAGACCCCGACAACCAATGGCCAGGGTTGTCGGGAAGAGGCCCTTGTCCTCATCAACATGGGGACAAGGTGCTTTGGGGCTTTCCCCAGGGCACCCCCCATGTTGAGGGCACGCGGCCTGGTATGGCTCAGGAGGGGGGGGGCGCTCGTTCGTCCCCACCCCTTTCCTGGCCGGCCAGGCTGCGTGCTCGGATAAGGGTCTGACATGGATTTGGGGGGAACCCCCACGCCGTTTTTTTCGGCGTAGGGGGTCCCTTTAAATCCATGCCAGGTCACGGAGCTAGCGCGGCGGCATTTACTGCCTACGCTAGCTACGTAACCTGAAGTCACGTGCTAAATGAACGGACTTGCCGATGAGCGGCAAGTCCGTTCATTTTCAAAAGTCCGGCGGACTAGCCTACTAACGGCAGGATTGTCCGCCGGACTGCCAAGTCCAGCGGATAATTTTAAAACCAAACTTAAAACTTTGGTCCGCCGGACTTTGGCGCCAAAAAGTCCGCTGGCGCCCACACACGAGGGGATTATCCGCTGGACTTCAGTCCAGAGGATAATCCCGCGGGATAGTCCCTTCGTGTGTACGCGGCATTAGAAATACTGTGATCAGATTGCCATAGTTAAAGGTGATGGAAGGATCCTCAACTGCTACAAAGTTGAAAAGTTGAACCCTCTCTCAGTGTCCCGCCTTCTAGTGTATAGTAAGATGGCACAGTTCAAGATCTGCTGAGTGTAGAGGGTAAGGCATATGGTCTGATGTGTGTCCATAAAACAGTACAGGGGTTTATGAGGGTGGAAAGCACAGTACTGGGTCTGATCAGGGTAAAGGTCACAGCACATGGTCTGATGTGGGCACCCGCAGAGGGCACATTACAGTTTATGGCAAGCTGGCACATTACAGGGTTAATGTGGGTAAAGGACACAGTACAGGGTCTGATAAGGGTGGAGGGCTTAGTACAGGTTCTTACAAGGGCAGAGTGCACAATATAAGAGTCTTATAAGGGCAGAGGGAACAGTACATGGTCTGATAAGGGTAGAGAGCACAATACAGGTGCAGTGTATGGCTAGCTGGCACAGCACAATGTCTGATAAGTGTCGAAGGCACAGTACAGGTACACTGCATGGTAAGTCAGCACAGTACAGGATCTGATTAGGGTAGACGGACAATGAAGATACCGTTTATAGTACATTGGTGCAGTAGAGGGTATGATGAGGACAGAGGACACAGTACAGGTACAATATATAGTAAGCTGCTGCAGTACTACAGAGTATGCAGAGGAGTGTAGGGGGCACAATGCAGGGACAGTCTATAGTAAGCTTGCACAGTACAGGTACAATATATGGTAAGGTGTCATGGACAATAGAGGGTATAATGAGGCTAGATGACTCAGCAGGACAGGAAGACATGGAAGATGTTACTATTTCAGACTGATGAGGTTGCTCTGCACACAGCCATCTCTCTCATGCACACACTGATCTTGGCCAGGATCCACAATGCCACCAAGTATGGAGTTTGTTCCATGCGCTATTCCCATTGCATTACCTGGAAGCCCCCTAGGTTCCTGTTCCCCTCCTACTTCCCAGTCTTTATGGTAGACTGCTGCAACTGGCACACAGCTCATGTCCCTGACCTGCAATTCTACAGAGTAAAGCTCTAAAGTATGTGGTGACCTCATAAAAGATCACTCTACCAATGATAAGGAGAGCAGAAGCAGGTGAGGGGCCTGCACCCAGTATGGGAGGACTACCTATACCACCTATCAGTGGCCCTGGATGTTTATATACTAAAGGTAAATAGGTTGTTCACTTTTCAAGGAAATTTTACATAAGCTTAAGTAAATGAGGTGAAACTCCACTGACTTACATCACCCAACCTTGAACATGAATGAGCATTCTTTGGAAAGTGAAATTTTCCCGCATTCACTAAGCTTAGGGTAAATTCTCTTGCAAAGTGAAAACTAAATTGCAAAGTGAACAGCCTATTTACTGTCAACCCCAATGAGTCACTGACCTAGGCAGCCATGATAGTCAAAGGTTCCCTTACGCATGTTCCAAATCAATGATTCCTGAAGCAGCAGGAAAGAAAAAGAAACAGCTTGCAAAAAAATTTAATAATTAGAAATGAAAGTTTACTTTATGAAATACTCACATAACACCAATTATGTGAACATTGCCATTGTGTGTTTTAGACTCGCTTTGGACTTGAAAATATACACAGACAAAGGGAAAATGCAGTATGCTGCTACTGCAAGGTAAAGTATTGATGTGAATGGGCCTGTCCTGAAAACAATTGATTTTCTCCTACCTATGCTTTGGAAAGTTCATCAACATGACAATGCTTCTTGTGTGAACAATACCTACAATAGTCAGAAAAATCAGTTGCTAAAACAGTGTTAAGGTCATTCTCACCTGCCAGAGACTTTACACAATAAGTTGTTATACTTAAATGAATGTACACATGTACAGCAGGGAGCCTGCATTTTATGCATTATATTTTAGAACGTCTGGGAGCCTTGAAAGCAAGGGTACTCAATTATGAAAATATTAACCAATTCTTGTGGTTGAGAGCTTAGGGCTGACTTCCTACTTACATTTCATTATTGCCCAGTAATCCTGCACATTATAGTTATGATGCCAGGCTGAGCCCAAGCCGTCAATCACTGGAGTTGTTCACAATCTCAAAATAAATCTGCCCCAGGGCTCCTGAGGTGCTCCAAAAAGTAAGTGATACTTTATGGATGCACATCTAGGTGCCTGCTGTACATATCTGATGAAAGTTTAAAGTTTAAGAGGGTTTAAACTAAACTAAAGCCAGCTTGTAAAAATAAATAAGAAACAAATATTGAAACAGAACAGGACTTTTAAGGTACCAGAAACAATTATTTCACACAATAGGTACGATTCAATAAAACATAGATATTTATTTAATAAATAAAAAAATAGTAGTTATAAAATCCATCACAAACAATGCTTAGAACAGCAGTGCAGCAACTTCCGTTCTACATGTTTCACCATAGAGGCTTCCCCAGGAGTCTTATGAGTGCCCCCATAGGTGTGCGTAGCCTATTGCATTAGGGTGTGCACCCCAAACAGAAGCTCAAACACATGTGATTTTATATATATATATATATATATATATATATATATATATATATATATATATATATATATATATATATATATAGTGTATATATTTCACACAAACACACAGAACTCTGTGAACATAGGAATAATGATCTGGTCCTTTTTTGTCCCTGAAAAGCAGGGAGAAAAAACAGCCAGATTAGTAAGTAAAAGCAGCACACTTTTCACATCGTTAGACACACAGTTAACCCCCTGATGTTAACCCTTTCCCAGCCAGTGTCATTAGTACAGTGTACAGTATTATCACTGAATTAGTGTCACTAGTGACATCAGCGTCAGTTCATGACCCCGCCAGCCAGTGTCAGTTAGTACCAGATTGCCCGCAGAGGGGCACAGTGCCCCCTTACATCAGAGCATGGTACAGTGCCTTCTGACCTCAGAGCATGGCACATTGCTCCCTGACATCAGAGCATGGCACAATGCCCCCTTACATCAGAGCATGGCACAATTGTGCCCCCTGACATCAGAGCATGGCATAGTGCCCCCTGACATCAGAGCATGGAACAGTGCCCCTTATATCAGAGCATGGCAGAGTAGTGCCCCCTGACATCAGAGCATGGCACAGTAGTGCCCCGACAGAGAATGGCACAGTAGTGCTCCCTGACATCAGAGCATTGGACAGTGACTCCTTACATCAGAGCATACATTGTGCCCCCTGAAATCAGAGAATGGCACAGTGCCCCCTGACATTAGAGCATGGCACAGTGCCCCCTGAAATCAGAGCATGGCACAGTGCCCCCTGAAATCAGAGCATGGCACAGTAGTGCCCCGGCATCAGAGCATGACACATTGCCCCTTACACCAGAGCATGGCACAGTAGTGCCCTGATATCAGAGCATGACACAGTGCCCCTTACATCAGAGCATGGCACAGAAGTGCCCTCTGACATCAAAGCATGGCACAGTAGTGCCCCCTGACATCAAAACATGGCACAGTAGTGTCCTCTGACATCAGAGCATTGCACAGTGCCCCCTGACATCAGAGCATGGCACAGTGCCCCCTGAAATCAGAGCATGGCACAGTAGTGCCCCGGCATCAGAGCATGACACATTGCCCCTTACATCAGAGCATGGCACAGTAGTGCCCTGATATCAGAGCATGGCACAGTGCCCCCAACATCATAGCATGGCATAGTGCCCCCGACATCATAGCATGGCACAGTGCCCCTTACATCACAGTTAAGTAATTCTTAAGTGCTAGCTGGTCAAAAAGTTAACCTGGCAGCTCCTGGAGGGGGGCAGATGGGGAGAGAGGGGAGGGAGATGGGGGACGGCTCACTCACCTGGCTGGTATCTGCAGGATCACACAGAAAAATCAGTGTAACAGCCCCCATGGATCTGCCAGCTGCAGTACATAAACTCTCCCGCCCACATATCTCCTTTCTCAGGCCAAGGCTGCACACAAGGATTGCAGTGTGGGTGGGGCAGACACAGAGAATGGGGGCTGGAGGAGCCAGAGGGGATCGAGCCCTCTCTCCTCTCCATGCAGTGTGGAGGGGGAAGGAAGGGGAGATTTCTGCTGGCAAGAGCATTGTAAATGAAGTGAAATCTACCCTCTAGATTTGGCCATTCTCCCTACTAGATGCTGCTTACCTCCTATCCTATGACAGCAGATAGGGGAGGGCTGGCGGCCTTAGGACTGGGGGGGTGGCCCACTGAACCACCGAAAAAGCTCACCATCACCAGTGCCCAGCAGCACAACCTCACCAGTGCCCATCAGCACAACCTCACCAGTGCCCATCAGCGCAGCCTCACCAGTGTCCATCAGTGCCCATCAGTGCAGCGTGATCAGTGCCCATCAATGCAGCCTCACCATTGTCCATCAATGCAGCCTCAGCAGTGTCCATCAATGCAGCCTCACCAGTGCCTATCAGCTCAGCCTCACCAGTGCCCATCAATGCAGTCTGTTAAGTGCATGGGGATTAAAGAGGAGAGCAGCCAGATTACACAGAGCGGAGATCTCCCACTTACCCAGTGTGGCTGCTGTCATACGAAGTCCTGCCTCCTGGACCAGCTCCTATGATGGACATCATTAGTGTGCTGTCTATCATAGGAGCCAGTCCAGGAGGCGGGACTTCGTATGACAGTGGCCACCAGATAAGCGGTAGATCCCCGCTCTGTGAAATCTGGCGGCGCTCCCCTCCAAGGCAGCCCCAATGAGTCACTGACCTGGAACAAGTATGCCGCCAGGAAAGTCAAAGGTCCCCTTTTGCACATTTCAAATTAAGGATTTATAAAGCAATAGCAAAGAAAAAAGGCTTACAAAAAAGCAGAAATAACAGTTTAGTTTAGGAAAGACTTGCATGATAACACCAATTATGTGAACATTGTCATTGTGTGTTATAGACTTCTTTTGGACTTGAATTAAAAATATGCACAGACAAAGGGAAAATACAGTATGCTGCTACCTCAACGTAAAGTATTGATGTAAATGGACTTTTCTGAAAACAATTAATTTTCTCCTACCTATGCTTTGGAAAGTTCACTAACATGCATGACAATGTTTCTCATCTGAACAAACCCTACTAAAGTTACATAAATCAACTTATAGAACAGTGGAAAACTGTATTTTGAATAATAATGGCAAGGACACCGTCACCTGCCAGAACTTTATACAAAAAGCTGCTATACTGAAATGAATGTAGACACGTACAGCAGGGAGCTTGAAGTATACATAGTCAGGTTGAAAAAAGACACAGGTCCATCTAGTTCAACCAATAAAAATAAAATTAAAATATACAATCCCATATACACAATCCTATGCACACAGTTGATCCAAAGGAAGGTGAAAAATTCCAGCAAAGCATGATCCAATTTGCTACAGCAGGGGAAAAAATTCCTTCCTGATCCCCCTGTGAGGCAATACAATATTCCCTGGATCAACGTTACCTATAAATGTTAGTATCCAGTTATAATATGTACATTTAGGAAGGAATCCAGGCCTTTTGTAAAGTAATGTACTGAGCTAGCCAGAACCACCTCTCTTTTCCTCTAGATGTGAAGAGTGCCCCTTTGTCATCTGTGATGACCTTAAAGTCAATAACTCAACACCAAGTTCACTATATGGACCCATTTTGTATTTGTACATGTTGATCGTATCCCCCTTTAATCTCCTATTCTCAAGAGAGAATAAATTCTGTTCCTCTAATCTTTCCTCATAGCTGAGCTCCTCCATGCCTCTTATCAGTTTGGTTGCCCTTCTCTGCACTTTCCCCAGTTCCCCGATATCCTTTTTGAGAACTGGTGCCCGTAACTGAACTGCATATTCCAGATGAGGTCTTACTAATGATTTGTACAGGGGCAAAATTATATCTCTCTCTCTGGAGTCCATACCTCTCTTAATACAAGAAAGGACTTTGCTTGCTTTGGAAATCACAGCTTGGCATTGCATGCTATTAAAAAAAAACAGATCCTCCTCCACTATAGATTCCCCCAGTTGTACTCCCCCTAGTATGTATGATGCATGCATATTCTTAGCCTCCGAGTGCATATCTTTACAGTTATCAACATTAAACCTCATTTGCCACATAGTCGCCAAATTAAACAGTGAATTGAGGTTGGCTTGTAAATTGGAGACATCCTGTAAGGATGTTATTTCACTGCATAGCTTAGTGTCATCTGCAAAGACTGGAATGGTAATTTTTATCCCAGACTTTATATCATTTATGAAAAAAATGGATGTTTGGTATATCCGCCCTCCTATGTCAAACACCTCTCTGCGCTCTAATGGGTGATAACTTCTTGCTGTTTATAAATAAATGCGTGTGTAAATATATAAATAAATGAATATGTATATATATGACTCAGTGTCCTCAATATAAAACTAGCACACTGTTAGCAGCTGCTTAAAATCAAGATAAACGTATATAAATACAATAAAACAACGAGCATTAAAATTAAAACTCATTAAAATATTGTAGCAGCGCTTGATAATAAGAGAATATAATCCGAGAATGTAGGTGGATAAAAAAAATATATATATATATAATAAAATAAATAAATATGAATTAAAATAAATATAAATTAATGCATTCAATAAAACAGTCCAGCAATATCTGAGAAAAGATGGGGAAAAAAAACATTTCTATATCCGATATGATGTGATCTGATCAGTCCATCCACCAGCACACTCCACCACGTGTATTAGGTTCCCCTATGGGGAAATACAACAAATATAGGCATATAATCTCCCAAAGAACTCCACTCCTTTCTTTCCAATTCTCCTCCACAGCCTCAGGTCATCAGCTCACCAATGTCAGCCATGTCATGTTAAAAAATAATTGTATCCACATAGCGTAATGTTGCTTAAAAAGTTTTATTAACCCTTCCCAAAAAATAAATAAATAACATAAACCCCTTCACAGTATATGCGTACCAGAGTAATAAATCACAAAGGCAAATGTAAGTAAGGTGCACTATGACTGCATTCCTTTTCCGGATCCGCTGTGTTGATTTCCGCACTGTATAGCGGTGATCTCAGCGTGCTAGAGGCTTCCCGGTCAGTGGAACGCAGGGCTGGAGTGCAAATTACGTCACTTCCTGGCTGTCTGGTTCACGTCCCTGGCGCGCGTTTCGTCATATCCGACTTCGTCACGAGGGTGTGACCAGACAACCGGAAGTGTTCCTTTATAGTGACGGACTGCGCTCATAGCCAATCAGAGTGGGCAGTGGGCACATGAATCTGTATGGAGTGTCTGTCCATACAGATTCATGTGCCCACTGCAGGGTTTAGCCCGGGACCCTGGATACACTTTGCCGACAGTCATTAATCTTGTGCATAGTTCAAAAAATGGAAAATCTTATACAAATTCTTACACCTCATTACTAATCTAAGATGCCCGCTTTTATGAGGAATTGTGTGTATGGGTAGCGATGTATAACTCTTATTAGACATCAGCGCAGTGATTCTTACATTTTTGTAGCACTGAACTCATGCACTATCCATGCGCACACTCTGATTGGCTATGAGCGCAGTCTGTCACTATAAAGGAACACTTCCGGTTGTCTGGTCACGCCCTCGTGACGAAGTCGGATATGACGAAACGCGCGTCAGGGACATGAACCAGACAACCAGGAAGTGACGTCATTTGCGCTCCAGTCCTGCGTTCCACTGACCGGGAAGCCTCTAGCATGCTGAGATCACCGCTATACAGAGCGGAAATCAACACGGCGGAACCCGGAAAAGGAATGCAGGCATAGTGCACCTTACTTACATTTGCCTTTGTGATTTATTACTCTGGTACGCATATACTGTGAAGGGGTTTATGTTATTTATTTATTTTTTGGGAAGGGTTAATAAAACTTTTTAAGCAATATTACGCTATGTGGATACAATTCTTTTTAAACATGACCTGGCTGGCATTGGTGAGCTGATGCCCTGAGGCTGTGGAGGAGAATTGGAAAGAAAGGAGTGGAGTTCTTTGGGAGATTATATGCCTATATTTGTTGTATTTCTGGTGAGTGCATCCCCATAGGGGAACCTAATACACGTGGTGGAGTGTGCTGGTGGATGGACTGATCAGATCACATCATATCGGATATAGAACTGTTTTTTTTCCCCATCTTTTCTCGGATATTGCTGGACTGTTTTATTGAATGAATTCATTTATATTTATTTTAATTCATATTTATTTATTTTATTATATATATTTTTTTTTTTTATCCACCTACATTCTCGGATTATATTCTCTGATTATCAAGCGCTGCTACAATATTTTAATGAGTTTTAATTTTAATGCTCGTTGTTTTATTGTATTTATATACGTTTATATCATTTATAAAGATATTAAAACTTAAGGGTCCCAGCACTGAATCTTGGGGTACACCACTGATAACTTTAGACCATTCAAAGTAAGAATCAATAATCACTACTCTCTAAAGTCAGTTTTTTAGCCAATTTTCTATCCATTTACAAACTGATTTTTCCAAGCCTGTAGACTTTACCTTACACATTAGTCATGTGTGGGGAACTATGTCAAACGCTTTTGCAAAATCCAAGTATACTACATCCACAGCCACCAAGGTCCAAGGTTTTACTTACCTCTTCATAAAAAGAAATTCAATTTGTCTGACAACTTCTGTCTTTCATGTTGCTTAAAAATTTTTTTTTTTCCAGCAAGAACTCATCTACTGTATGTGGTCTTTTATTAAACTCTCTGGTATCTTCCCAAACTATAGAAGTTAAACTAACAGGTCTATAGTTACTTGGTAAAGACTTTGAGTTTTTTAAATATAGGCACCACATTGGCCCTATGCCAATCCAATGGTACTATTCCCAGTCCCTAAAAATTTGAAACAATGGCTTTGAAATGACAGAGCTCAATTCTTTTAGGATCTGAGGGTGGATGCCATCTGATCCTTGTGCTTTATCCACCTTTATTCTGTTGAAATATTTCTGGACCATATCACTTTTGAGCCATTGGGGATCATGTGGGGCTGTGTCACTACCACCCCCATTGTGGACATGTGCTCCACCATGCTCCTTTGTATACACAGAGCTGAATAATATTTAATACATTTGCCTTCTCTTTGTCCCCAGTCACCCACTCCAGATTATTTTGTAAAGGGCCTACATGCGCAGACCTTGGTGCTGACATTTTTGTATAATGTTATTGTGAAATTTCTGTCTGCAAGTGTATATCTGTTTTGGTTTTAATTTCCTACTGGAGCTCATTTTTTAATTATCATATCATGTCTTTTGGTACTATCAATAAAATATTGTTTTACTGACTCAACTTTTCCAAATAGCTGCCTAAAAACCCCACTTTAGGGGAATGTTTCCTTCCTTTTTACATGCGCAGACCTAACCTTTTTACTATTAAAATATTTGAAGAATAATTTTTTGGGGTTTATCCTACTATCTTTTGCTATTGTTCTGTATGTATAATGAGTCATATAGCTTATAAAACACCTGGGAGCCCTGAAAGCCAGGATGCTGTATTATGCATATATCAACCAATTCTTGTGATTGAGAGCTTAGGGCTGATTTTTCCTACTTACCACACCTTGTTATTGCCCAGTAATGCTGCATATTATAGTTATGGTGCCAGGCCGAACCCAAGCTGGCAATCACTGGAGTTGTTCACAATCTAGAAAATATTGTGCCCCAGGGCTCCTGGGGTGCTCAAAAAAGTAGGACAAAAACAGAATGGTGCACGAGAGGGTACCAAAACACACTGATAACACAACTAAAAGTCTATAAAGTCCAGGAAGTATACGTATGCAGCATTAGTGGCAGCTCCCTTGCGAGTGAAGCAGTCTCTGGAAGAACAATGGGAGAAAAACAAGGTGCGCCAAAAACTAAGTGCAGCAGGAGATGCAACGAATATTATATTTAATTAAAATCAGCCAAATGGCTACTTACACCAATATAAAGATCAATAGGCTTCTTCATCAGATCTAAATGGCTAGTGATCAATAGCCATTTAGATCTGATGAAGAAGCAGATGCTTTGAAACGTTATATCTATGTTCTGACGTCACTTCCAATGCGACTCCGAGTCTGTTCCATGCTGGTTCCAAGACAACAAGACAGATGTCTGGCCGGTTGTTCCTCTCCTCTCGTGTTAACATCTACACACCACCATCCACTGGGGACCCACTGAGTGACTACAGTATTATACTGTTATATGCCTATTGATCTTTATATTAGTGTGAGTAGCCATTTGGCTGATTTTAATTAAATATACCATTCGTTGCATCTCCTGCTGCACTTAGTCTTTCGCGCACCTTGTTTTTCTCCCATTGCTCCAAAAGGTAAGTTAACTTTTATGGATGCACATCTAGGTGCCTGCTATACATACAGTATCTGGTGACAGTTTATAATGTTTAAGAGGGGGATCTAAACTAAACTAAAGCCAGCTTGTTAAAAAGTTGTTGTATACTTTCCTTTCAGGCAGTCCATATGTTAAAACTCCACCCTGCACTCTTGTTTGTCCTGTTGTCTCTTATGTCACCACAGGATGTACGAGTCTGTGGGAGGAATCACAGTACATGGTACACACCCAGAATACCAGGTGCCAGAACACCTGCAGTAGCCAGGAATCAGAAATGCAGGGGAATTTATAGAGGAACTTCATCCTTATCTTAAAAGAGAAGTATGGGAATGTTTTTATTTTAGAATCATACTTACCTAGGTGGATGCAGCATCAGTCTGATGCTGCATCTGTCCCCCGGCGGCCCTAAGAATAAGAACTGAGTTATCAAACACTGCCCATCGCTTGGTACTCAGTGCTCCATGAACAGAAAGTTGGTGAGTGCCAATCAACGGCTCTCTGCTCTGCCCCCCCCAGCGCTCACTGGCTCAGGATTTCAGCAACTCGCTCAAAGGCTGAGCCAGGTGCCAGTCCAGGCATGTGGGCGGATCCCAACCATATGGTTGTAAACTTTCCCGAGCCTGGACTGGCTCTGCGTTGTCAGACGACAGTGAGCTTTGTGGAAAACGAACTACACTCATGTGATCCACAGGTGAAGTACAGCCAAACAAGCTCCTTTAAAATCACAATACAATCACCTTCAGAAATATTTAGTAATAACAATCTACATATACCTATAGATATTTGCAGGCTTTTTATTCTTTGCATACATTATTTTGCTTCTCCATTCTTCTCAAGGTGGCCATTTTCACTAAGGGCAGATAAATCAATCTCCCCTTACTTTCAGGAACTTTGGGCATGCCTCCTGGAACATGTGACATTGCATCATCTGAGTGGAAAGGCACAAGTGATGTAAACTTCCAGGATGGTTCTGTAAGGCCAAGGTTACATCACCAGTACCTCAATCAGTCAGGCAATGGAAAAAATTGTGATTTTAAAAGCAAAAGTAAAAAAATATTTGTTCAAGTAATGAATGTAGGAACATTTCATATCAGCATGCAGAGCTGTATGCCGAGGGTGATTTTTTAGGGAAAGAGCGAAAAGGTCTGCTTTAACACACTAGCCATGAGAAAAGTATGTACCCAGCATTTTGTTTTACTTGTTTAATTCTACTTTAGAACCCATAGTGGAAAGATCACTTTTTCAGAGCTAAAAAGATTAATAAATATATACATACCCACGTACAGGAATGTTTATGCCATATGCTGATTGTATGACTTCTTCAAACCTTGACATACTTTCTTCAATGGAGCAGTTTACATTCTTCTTACTAAATGTCTCAGATGCTGCACCAAACACAGACACCTCTTTAGCCCCTGCTGCAATCTGAGAAGGGACATCACAATTTAACACACATTTGTAAATATTCTCCATTTGAAATGTTTAACAATTCAGCTTTAATTACCAAGTCAAAGGAAAAAGAAACACATTGACGTGGGCTAAGCCACATTATGGCATTTCAGGCTCTGGTACTAATGTATCAATTTGGTTCAGGAAAATGTATTTATATTGATGTATTACAATTGATGGATGATGCAACATGTCAGTGACCACATTCAAAATTTCAATTCAACCTTTAATGTGTTATCAACTGGTAATTTGCACTAAATGTTTTCCATGTTATAAGGAGTTTTTTCTTCCTTTCAATCCAAGTAAAAGGTAATTCTGTGGTGCAGTAAACCTCCTTAGAACACTGAAATACACACAATCATACACAAAAAACACACATACACGTTTTATCATTTGTTGTTTGGCAGGAATTTAGATAGTGACGTATGGTTCACAATAAATAAGAAAAGAAAAAAAACAAAGTGAATATTTCACTGCTGGACCAAGTAACTTCTCTTCTCAATAAACATTCAGACTATTTTGAAAAGATTTTTTTTTACCTGAAGCTTTGCAGTCAATTCCTCAAAGAAGCTTAAGATCAGTGATTTTTTTTTTCTTCAATTAACACAAGTTATAGTACTTACATATTGTTACTTTAATACTTACAGTACATTGAATTAGAAGAGTCCCATATGCTGGTGGCTGCTCTCTTCCTTTAAATCTTTAGACCTTTGCTCACCCTGCATACACCAGCAGTGGTAATCTTCAGGTTAATACAAGCTGTTGGATCTGTCCTAGAACACCAACTATGCCAGCCCTTTCTGCCCCCCTCCTCTATTCATAAAAGTAATGATATAACTTCCTGCAATGAAATGAGTTCTATGAATGAAGACGGGCAGATCAATTAAATGTTCTTCGTCTTCCAATCATACAGTGCCTTGCTGTATAGATATGGAGACCTGCACTTAATTTCATTGGTTAGTTATTCATTTATACATTCTGTAGTAATATACAATTGATATCAACTAATATCCTCCCTGACAAGTCATCCTCTCAGTGTTCAGGGGATGTGGCCTGGTCTGGTATGGTTCAAGAGGGGCATGCCCGCTACCCCTTCTCTTCCTGGTCAGTCAGGCTGTTTGCCTAGATAAGCGTCTGCTATGGAGTTTGGGGAGACCCCACTACTTTTTTTGTGTGTGGGTCTCCCTTAAAACTCCATACCAGAACCATGTTTCGGATAAAGGTTTGGTATGAATCTTGGGGGCCTCCACACTTTTTTTTGTTTTTTGTTTTCCTATAGGGTTCAACTTAAAAATCCATACCAAACCCCTATCAAGGCAAGGGTCTTGTATGGATTTGAGGGGGGATCCCACACCCTTGTTTGCATTGTTTCTTTACAGGGCATGTGTCATGTTCCAGGAGAAGGTGCATACTCACTGCCCTTCCCTTTCCTGGCCACTCAGATTACATGTCTGGTGTGTATTTTGAAAAAATAAATTTGGAAATGATTCCGCTTAATATCCATAGCAGACCTATATCCTTGATATAGAACTGCTATGATAAGGGTGAGTGCATGCAAGAATAAAAAATGACATGAAGCCCCCCCCCCCCCCCAATTCCATACCAGACCCTTATCCAGTCATCCAGTAATGCAGTCTGGCTAGCCCGGAAAGGAGGGATGAGTGAGTGTGCACCCCCCTCCCTCGAAAAGGTCTCGTTGAGAAAGGGGCAGAAATGCCCCGAAACATGTTGCCATGCCTTCTCTGAAGTCATCGCGCCATTCTGGTGTCCTGCTTCTACCTGACAATCTCGATGTGGTCCACAGCAACCCTACTGGTTCCTGGCAAGAGGCTATCTGCATGAGGAAGTTCTTTGGCTGGGAAAAGGCTGCCATCTAGTGGTATTGCATTACACGCTGCTTTTTGAAATACACACAAAGTGCCTATTATCTTTGTTTTTATGAGAGCTAATAAACTACTACACGTAGTTGGTGATGCTATTTCTCTTTCCTTGTCTTATATAGACATGTGCACACTAAAATATTTTGTTTCGGAATTTGGTTTTCGTCCGAAAAATGTATTTATTTAGTTACTCCCGCTTACAAGCTATAGTAGAATTCTAATGTTGTATGACACTAGTAATAATTATATTTATTAATTATTATTACTAGTCAACCAACATTAGAATTCTTCTATAGCCTATGGGCGGAGCATTTGACCATAAAGGTCCACTCGTGGCGACTGCTTCGTCTACTCTTCTTGTAGTCGACTCTCTTGTGGAATCTTTTCTCTCTATGTCAAATCTTTTCTCTCTATGTAGAATAATCTTGAACTAATAGAGCTAAGGTTAGGCACATTCGACCACAGGTTCAATGGACACAGATCGCTATTAGGGATGAGCCGAACACCCCCGGGTTTGGTTCGCACCAGAACCTGCGAACGGACCGAAAGTTTGCACAAACGTTAGAACCCTATTAGTTACAATGGACGCGAACGTTCGAAATCTAAAGTGCTAATTATAACGGCCAATATGCATGTTATTGTCATAAAACAGGTTTGGGGAATGCAAAAAGAAGTTTTAAAAATGGACGTTTTTTCGGGAGCAGTCATTTTAATAAAAGCATGAAGTGAAAAAAAAAAAAAGTGAAATATTCCTTTAAATATGGTACCTGGGGGGTGTCTAAAGTATGCCTGTGAAGTGGCATGTGTTTTCCGTGTTTAGAACTGTCCCTGCAAAAAATGACATTTGTAAAGGAAAAAAAGAAGACATTTAAAACTGCCTGCGGCTGTAATGTCATGTCTTGTCCTGGCAATATGGATGAAAATCTTTGCGAAAAATGGCATGGCTACCCCGCCCCATCCCATCCCAGCCCATTACCAGCCCCTTTGGGTCTTGTATGGATATTAAGGGGAACCCCGCACCCAAAATAAAACCCTATACCTACAACCCTATATAGTCTAAACAGCAGTATACAGGCGGTGCAAACAAGACAGGGACTGTGGGTTTGTTCTTAAGTAGAATCTGTTAGTAATTTTGAACAGGTAAGTTTGCCCCTGTAATATTTGTGCACCTGTTCAGAACATTTCACCTCACTTTCCGTCTCAATGACAAATGTTTTTGGAAAAGTGTGTTTTTTATTGAAACAAGGATTGGTGATAAAGCATCAGTAGAGAGGAGATACCTTTTTCCCAAATTAAATCTAACAGGATAGAATTTTCCTTCCTAGGGGTAGATTTCCTCTCACTTCCTGTTTTCTCCTTCTGTTTGCAAGTAGGAGCCGTTTCTAAGTTGGATGATTGAAAGTAGGGGCCTGCCGTATATACTCTGCAGAAATTTGCCCCATTAGATGTTGCTGTTGCCACAACACTGTAAAGCCCCATACACACGCGCGGATTATCCGAGGACCAGGTCCGTCAGACCATGTCCGTCATACTTTGTCTGATGTTGGTTTTGCGTACACACGGTCGGACAAAGTTGTCGGAAAATCCGATCATTCTGAACGTGGTGACGTTTGTTGCCTACGACGGGACTACGTAGAGGCTAGTAGCCAATAGCTTTGGTCTTGTAATGTGATCTGAGCATGCGTAGCACTTTGTCCGGTCGGACTACCATACACACGATCGGATTTGGTGTGATCGGACCGTGTTGTCGGAAAATCTATCCAGCAGGAGATAGGACTTTGTCCGTCGGACAATACGACGTACACTGTCCGATGGTGCATACACACGGTCTGATTTTTCAACAACATTGTCCGATCGGACAGAATCCATGCGAAAATCCAACCGTGTGTATGGGGCTTAAGCCCTCACAGCTACTCTTGGTGGGCACAGGAATGGGCCCTGCTGGGAATTATTAGATCAAGAATTGTAATTGCATGCACCTGTTGAACAGGGGCAGAAAAATTGGGCCTTTGGTGGTGGTGGTGGTGGTGGACGGGGTTGCCACAACACTGTAAGCCCTCACAGTTACTCTTGGTGGTCACAGGAATGGGCCCTGCTGTGAATTATTAGTTCAAGAATTGTAATTGCATGCACCTGTTGAACAGGGGCTGGGAAATTGTGCCTTAGGCACTGGTGCTGGTGCCACAACACTGCAACCCCTCACAGATACTGTACTTGGAGCACAGCAATCAGACCTGTTGCAAAGCATTGCATAAAAAAATTGTAATTACACGCCCCTGTTAAACAGGGGCTGAAAAATTGGGCCTTAGGCACTGGTGCTGGTGCCACAACACTGCAACCCCTCACAGATACTGTACTTGGAGCACAGCAATGAGACCTGTTGCAAAGCATTGCATAAAAAATTGTAATTACACGCCCCTGTTAAACAGGGGCTGAAAAATTGGGCCTTAGCCACTGGTGGTGGCACCCAGAAATAAAAATGTTCTTCCAAGCTATCATCAGGATCATTGAGGAGGAAGAGGATAGTCAGTCAACATAACAGGACAGTCACTCAGCATCAGCATAGGCAGTCTTGAAGGGATGTGACATTTCAAAATAAATTATTCTGTTATATCAGCTTCAGGTGCCTGGTAGCTGGTGGTGATCCAAGACTGATTCATCTTTATGAAGGTCAGTCGATCAACCGAGTCGGTGGACAGGCACACCCTGTGATCGGTGACAAAGCCTCCAGCAGCACTGAATGTGCGTTCCGAAAGAACGCTGGATGCAGGACAGGCCAGTAGCTCAATTGCATACTGTGCAAGCTTTGGCCAGTGATCCATCCTCAAGGCCCAGTAAGCCAGAGGATTTTCGGTGGGAAAGGTGTCCAAGTCTGACCTTGCCCCTAGGTATTCCTGCACCATGTATATCAGACCCTGGTGATGTTTGCTTGAACCGATCATACCTTGGCGCTGCGGACTAAAAAATTGTCTGAACGCATCGGTCAGACGTCCACCTTCCCCACCGCTACTTCTGCTACTGACCGAAGCCTCATCAACTCATCCTCCAGGACCAGGAGTTTGTAACCTCCCAGTCTCTGGGAATGCGTTGCACAGACCTTTCTGCAAGGCCTCCTGGAGATGTCTCATCCTCTGCTCCCTCTGCGACGGCAAGATAAGGTCCGCAACCTTACCCTTGTACCGTGGATCAAGGAGAGTGGCCAGCCAGTAATGGTCCCTCTCCTTGATCCGAAGAATACAAGGATCCTTCCGCAGGCTTTGCAGGATCAGGGAGGCCATGCAACGTAGGTTAGCTGAGGCATTCGGTCCGGAGTCTTCTGGGTAACTGAGGACGACATGATCCGCAGCCACCTCCTCCCAGCCACGTAGACTGTAAATCATCCCTAAAAGACTGCTGCTGCTGATGCTGTGTGCCAGGCTCCACCTCCATGCTGACACAATCCTCCTCCTCCTCATCCTCTTCCTGTGTGATGGGTGGGAGAGAAGGAACACTGTCTGGATAAAGGGGGCCTTGAGAGGCAAGGAATTCCTCCTCTTCCTGCCCCTGTTCTGCCTCAAGTGCCCTGTCCATTATTCCACGCAGCGTATGCTCCAACAGGTGAACAAGAGGTACAGTGTCACTGATGCATGCACTGTCACTGCTCACCATCCTCGTGGCCTCCTCAAATGGTGACAGGACAGTGCATGCATCCCTGATCATGCTCCATTGGCGTGGGGAAAAATATCCGAGCTCCCCTGACCCTGTCCTGGTGCCGTAGTCGCACAGGTACTCATTGATGGCCCTCTGCTGCGTGTGCAGTCACTGCAGCATGGCCAACGTTGAGTTCCACCTGATGGGCATGTCATATATAAGGCGGTTCTTGGGCAGGTTCAACTCCTTTTGCAGCTCAGCCTGCCGAGCACTGGCATTATATGATCTGTGGAAATGCACACAGACTTTCCTGGCCTGCCTCAGGACATCCTGTAAGCCTGGGTACCTGCCCAAGAACCGCTGCACCACCAGGTTAAGGACGTGAGCCATACAGGGCACATGGGTCAGCTGTCCCTGTCGCAGGGCGGAGAGGAGGTTGGTGCCATTGTCACAAACCACCATTTCTGGCTTAAGCTGGCGTGGCATCAACCACCTCTCGGCCTTCCCCTGCAGAGCTGACAGAACCTCTGCCCCAGTGTGGCTCCTGTCCCCCAAACACACCAGCGCAAGCACGGAATGGCATCTTTTTGCCTGCGTACTTGCGTAGCCCCTTGGACGCCTACGGAGCACCGCTGGTTCCGAGGACAGAGCACTCGAAGAGGCCATGGAGGAAGAAAAAGAGGAGGGGGTGGAGGAGAGAGGTGTGTCACAACCAGTAGTAGCATTTTGGAGGCGTGGTGGCGGAACAACCTCCAACACTACTGCACCTTGTTCTGCATCCTTCCCAGCTGCCAAAAGAGTAACCCAATGGGCCGTGAAAGATAGGTAACGTCCCTGTCCATGCCTGCTGGACCATGAGTCAGCGGTAATATGCACCTTACCGCTGACCGCCCTGTCCAGCGAGGCATGGACATTGCCTTCCACATGCCGGTAGAGAGCAGGAATCGCCTTCCGTGAGAAAAAGTGGCGTTTGGGAACCTGCCACTGAGGAACCGCACATTGAACAAACTCACGGAAGGGGGCCGAGTCTACCAACTGAAAAGGCAGCAGTTGAAGTGCTAGCAATTTAGCCAAGCTAGCATTCAACCGCTGGGCATGTGGATGGCTGGGAGTAAACTTCTTTCGATGGTCCAGCAGCTGGGGTATGGAAATTTGCCTGGTACAATCAGACGTCGGTGTACTGCTAGCAGAGTGCCCGCAAGTACTTGGCTGTGACACACCTAATTCTACACCTTCATTCCTCTCAGTGCAGCTTTCAGAGAGGACTGAAGGTATAGTGGGGTTGGAGATCCCAGCTGATGAGGAGTAAGGAGAGGTCCACTTTGTTCTTTGGTGTGGTCTTTAAGGTGCGCTTGCCAACGAGCTGCATGGCAGGTCAATATATGTCTGGTCATGCTTGTGGTGCCCAAGCGGCTGATGTTTTGGCTACACGAGATACGCTTGAGATATATGTTGCAAATAGCAGTGGTGTGATCTGATGCACTCGTCTCAAAAAAGGCCCACACCAAAGAACTTTTGTAATAACGTGCAGAGGCAGCGCCCTGCACAGGCGGAGCTCTGCGGTGTGATTCAGTTGGTGTGCTGGCCTCAAGCTGGCCCCCGGAGGGCATTCTGCCTTGTTGGAGATGTGCCACCTCCTCCTCCTCCTCCTCCTCCTTCTCCTCCTCTCTCCGTTCAGGCACCCACGTGGAGTCAGTGACCTCATCATCCCCTCCCTCTTCACCACTGGAGCAAACCTGGCAGTAAGCTGCAGCTGGTGGAACATGACTGCCAGATTGCTGTCCTTGAGCATCCCCTTTCTTTGCGCTCAAGCTACTGCCTTCCTCTAGCTGGGTATCATCATCCGAGCCTTCAAAATGCTGGGCATCCTCCTGGAGCATGTACCCAACACTGTGCTCAAACAGTTCGGGGGACTCCTCAGGAGGACATGGTGGGTCTAGGGAAGGGGTGCCTGATGACATTGAGTACGCGTTGGCAGCTGCTTTGCCAGTACCCTGAGCCTGGGTGAGAGAGGATGAGGAGGATGAGGAGGGCTTGGTCATCCACTCTACCAAGCCTTCAGCATGATGCGGCTTAACATGTCCAGCTGCCGAAAATAAGGACAAGCGTGTCCCATGGCCACGTGCTGATGACGATGCACCGCGTCCACGACCAGCACTGTTGTCTCTACACACAGAGCCTGCTTGCCCTGTTTTCTTGGCTTGTGACTGTCTGCCTCTCCTTGTTGTCTTCCAGACATTGTAATGGCCTGCAGGGAGATGGGAAAACCAGCAATTGGGTAGTATATATTGTGCTGGAGTCACACAGCACACACACTAACTCCTGCAGATGGCTGTCTTAGATGACAACAAGGCAGAAGGGCAGATACAGGGTGAGGTGGTTTAGTGTGCTGTGCTAGACTCACACAGCACACACACACTAACTCCTGCAGATGGCTGTCTTAGGTGACAACAGGGCAGATACAGGGTGAGGTGGTTTAGTGTGCTGTGCTAGACTCACACAGCACACACACACTAACTCCTGCAGATGGCTGTCTTAGGTGACAACAGGGCAGATACAGGGTAAGGTGGTTTAGTGTGCTGTGCTATACTCACACAGCACACACACACTAACTCCCGCAGATGGCTGTCTTAGGTGACAGCAGGGCAGATACAGGGTAAGGTGGTTTAGTGTGCTGTGCTATACTCACACAGCACACACACACTAACTCCCGCAGATGGCTGTCTTAGGTGACAACAGGGCAGATACAGGGTAAGGTGGTTTAGTGTGCTGTGCTATACTCACACAGCACACACACACACTAACTCCCGCAGATGGCTGTCTTAGGTGACAACAGGGCAGATACAGGGTAAGGTGGTTTAGTGTGCTGTGCTATACTCACACAGCACACACACACTAACTCCCGCAGATGGCTGTCTTAGGTGACAATAGGGCAGATACAGGGTAAGGTGGTTTAGTGTGCTGTGCTATACTCACACAGCACACACACACTAACTCCTGCAGATGGCTGTCTTAGGTGACAACAGGGCAGATACAGGGTAAGGTGGTTTAGTGTGCTGTGCTATACTCACACAGCACACACACACTAACTCCTGCAGACGGCTGTCTTAGGTGACAACAGGGCAGATACAGGGTAAGGTGGTTTAGTGTGCTGTGCTATACTCACACAGCACACACACACTAACTCCCGCAGATGGCTGTCTTAGGTCACAACAGGGCAGATACAGGGTAAGGTGGTTTAGTGTGCTGTGCTATACTCACACAGCACACACACACTAACTCCCGCAGATGGCTGTCTTATGTGACAACAGGGCAGATACAGGGTAAGGTGGTTTAGTGTGCTACTGCTGTGCTATACTCACACAGCACGCACACACACACACACACACTAACTCCTGCAGATGGCTGGATTGGTAGAGAACAGCACTGAGAAGAACAGACTATCCCTGCCTATTTTTCCTCTATCCCTACACTTTCCCCACAAGCAAAGGCTGAGAAGAATTGATTCACATATACTGTGTACATGTACAGTACACTATCACTGTTCCTCAAGCCGGAACACACTACACGAGGCCGCTGACGCGGCGGCCTTATATAGTGTGGGGCATGTATTAAACCCCCTGAGCTATAATTGGCCACAGGCATCCTGCCTGTGGCCAATTATTGCTCTCCTCGCCGCTGGCTCTATGATTGGCCAAGCATGCAGGGTCACAGTGCATGCTTGGCCAATCATCAGCCAGCAATGCACTGTGACTGGCGCAGTGCATTGTGGACCGTTCGCATAACACGAATTTGATGCGAACGGCCCTCAGAGTTCTGCCCTCGACAAGCGGACGAACGGCCGATGTTCGATTCGAACATGGGTTCGAATCGAACATGGGTTCGAATCGAACACCGGGCCCATCCCTAAACGCTATTGTCAGCGTCATGTCGAATCTTCTATCTATATCGAACTGTTGCAACGAAAATGAAAATAAAGCATTTGTTTATGTCGGATCTTTCGGTTTTCGGATTCTGCATGTTCGTTATCGTTTGTTAAAACGATAACGAAAATACCCAAAATTCGGACGAAAATGTATTCAGACGAAAAGGTATGCACATGTCTAGTCTTTTACATACATGTGCACACCCCCCTCCCATCCTGAACTATATCCGACCACATGCCCTCAACCTAGGGAATGTACTTTGCCAGAGGGGTCCCCTTGTCAAGGAATGTTGCCCTGATGGTGACAAGGGCCCTACCCATAAATTCCTGGCCAGGTGGATGCAGGGTCTGCAAGCAGCTAATCAGAATCTAAAAGCCTGCTTTTAAATAAGGGACCCCCAGATATCCAGCTCATCCCCCTACATAAATAAGTAAGGGGTACATTATACTTCTCTTTCATAAAAAGAATTATAAAACACATAACGTAAAAAAAAGTATTTAATAAATAAAAAATGTCTCACAATGTAAATCCAACATCAATCAAGTTGTCCAGTGATGTAGATCAGTTGTCAATAATGTTAAATGATGAACCGATGGCCCACTGACGCAAACACAATGATAGTTTCCTGGCTAGCTGCTGAATGTGAAAAAATGGAAATACAGTGGGGTTGATTTACTAAAGGCAAATCCACTTTGCACTACAAGGGCACTGCAAGTGCACTGTCCAGTGATGTAGATCAGTTGTCAATAATGTTAAATGATGAACCGATGGCCCACTGACGCAAACACAATGATAGTTTCCTGGCTAGCTGCTGAATGTGAAAAAATGGAAATACAGTGGGGTTGATTTACTAAAGGCAAATCCACTTTGCACTACAAGGGCACTGCAAGTGCATTTGGAAGTGCAGTCACTTTAGATCTGAAAGAAAGAGCTTAAATGAGGGGAAGCTCTGCTGATTTTATCAACCAATCATGTACAGGCAAAAATGCTGTTTTTTATTTTCCTTGGATGTCCCCCTCAGATCAACAGCGACTGCACTTCCAAGTGCACTTGCAGTGCACATGTAGTGCAAAGGGGATTTGCCTTTAGAAAATAAACCCCATAGTTATGTGCAGATATTTTTCACATGATTGGGCAATTGGGTTAAAGGAGAATATGGCCAAAGCATTTTTGGCTATACTTATCCTGTGGGTCACAGGAGTGCAGTTAGTGCTAAAGCCTGCTGTCGGCTGATGTAACAGACCCGATCCAAGCTCTGAAAAAAGATCCTGACCATATTGGTCGGCATCTGCTCAGAAGCCTGGGCTGGCAGCTTGTTTTTTTTTTTTTTTCTGAGATTTCCAAACTTCATATGCATATGCATATGCACACAATTTTTTGACTGAAGACTTTTAACTATTTTAGTATACCCATTAATTAAAACTAATTATGTATAAGAATAATATGTATGTTAAATAGGTGTGCAGATTTTATTTTTACATTTTTATATACCTACACGCACACACAAGCACATTATGCCAAACTAAAGAGCATTATTACATGAAGTCCAAAAGGAGAAAGTAAAAATGGTAAATTGTTCAGTAAAAACAAACATTCAAGGATCCTTTTCACAAAAAAATAAGCTTTACTACATGTAATGGCAGTGTGGCCAGCCTGCCATCTCAGCAATCACATATCACAGCACTTATCCCAAGCCCAGATAAGTGCTGTACTTAGCTTCATCCCCAGCTTCTGGATATTAGCTTGATAAGCAAGATTTGGAGTAGGCACACATAACATAACAATATTATTGGAAATGTGCTCAGTAAAGTTGCAGTAACAAGTTCCTGGTTACCTGGAAGTAAAAAATCTTTATCTTTGTAGTAAAAATTGGAGATGCAAAATTCAGGAAGCCTCCAGGAGGGAGATAGTTCCTTAAAGAATTACCAACCTAATAGTGAACTATTAAACCTTTGCATATTTTATTCCTATTCAAATTAAATATAACGTAAGGTGCAAAGTAAAATTATCAGGGCACATTTACTAAAAGATTTGAAACAGTTCACTTAGCAAATCACTGTAAAAAAATCCCTATATAAAGTATGGAAGAGCATGTGACCACCAGATCCCAGCACTGGTTGCAGAAGAGGGCAGGTATGTTATTGTGTATGGAACTATGACAATACTAGGTATTTTGCTGGTGACTTTGTTGGGGGTGGCAGCCAGTATCTGATCAGCATAAGAGTTATAGTAAATTGCACACAGTTAGGCATCAAAATACTTTCAGTTTTCATGTATAAAATGCAACCAGGCATGCAGTGATTTAAACCAACCCATAGTTCAGTAAAAAATAATAATAAAGGGTCAGCCCATTCAAAACGAATACCTCATTGGATTCCTTAACAGTTTCTACTGTCTAAAACCTTGGGTTCGATTTACTAAAGCCGGAGAGTGCAAAATCTTTTTTGCCAAAGCCTAATTGAACAAGCTGAAGTTAGAAGCTGATTAGCTAGCATACACAGCTGCAACATATTTTACACTCTCCAGTTTTAGTAAATCAACCCCAGGCCTACTCACCTGCAACAGACATTACAGAAAAAGGTTGGTTTGTTATTATATGTTGTGGTATGTTTGTTATGTTATGAAGAAGTCAAAAAAGGGAGGTGCTTACACCTGAGAACACTCATATTGTAAAAGGAGGAGTGATGTGAGTAGAAGTAAGTTCAAGAGTTAGGTCATAAAAATCTCGCCAGTCTCCAAGAGATATGTTACTCTACCTGTAAAAGAAGCATTATCTCTGGATAAAATTACTGTTTTAGTAATAATGGATTCTTCAAATAAGGCAGAATTAAAGGAAAAGGACAAGCAAAAAGTTATGAGTGAACACCATTAGAATAGTATTGTGGTCCCTCTTCTAAAATGGTTTGTTTCTGTCACTAATGAGCCGGGAAAATGGGTGGTGAGACATATTCTCCATCTTGACCATTCCAGGCCAAAAAGTCTTTGTTGACACAAGCATTTCTGAATTTATGACCCTATAACACAAAAGCGGCCTAATCCTTGCAAAGGAGCAAGACAGCTTTATCAAGGTGGGATTGGGTCACAGAGATATTGTTTTCTCAGTAAATTCTGTCAGTTTTAAATTTACAGTCCCAGCAATTGTTTCTGAATTTGCAGAGGCAATTTTATTTTAAACCATAATGCATTGTGAGGCTTGTTTTCACAGTTGTCCATTTAACCTAAAAGTACTTATTATGACTACTATCTGTATTAGAAACACATTTGATTTATAGCTCTTTGGGCAATCACCCTCCTTGCTGCCTTGTCTGGGACCTTTATTTCTTTAAATTTAGTTTATGGTTAATTTGAGGTCAGAAGTCATTTTAGCTGCTGACCTGTCCATAGGAACAGGTCAGCATTGGGATGTTGCTGCCGTATGAGCCAAAATTAAAAACATAAATCCTACAGGCAAATATGTGCTGCAAAAGTATTCTGTCACTTAACCACTTCAGCCCCGGACCATTTGGCAGCCAAAGGACCAGAGGTCTTTTTTCAATTTCGCACTGCACTACTTTAACTGGTAATTGCGCGGTCATGCAATTTTGTAACCAAACGAAATTTGCGTCCTTTTCTTCCCACAAATAGAGCTTTCTTTTGATGGTATTTGATTGCCTCTGTGATTTTTATTTTTTGCGATATAAACGGAAAAAGAGCGAAAATTTTGAAAAAAAAAGAGATTTTCTACTTTTTGTTATAAAAAAAATCTAATAAACTCAATTTTAGTCAAACATTTGGGCCAAAATGAATTCAGCCACATGTCTTTAGTAAAAAAAATGCCAATAAGCGTATATTTATTGGTTTGCGCAAAAGTTATAGCGTCTACAAACTAGAGTACATTTTCTGGAATTTACACCGCTTTTAATTTGACTGCCTATTTCATTTCTTGAGGTGCTAAAATGGCAGAGAAGTACAAAAACCCCCCCAAATGACCCCATTTTGGAAAGTAGACACCCCAAGCTATTTGCTGAGAGGCATGTTGAGCCCATTGAATATTTTTTTTTTTTAGTCCCAAGTGATTGAATAAAGACAAAAATAAAAAAGATTTTTTTTTTTTCAAAAAGTTGTCACTAAATGATATATTGCTCACACATGCCATGGTTATATGTGGAGATGCACCCCAAAATACATTTTGCTGCTTCTCCCGAGTATGGGATACCACATGTGTGGGACTTTTTGGGAGCCTAGCCGCGCACGGGGCCACGAAACCCAATCAACGCCTTCAGGGTTTCTAAGGGTGCAAATCTTTGATTTCACTCCTCACTACCTATCACAGTTTTGAAGGCCATAAAATGCCAAAATAGCACAAAACCCCCCCAAATGACCCCATTTTGGGAAAGTAGACACCCCCAAGCTATTTGCTGAGAGGCATGTTGAGTACATTGAATATTTTATATTTTGCCACAAGTTGCGGGAATAATTACAAACTTTTTTTTTTTTGCCCAAAGTTGTCACTAAATGATATATTGCCCACACATGCCATGGGCATATGTGGAATTACACCCCCAAAATACATTCTGCTGCTTCTCCTGAGTACGGGGATACCACATGTGTGGGACTTTTTGGGAGCCTATCCGCATACGGGACCCCGAAAACCAAGCACCGCCTTCAGGATTTCTAAGGGCATAAATTTTTGATTTCACTCCTCACTACCTATCACTACCTATCACAGTTTTGAAGGCCATAAAATGCCAAGATGGCACAAAACCCCCCCAAATGACCCCATTTTGGAAAGTAGACACCCCAAGCTATTTGCTGAGAAGCATGTTGAGCCCATTGAATATTTTTTTTTTAGTCCCAAGTGATTGAATAAAGACAAAAAAAAAAAAAAAAAATTTATTCAAAAAGTTGTCACTAAATGATATATTGCTCACACATGCCATGGTTATATGTATAATTGCACCCCAAAATACATTTTGCCACTTCTCCTGAGTACGGGGATACCACATGTGTGGGACTTTTTGGGAGCCTAGCCGCGCACGGGGCCACGAAACCCAATCAACGCCTTCAGGGTTTATAAGGGTGCAAATCTTTGATTTCACTCCTCACTACCTATCACAGTTTCGAAGGCCATAAAATGCCAAAATTGCACAAAACCCCCCAAAATGACCCCATTTTGGAAAGTAGACACCCCAAGCTATTTGCTGAGAGGCATGTTGAGTACATGGAATATTTTATATTTTGCCACAAGTTGCGGGAATATTACAAACTTTTTTTTTTTTGCCCAAAGTTGTCACTAAATGATATATTGCCCACACATGCCATGGGCATATGTGGAATTACACCCCAAAATACATTCTGCTGCTTCTCCTGAGTACGGGGATACCACATGTGTGGGACTTTTTGGGAGCCTATCTACATACGGGACCCCGAAAACCAAGCAACGCTTTCAGGATTTCTAAGGGCATAAATTTTTTGATTTCACTCCTCACTACCTATCACTACCTATCACAGTTTTGAAGACCATAAAATGCCAAGATGGCACAAAACCCCCCCAAATGACCCCATTTTGGAAAGTAGACACCCCAAGCTATTTGCTGAGAGGCATGTTGAGCCCGTTGAATATTTTTTTTTTAGTCCCAAGTGATTGAATAAAGACAAAAAAAATAAATAAAAAAAATTTATTCAAAAAGTTGTCACTAAATGATATATTGCTCACACATGCCATGGTTATATGTGGAATTGCACCCCAAAATACATTTTGCTGCTTCTCCTGAGTATGGGGATACCACATGTGTGGGACTTTTTGGGAGCCTAGCCGCGTACGGGGCCCCGAAACCCAAGCACCGCCTTCAGGATTTCTAAGGGTGCAAATTTTTGATTTCACTCCTCACTACCTATCACAGTTTCGAAGGCCATAAAATGCCAAAGTAGCACAAAACCCCCCCAAATGACCCCATTTTGGAAAGTAGACACCCCAAGCTATTTGTTGAGAGGCATGGTGAGTATTTTACAGCTCTCATGTGTTTTTGAAAATGAAGAAAGTAAAGAAAAAAAATAGTTTTTTCTTTTTTCAATTTTCAAAACATTGTGACAAAAAGCGAGATCTGCAAAATACTCACCATACCTCTCAGCAAATAGCTTGGGGTGTCTACTTTCCAAAATGGGGTCATTTGGGGGTGGTTTGTGCCATCTGGGCATTCCATGGCCTCCGAAACTGTGATTGGCAGTGAGGAGTGAAATAAAAAAATTACACCCTTAGAAAGCCTGAAGGCGGTGCTTGGATTTTGGGGTCCCGTACGCGGCTAGGCTCCCAAAAAGTCCCACACATGTGGTATCCCCGTACTCAGGAGAAGCAACAGAATGTATTTTGGGGTGTATCTCCACATATGCCCATGGCATGTTTGAGCAATATATCATTTAGTGACAACTTTTTGTAAAAAAAATATTTTTTTTTTTTTTTTCATTATTCAATCTCTTGGGACCAAAAAAAAAAATATTTAATGGGCTCAACATTGCTCTCAGCAAATAGCTTGGGGTGTCTACTTTCCAAAATGGGGTCATTTGGGGGGGGTTTGAACTGTCCTGGCATTTTATGCACAACATTTAGAAGCCTATGTCACACGTCACCCACTCTTCTAACCACTTGAAGATAAAGCCCTTTCTGACACTTTTTGTTTACATGAAAACATATTTTTTTTTTGCAAGAAAATTACGTTGAACCCCCAAAACACTATATATATTGTTAAAGCAAAGGCCCTACAGATTAAAATGGTGGGTGTTGCATTTTTTTTTTTCCACACAGTATTTGCGCAGCGATTTTTCAAACGCATTTTTTGTGGAAAAAATACACTTTTTTTTATTTTAATGCACTTAAACACACTATATTGCTCAAATTTTTGATGAAATAAAAAAAATATGATCTTAGGCCGAGTACATGGATACCAAACACGACATGCTTTAAAATTGCGCACAAACACACAGTGGCGACAAACTACATACATTTTTAAAAGCCTTTAAAAGCCTTTACAGGTTACCACATTAGATTCACGGAGGAGGTTCTACTGCTAAAATTACTGCCCTCGATCTGACCTTCGCGGTGATACCTCACATGCATGGTGCAATTGCTGTTTACATATGACGCCAGACCGACGCTTGTGTTCGCCTTTGCGCAAGAAAAGGGGGGGCAGGGGTGCTTTTTTTTTTTTTTTTTTTTTGGTTTTTCTTTTTATTTAGCTTTTTTATTTTATTTTTTAAACTGTTCCTTCCATTTTTTTTTCTTAGTTGTCATTTTTATTGTTATCGCAGGGAATGTAAATATCCCCTATGATAGCAATAGGCAGTGACAGGTACTCTTTTTTTGAAAAAATTGGGGTCTATTAGACCCTAGATCTTTCCTCTGCCCTCAAAGCATCTGACCACACCAAGATCGGTGTGATAAAATGCTTTCCCAATTTCCCAATGGCGCGGTGGGTATGCCCACCATTAGAATACCTCCCTTCATCCACCCACTTCTAATGATGGGCATACATGCACCATTTATATATGCCGAAGCATGGGGGCATCCTCCCGCAAAAAAAGTTATGCCACGTACACATGGTCGCACTTTTTTCGACCGTATGTACGTGGCATTAGGAGCAAAATCGCTCCTCCGCCCTCTGCTGCCCCCATGCTTCGGCATATATGCTTTTTTTAACTGTGGTGGTGAAATCACCTCCTACAGCGTTGGAGTCGCGGCTTTATGTATCGTGGGAGCAAACGCTGTTGCTGTCAAGATAAATAAATCCACGCTGCAACTGAATGGCGTACCTGCTAAGCAAATAATGGTTAACATTAAAACTAAGTAACATTACAGTATAACAGTAAGACCTTACCATACCATACCTGCAAAGCAAATACCAAAAAAAAAACATAGTAAAAAATAAAACATTTTGTTAACGCAACCGGTGCCTAAAATATATATATGCCGAAGCATGGGGGCATCCTCCCGCAAAAAAGTTATGCCACGTACACATGGTCGCACTTTTTTCGACCGTATGTACGTGGCATTAGGAGCAAAATCGCTCCTCCGCCCTCTGCTGCCCCCATGCTTCGGCATATATGCTCTTTTTTTTTTAACTGTGGTGGTGAAATCACCTCCTACAGCGTTGGAGTCGCGGCTTTATGTATCGTGGGAGCAAACGCTGTTGCTGTCAAGATAAATAAATCCACGCTGCAACTGAATGGCGTACCTGCTAAGCAAATAATGGTTAACATTAAAACAAAGTAACATTAGAGTATAACAGTAAGACCTTACCATACCATACCTGCAAAGCAAATACCAAAAAAAAAACATAGTAAAAAATAAAACATTTTGTTAACGCAACCGGTGCCTAAAATATATATATGCCGAAGCATGGGGGCATCCTCCCCGCAAAAAAGTTATGCCACGTACACATGGTCGGACTTTTTTCGACCGTATGTACGTGGCATTAGGAGCAAAATCGCTCCTCCGCCCTCTGCTGCCCCCATGCTTCGGCATATATGCTCTTTTTTTTAACTGTGGTGGTGAAATCACCTCCTACAGTGTTGGAGTCGCGGCTTTATGTATCGTGGGAGCAAACGCTGTTGCTGTCAAGATAAATAAATCCGCGCTGCAACTGAATGGCGCACCTGAAAACAAAAAAATGGTTAACAATAAAACATACCTGAAAAGCAAGCATGATAAAACATAATAAAACATTGCAGAATAGAGTAAAAAAGAGCAACAATAGAGAGAGAGAGAGAGAGAGAGTAACAATAAAACGACAACTATTTTTGTTTTTTTATTTTATATTTTTTTTGTTTTTTTTTTTTTTTTACACTTTTTTTTTTTTAAATATAACTATAATTTTAACTGTAACGGTCGGGTCTCAAAATGCGATGGCATTCTTGAGACCCTGCAACTATAATTTTAACTGCAACGGTCGGGTCTCAAAATGCGATGGCATTCTTGAGACCCTGTGAAAGTGTATCCTAGCCTGTGAAATGCTGTACCCTACGCTAAAACCTCACTAGTTCGTGGTAGCGTTCAAAACATTCACCAACGCAGAGACCAGGATTGTCAGGACAGCGTGGACAATAATAACGGCTGTCACGCCTACATCCGTGCTTGCTGCAGACACGACATCTTTTTTGGGGGGCTCGTTGGGTAGGGGTACTCGGGAGGACATAAGGGTAATGCCTCTCATGCAGCCGGCTTACTGCATTTGGTAGGGGATGGTGAGGTGTGGAATCGCCTGGATACAGGAGTTCCATGACAACCGCTCCCTGGAATTCAAGGAAGGGTAACGTCCCGCCTGAAGCTCCGTATAGCACATGAGCATTCAGCAAAGCCAATTGGAATAAATAAATAGACACTTTTTTGTACCAGCGTCTAGCCTTACGGGCAACTAGGTACGGCGCCAACAACTGGTCGTTGAGGTCCACCCCCCCCCATATTAAGGTTGTATTCGTGGACACAGAGGGGTTTCGTCACAACACCAGCCGCCGTACGAATTTGGACTGTCGTGTCTGCATGAAGGGAGGTAAGAAGGAAAACATTCTTATTATCCCTCCACTTCACAGCGAGCAAGTTATTACACTTCAAGCAGGCTCTCTCCCCCAGCCTAAGACGGGAATCTACAAGCCGCTGGGGAAAGCCCCGGCGATTAGGTCGCACGGTGCCACATGCTCCAATCTGCTGATCAAACAAGTGACTAAACAGTGGCACGCTCGTGTAATAATTGTCCACGTACAAGTGGTACCCCTTTCCGAATAAGGGTGACGCCAAGTTCCACACTATCTTGCCAGCGCTCCCTATGTAATCTGGACAGTTCTCCGGCTCTACGTAACTATCTTTTCCCTCATAAACCGAAAAGCTCCACGTATAGCCCGTTGCCCTGTCACAGAGCTTGTAGAGCTTGACCCCGTATCTGGCACGCTTGCTGGGAAGGAACTGTTTGAAAGACAAGCGGCCAGAAAACTTAATCAGGGACTCGTCAACGCAGACAACTTGATTGGGCGTAAACAAGGCTGCAAAACATTGGTTGAAGTGGTTTATGAGGGGCCGAATTTTGTAGAGCCGATCAAATTCAGGGTCTCCACGAGGACGACAAAGTTCATTGTCACTGAAGTGCATGAACCGCAAAATCATCTCGTATCGTGCCCTGGACATGGAGCAAGAGAACACGGGCATTTGGTGGTGCGGTGAGGTGGACCAATAAGACCTCAGCGTCGGGAATTTGTGTATGCCCATGTTGAGGGAAAGGCCCAGAAAGGTCTTAAATTCGGAAAACCGTAATTGGTTTCCAATCTCTGGCAAGGGAAGGCACTTGGGGATTAGCGGCGATGTATTGACCAGCGTATATATTACTTTGGTCCACAATAGATCTATAGAGATCTCTTCCGTGAAAAACAGCGAATAAAAATCGGATGGCTTAAAATCAGAATCCTTTATTTAGGTTGTAATATGGGGGTACCTGACCTATAAACCTATTTATAATCCTATATAAACCTGGCGGTTACACTAAAAAAAAAATAAAACTGGCTACCTAGCGGCACCAGTGACACCAATAGAGCGATCAAAAAAAACGATCGCTTAGTGACACTGGCAAAAGGGGGTGAAAGGGTTACCTAGGGGGCAATCAAGGGGTTAAACCTTTATTGGGGGGGGGGTAGGGGGCTACCTTGGACCTAAAGGGGCCTAAAACTAACTGCCCTGACAGTTATTGCAGTCACACTGACACTAAATGCAGTGATCAGTAAAATAAATGATCACTGCAATCAGTGACACTGTGACTGGGGGGGCAGGGGGTGATCTGGGGGGTGATCAGGGGGTGACAGGGGGGTGAAATATGTGCCTATGTGTGCCTGGTGTCAGTGTAGTGTTGGTGCACTAACCTGATGTCTTCTCCACTCTTCTCCGCTCGGCGTCCCGGTCAGAAAGACCGACACGAGGAGCGTGACATCACTTTCCCTTGCCTGTGTTTACAATTACACAGGAAGGGGAAGGAAGCGGAAGAATCTCATTGGCCAGAGCGATCGGGAGGGGGTGGCCAGAAACGACTGGCGTTACCTCGTCCCGCATCGCTTCTGAAGCCATCCCGACCGTCCCCGCCGGCGGAGGGGGGTCCGATCGGACCCCCCAACCGCCTGAAGAATGTCACGTACAGGTACGTGATTCTGCCTGTACGTGCCATTCTGTTGACGGATATATACATGGGGCGGTCGGGAAGTGGTTAAGCGCTCAGCTTCCCAATTTTTTGGGAAATAACGTACCTATTAGCTCAACTAACAGGATCCATAGACTTCAATAGGATTCACCATTAAGGATGAGCTAAGGTTCGGGTGAAACTGAGTTCAATCCACAGAAAACTGTCACATGATAGCAAGCCGCCAGCTGTGGAATTCCTGGCCCCTGCAGCCGCATGTAACAGCATTGTCCAAATATGGCCATGTGGCTATATTAGGTTAACAATGTCACCAGTATCCTTGCTCCTTTGTTAAGTGTAGCTAAAGGATGTAATTCTACAGCTACAGATTTTTGGGCCAGTGGCCTGCTATTGCGTGAACGTTTTTTCCTGGGTTCAGGCCATAATGAGTTCTGCCCAAACTGTAGCTCATCCCCATTTACTGCTAAGCTCAAATTCTAACAGGCTTCCTCAAACTCTGTGTGAGTATTCAAAATTGGGAGCACAACACAACTGCTAGAGTGAGTGAACAGACAATGCCAGAAGTCAGAGGATGGTTGAACCCATTATCATGAGTTCAAAATGGAATAAGCTGTTTTACCCTTGGATGACTCCTTCAAAATAAACTCAATTTCAAGTGCTTAACCACAAACTGTAGTTAGAATATCAGGGTGGAGTAATGGAGGGGGCACCTTCTTGGATGGTGAGGGATGGTGCATGGCATGTTATACTGAAATATGGGTCACTAACTGGCAAAGGCTAAAAATCCAAATTTACAAATTTTAGTTTATTATATGATGCATTGATTGTTGCAGTCTCTAAACAATAACAAGGATAAAGTAATAAAAGTTATATAATACATACCGCAGAGTGAAACCCTTGTATATTGGGTGTGAGAACTGGGTACTGTACGCCGGCATGTTTTCTTATGCCTCTCATAACATCTGTATGGTCTGACATCTGAAACAAGAGCTTTGTTATATTACATTTGTTTATCATTTTAACAGATTATTTATCCCAATTAATATAGCACAGAACTGTAGCAGAATAAAAAGATAAAACTTCATATTGCTTACATCACTTTGTATGTTTGAGTATATTGTATTCTAATTTTTGAAAAAAATAACATAACTTCAGCAAAGCGTGTAGTAAAATTGACATGGAAAAACAACTCCTTGATTGAAATGTAACCAGTTTCTCTATAGTGGAAGTGTAGAACTGAGTAGTAATTTGTTACTAGGGGTGTGGATTCCATTGTCTAGAAACACATTTTCTAAATCTTACAAAAAAAGATTGTGGTTTTTCATGAAAATCATGAGGTCTCAAGTTATTTTTTAAATGTTAGTTTATTTGTCTATACTATGTGATTTTCCACTTGACCTAACTTTAATGGAGACTGTAGAAATGGATCAAGGCTAAAGAAAAGCTTAAAATCAAATTGAAAGTGAGGGAGAAACCATGTTAAATATTAGCCAACATAACAACCCATGTACTGGTAATAGGATACTATTTATGGCCTGTAAATGGGTCTCACATTAAAGTACTCTGGGTGTGTGATATGACTTGTCCAACGCCCTTACACAGGACAATCACCAGTGTTAAAATCCTGGTGTTAAATTGTTTAGAGTAAAGTGTTAATATTATGGTGTTGAATTACAGGGAATTAACACTATTAGTGTAAACAATCCTCTTTATCCGGTGAAAATACAAACTTTTTTGAGTGTAAATTTAACTCTTACAGTGTGGATTATATAAACACCAGGAAAGTGTTTATATAATCCCACAGAGTTAAATTTAACACTGCCGATTTTACTGTGTAAATTTGCTGGCAATTTGACAGCCAGGAGTTGACGTGCAAGTACAGAAGCTATTAGAACTGGTGCTTTCAAAAAACTGACCTTCTGAATCTATAAACATAGTTCAGGCACAGGATAGAGAGATGGAAAGTACAATGTTATGTTGATTTACTCTGTTTCATCTATGGATCAAAGGGATTTAAAAAATAAAATGTGTTCCTATTTAGCACAATACCCTAATAAGGCCTAATTAATTATTTATATTATTTTCCTGCTTTCTTTTTTGTTTTGTAGTACTTTGTCCCATCTTCCTAGGTGCCCTTTAATGTTTGCTACAATGGTAGACAGGGTAGCCACCTGACACAGCAGCAGGCAAGGAGACAGTTTTTAAATCAAAATAAAGTTTATTGAGCATATAAGAAAATACAAATTCTTTCATAACAAAGAAAAAAATTTTTTTTAACATAGGTGCAACATGCACCAACAGGCAATAAGGGCCTGTACACAATTAGTCTGACATGCATGGCAGGCTTTGCTGATGTCCTGGAGACAGGTAGAAAAACATCTTAAAAATTAAAAGAAAAAAGAAAAAGGGGGGGCCCAATAGTAGTAGGGGGTCGGGTCGCACACCTGCGTAGGAAGAGGGAGCCAGTGTCCCTTGGGTGGGGGGTGCAGTCTGCGGGGTATGCTGGCTGGGGGATCGACAGATACATGTAACCGGTCTCAGTGTGGCCTCATTCCGTACAGGTGGAGGAGTGGTCCAGCCACCTGTCCCAGATTTTATGGTATTTCTCGGGGCATCCACGCTGAGCATAAAGAATCTTTTTGTAGGGTAGTGTGAGATTCACCGCCCTTTTCCATTGCTGAACAGTGGGGGGGGGTGGGTCTGAGCCAGAGTTGGGCTATTTGCATTCTGGCCATAAAGAGGGTTTCTTGTAGAAATGTTATAAGATATTTCTCTTCCTCTGGTAGAGGGAGAAGGCCTAATATGCATTGGCGGGGGCATACAGTCAGGGGGGAACCCATTTGATCGTGAAGGAACTTAGTAATCTGCAGCCAGAATTGCTGGATGGCTGGACAGGACCATATGAGGTGAAAGAAGGTGCTATCCGGGGCACCGCATCTAGGGCAGGATGGATCAACATCGGCTCTGTATTTGGACATACGGCCCGGGGTAATGTAAGATCTATGCAGAATATACAGGTGGGTTAGCCTGTCGGATAGTTTGGGGGATACCTTTTTGGGTGTCTCCAAGATTTCCCCCCACTGTTCATCATCAATTTCCCCTAGATCCGCTTCCCATCTATTCTTCAGCTGGTAAGCGTGGGTGGTGGCCTTGGGAGTCAGAAGGAGTGAGTATAGGGTGGAGATCAGTTTGCCAGAGTCAGTTCCAAGAACTGTCCCTGCCAGGGTCACTGATTCCAGAGCTGGCTCAGGGTGCACGCATTGGGTTTGAATGGCATGGCGGACCTGTAGGTATCGGAAGAGCGCATGGTTGGGGAGGTCGAACTCTTCTTTAAGGGTTTGAAACGTTTTCAGTGTGCGTCTGGTGAACAGTTGGGAGAGGTATATGACCCCTTTAATTATCCACAGTTTATGGTCTGGGATACTTAACAGTTCTGACAGTTGGGGGTTTTCCCAAAGAGGCGTGTGGGCATGGAGGGGAGGGGCCCCAACCAGGGCGAGCGCCGCGTGCCAGACCCTGCTATGGTGTACCAGCATGTGTCTCTTGTCTCTCAGTTTGGAGAGGCCTTGGTGTTTGCAGAATAGTATTTGAAAGGGGTGGGCCACCACATCTGTGGCAGCCATGCACACCAGCATGGAGTACCGCAGCCTGTCGTGGCCGTTCAGGTGGAAAAAATGAGACAGCTGTGAGGCTATGTAATATAGAGTCAGGTCGGGCAGGGCGGCGCCGCCCAGGTGGGTGGGGCATTTGAGGGTCTGCCACGACAGTTTGTGTCTGGAAGAGCCCCAAATGAAAGTGTTGAGGATAGACTCCATGTTTTGGAACATGCGGGCCGGGACATAGAGTGGGGCGTGCCAGAAAAGGTAGAGTAGCTTGGGGAGGAGGATCATCTTCACCAGATTGAGTCGGCCCATAACTCCTAGGGGGAGTCTGGACCAAACCTGCGTCTTGCGTTTTAGGAGGTCGTATAATGGTTCTAGGTTTAGGGAAACGTAGTCTGCGAGAGACCGGGTGCAGTGCACCCCCAGGTATTTGATTTGGCAGGTGCGAACTAGTGGTAAGGCCGCTTGGGTGTCCGTGGGGGCAGTAGTGTCTATTGGGAGGATCTGGGATTTGGACCAATTTATTTGCAGTCCCGAGAAGGCGCCGAAGCTTTCGATCAAGTGCAGAGCTGTTATTAAGGAGGGTCCTGCATCTTCCAGGTAGAGCAGCATGTCATCTGCGTATAAACTGATGACCTCGGTTATCCGACCCATGCGCAGGCCCCGGATGCCGGGGTGTGCTCTGATGGCAATGGCTAAGGGCTCTACTGCCAGAGCGTACAGCAAGGGTGAGATAGGGCAGCCCTGGCGCCTTCCACGGGACAGCGAAAAGGGGTTAGATATGCGGCCATTTACCTGGATTCGGGCAGTCGGGGCTTGGTAGAGGAGCTGGAGCCACCTGATAAACTTGGGGCCAAACCCGAACCTGCAAAGGCATTCCCACAAATAGCTCCATTCCACCGAATCGAATGCCTTAGCAGCGTCGAGACTGACCACCACCCTCTGGCCTATGTTGTCGTGTGGGGCTTGGAGATTCATAAACAATCTGCGAAGGTTAAAGGCCGTGTTTTTGTTGGGCATAAAGCCAGTTTGGTCGGCGTGTATAAGACTGGTGATGACTTTGTTTAATCTGAGGGCAAGCACTTTAGCCAGTATTTTAACATCTAATTGGAGGAGGGAAATGGGGCGGTACGATTCTGGGTAAAGAGGGTCCTTGCCAGGTTTTGGGATGAGGACGATAAGGGCTTCGCTCATGGTGCGTGGGAGGGTGTCAGTCTCGTAGATGTGGGAGTACAGGGAATGAAGTTTGGGGAGGAGGGTGTCTTTGAATTGGGAATAGAATTCCAGGGGGAGGCCATCTGAACCTGGAGCTTTGGAAGAGGGTAGGCTTGCTAGCGCCTCCGCAATGCAATCCTCGGTTATAGGGGCGTCAAGGTCTTCCATTTGGATGTTTGAAAGGACAGGGAAGTCCACATGCTGAAGGAGGGCCTGCAGCTCATCGGGTGAGCGGTTGGCTCTGGAGGTGTAAAGGTTGGCATAAAAGCGTCTAAATTCCTGGGCCACCTCCTGTGGATCTGTGAGGATAGTGCCGGTATCCGATTGGAGCTGGACCACAGTAGGGGGGCAGTGATCCAGGTGGGCCATGTAAGCTAGTATTTTCCCCGCCCTCTCCCCGTGTTCATACACTCTCTGTTTGGTGAAGAAGATCCCCCTCTTAGCTTTTTCGAAATGTAGGTGGTCGGTGAGTCTGGATTGTATGCGTAGGTTTGCCGCGTTGGGGGCCGTTGGGTTGGCTAGGAATATTTGCTCAAGGGAGTCTAGTGCCTCCTCAGCCTGATGCAGCACAAGCTTTGAGGTGGCCTTGTGTCTATTTATGCGGGTTGACATGATCATGCGGGCGTGCAGTTTAAAGGCCTCCCAGACCGCCCCGATGGGGGCCGACCCAGCATTGGTTTGAAAAAAGTGTGTCCACTCCTGTTGGATGTTTTCTAGGTCGGTGAGGACCGAGAACCAAAATGGGTTCAGCCTCCAGGTACGTGTCGGGGGGGTGGAGGGGAGGCGGAAGGTGGCCCAATAGGGTGAGTGATCCGATAGGATCCTAGTGCCGAACCCTGCATCCTGCAGGAGTGGGATAAGAGTTGGTGAGATTAGGACCATGTCTATACGTGACATTGCAGTCTGGGATGGAGTGAAGCATGAGTATGCTTTGGTGTCGGGGTGTGTAATCCTCCACGTATCAGATATGGCAAATTCAGCAAGGAATTTCCCGAATCTGGTAGGAGAAGAGTGGGGTGCTGGCGTGGTGGGATGGTGCAGCCTGTCTATAGAGGGGTCCACAACAGCATTGAAGTCCCCAACCCACATGGCGGGCACAGTGGGGTGTCTAGCCATGAAGTCAACGCCTTCCTTGAGGTCTGTGAACTGGAGGGCGGGGGAATATAAAAGGCGAGGAGAAGGAGTTCCAGACCCCCTATTGTCACATGTAGGAACAGGAACCTACCCTGCCGGTCCGCCTGTACAGTGTGTAGTTGGAATTGGGCTGATTTAGCCACGAGGATGGCGATGCCTCTAGAGTTATTCGTGTAGGGGGCCTGGTAGTGCCATCCCACCCACGGTCTTTTGAGGGAAAGCTGTAGTTGACCCGTAATGTGGGTCTCCACTAGCACCGATATATCTGCCTGCATACGTTTGAGGTGGGAGAGGAAGGCCAATCGCTTGGGTTTGGCCCTAATACCTCTCACGTTCCACGTGGTTATCTTAAGGGGTGCCATCATGTGGTGCGTGGTAATACATGCAGTAGGTGGAGCGGCAGGGGGGGACCCAAACCCCCTTACATATAAAGTACAAATTTTGAGTATTGTGGTGTACATATGCTAGATTCTGCGATGCCCATCTCCAGGCGGGGTCGCGCGCGGGGAGCCCACGGCGACCAGTGCCCGGACATGCGCAGCTAAGCAGCCAAGACATCATAATACATTGCATAACAATCTTTACAGTACCCGTCAGACAATGTGAAAGCAAAAATGCAAGGAAAAAAATAAAAATAAAAATAAAAACAGAAACAATGGTGCTGGGAAAGGGGTGGCAAAAAAGACCACAAACAGTAGCAATGAAGCTGTTGAATAGAGCCCCAGAACCAATGGGGAACGTGCCTACTCTGGACCAGCGAGGCATGGTTAAACTGGTGCAGCTCTCCACCTCGGTGGGAGCTGAGGCTGGCCAGGGAAACAGTGCTTGAGGTGTCAGTTCGGTATAACGTGGGGGCGAAACAAAGTTAGCTGAGGTGCACGGCAGAGCCCGCATGGCTGGCATCCGGGTGTAGAGGGGGGAAGGGGATGGTGAGGGAGCAGCCGCACGAGTCCTTCGTGGAAGGAGCATGAAAGAAACAAGGGCAATTGGGGGGACCAAGTCCAAAGGGCAGGGGACAGTCCAGGCTTTGGTGGGCTTGTAGTGCGCCAGGGGGATATAAGGAGAGGGGGAGCACATGGGTGGGGAGCCGGGAGAGCGCTGCACCGGGCCTCCAGTGGGGGGCAAGCACAGGAGTCAGGGGGGGGATCAGGCCGAGGCCTACTCACGGTTCGTTGTGCAGGATCTGTGATGCGGCGTGGCGGGCCTCGGTGCGGTCTACAAGCCAGGGGTTAAGGTGGCGGTGGATTAGGCAGCATCTTCTCCCCGCTCCAGCCATGCAATGACCGCAGAGGGGTCCTCAAAGAAGTGGGCCTTGCCGTCTCGAATGATCCGGAGGCGGGCGGGGAACAGCATCGCATAGGCAAGATGGCGGTTGCGGAGCTGGCGCTTGACCTCCGTGAATTGCGCCCTCTTCTTCTGAACCTCTGCTGAGAAGTCCGGAAAGACGGCTATGTGTGTGTCTCCAAATGGGATGTTGCCCTTCTCGCGGGTGAGGCGCAGCACTGTGTCTCGGTCGCGGAAGTTCAGCATCTTGGCGATGAAGGTGCGTGGCGGAGCGCCGGGTGGTGGGGGTCTCGAGGCCAAGCGGTGCGCACGCTCCACCACGAAGGTGGAGGAGAGGGCCTCTCTGCCGAAGTTCTTTACCAGCAGCTGTTCTAAGAACGTGGGGGGATCTGATCCCTCCGATCTCTCCGGCAGGCCGACGAATCTGAGGTTGCAGCGGCGCAACCTGTTCTCCATGTCGTCCTGCTTACTCAGGACGACGTTCAGTTGGTGTTGCAGCCGTTCGGTGGTGACCTGCAAGGGGGGGATGTCGTCCTCGACCTGCCCCAGTCTGCGCTCCGTCTCACCGACCCTCTCACGCAACTTGTGGAGATCCTGGCGGATCAAGGAGATGTCGACTTTTACCTCCTCAATTCTGGAGGTGAGGGTGGTTTGGCACAGCGAGACGGCTTCCAGGATGCGAGTTGTGTCTCCAGAAGGCGGGACCTCCTCGCCGGAGCTGTGCGCGGCGCCATCTTCCTCCGCTGGGTCTGGTTCATCTGCCCGATATTTGTTTAGCCTGGCGATCGCCCCTTGGGCTCTCTTAGGCGGCGACATGGGCACAGGGGGTTCACCTGGTGGGTCCAATGTAGAAGGCTGAGCGAGGATTTAGTTTTGGTCCCGAAGGATGGGTAATCAGGATTTCATGCGGCCGGAGCTCTCACCATGTGCGTCCTACGCCATGCAGCTTCAGGCCACGCCCCCAGGCAAGGAGACAGTTGCCCTGATAGAAAGCACCTGTATCTGGATTCCACCACTTGTCTGAAACAAGCACCAGCAAGAGGTATGCAGATGGAGATAGGACAAATCAGCTTCACTTCCCTCAACATTTCTTATACCAGAGCTTACCTTACCAAGCTCTGGGAGTCAGACAGGTGCTTGCTAGCAAAACACCTGTCTACTGTCTTTCTGCAGTGTCAGATGGCTATGAGCCATAGGGGGAGAGAGGGTGTGCTGTCAAACACCACAGCTGGTGTTTTAGGGCACCTAGGAATATGGGACAAAGTAGTATATAGGGAAAAGTTGCCCCTTTCCCTGTGTCAAGACCTACTGTGCCATAAATAGACCTTCATGTTAGCTAAAATTTCAGAAACCATTAATACACACTTAACAACTCTTGGTGAATGTCAGTGAAGACATCATTTACTGCTGTGTATACCTATTATGATTGCCATGTTTCTTGTTCTTTAGCCTCGCTTCACAAAATGAATTGCACAGAAATGCGCAGCACATTCCTGTACAATTCACATGTGATTCAGTGAAGTGCAATTTAAGTCCATTCTTTTTGAAGGGGCTGCAAAAAAGAAACTCAGAAACGTTGCACTACACTATTTGTGATGTGATCTTTCTTCAATAAAAACAGTTTGGACTTGATTTAAGTCCAAACACACATCCATGGTGTTCTGGCGAATATTTATGTTAACTTAACATTGACACCAGCTGCAGATTTTGACAAAGGGACATGGCCCTGAAATGCGTCTTTGACATGGATATAGCTTGACGCTGTATGCAGTGGTGAGAGACTTCCTTGCGGCTGTCTGCACTGCAGCTCCCCGAGTAGGCTACACAGCTGATTCTGGGTCAGCAAGTGCCGAAGGCGGACTTCCTGTGGATGGGGGCCAGCGCTGCTGCTGGTTGTCAATCATTCATGATTGCTCCTCCCCCCTCAGTCATAGGGATAGAGAGTGCAAGCAGAAAGACCACTCCCCTTTGGGACTTTCCACCATGACCCCGGTTCCACTGGCATTCCGGGTATTCCTTCTGTAAGCATACAACTTTCTGTTTTCTCTTGGGATTTCCATTGACCCAACAGCCCCCACTACTACCCATCTCCTTGGCCAACAGAGGGTTGGAGGACTCATCCATCCAGATCTGTCTACTCTTCCAAGTACAGCTGGCTGGTTAATTTTGATACATATTTTCTTTGATACATATTTTTTTACCTTAATACATATTTTCTTGCTTTAATGAACTATGTTTTGCTTTTATCAACCAACATTTTCTAATAAATTCTGATACTACTCATGAGGTTCTCTATACTGGATTGAACACTGCATCTGCCCAGGATCACAATGGTCGGACTCCTGTCCTCTCAACATAGGTTTTTGTGTTTATATAATTTGATTGACTGATCACACATCTTACAGTCTGTGAGCTCCTTAATTCGATCACCATTGGGAACTCTCACTTTTTCAATTGGTTCATACAGGCACTTAAGATACCAATGGGTAAGGTATCCCTTGCACTGTACATTTGTGTATGTTTTGTAGCAGCTGCACATTGCAGCTGCAGTGCATTTTGAACGCCTTGCAGGAAACACACACAGATCGCGGGTTTCTTGAACTGCATTCTAGTGCAATCCTAGGCTAAGTGAAATTTTTATAGTGTTTACAACAGTATGATAAAGGTTTTTGGATCTAGCAGATACAACAGCTCCCACTTGGGGGGTTATTTATAAATGTCTTTATACAAGATTCACATAACCCATGTTTCATACATTTTCTAAATGAAACCCAATTAGAAAAATATGTGAGCATTGGATAAAAGCTGGGTGGATCCTGGGTGGAAAAAATTGTATATACAGTATAAGAGACCCCTGTGTATTTGCCAACTGCTAATGTGAATACTTCTGAGCTAAGGAAAGGTTCTATAGGCAATTAAAGACCACCAATTAAGATTCACTAAATAATGAACTGTGACTTAATGTTATTGAATCATTCTAGAAGTCTCAGAAGATACAGATATCATTTGATTTTCCAATGTATACTTTTTACTTGTAACACAAAATAAATGTAAATTTCAATTAATTATCCACATTACTGCTAAATTTTCCAAACATTTGAAAATCCTTTCATCCTCTGGAAATAATTATTTTTGGCTTTTTTCCCAGGAGTATAGTCTTTTTCTAGTTACCTTTATGACTTGTTCATGGTGGTTAGCAGCCTACATGGTTTCCTATTCAGAAAAGGCTGAATGCCACGTTGCTTCTGTTTCCAGCTTCTCTAGCCAAGAAAAATCTTTATGAAATGTTATTATTAACCATTTAACCATGAATGAACACTAATGAATAAACCTAATGAATACACGTACCTTTAAAAATCTTTTAAATGGCTATTGCTTCATTAACTTGCAAGCACTGTTGTGTACATGTATGTTTGTTTCTTCATTCAGAATTGTGGAATACCTTTCCTAAAGAAGTGTCTAAATGTCACCATCCATGACACATGTGGTCAGTGTAATAAACTCTATTAATAAAATTGCATCTAATCTCCATTTTCCAGGGTTTTTGGATATGCTTTCCCACTGACAGTATCACACCAGCAGCAAATCAAACCATCCATAGGGCCAAAGTTCTGGATGTCCCCCATCGTAAAATGTGGCCTAAAGTCTGGACAGCAGACTGCATGGAGACAGATACTTTCCTCAAGCACTCTTCAAGGTATCATATCGGCTGATGATGCCTTTTGATCTCCTGCAACTACAACAGGTGTCACTAAAGTATTTAAATATATGAAAATACCACGCTAAGCTAGTGTCAATATGCAATACCAAATAAAAATAAACAGTATTAACTGTGCTAAATATAATGGCAAAAAAATCTATAATGAGACATAAATCGATCAAATCAATATAAAAGAAAGTGCCAAAGTGCTAAGTGGCATTAATGCAATAAAGCAAAACAAAAATTGCATTAAAGTTCATATAACATGCTTTAAATCTTGCTGTAATGATAAAGCGCTGTAGTGCTTGTAAAAATCAATAACCAAATTTTAGCCACAATTCCTCCACGGCTGTAGTGATAATCCACACGTGTTCAAGTTACATCACTCTTGTGCTCTACCCCTGTGTGAGTATGCTCACCTCAGGGAGTGTGACCTCGCAATTAAGCTTGGTCTAAACATGCCAGTGAACCACCTCTGGGTTCTGTGTAGATGGATCTGTGATATCCTATGCTGTCCAATTGCGTAGTCTCCACATGTAGACTAGGATGGTGTAGGAGTCAGCAGCTGGTCTGTTTGGAATGAGGGGACACACAATCTCAACATTTTTATGCTTGTCACAGAGTGGTGCACTGAAGCACCTGTACCATGTGAGTACCCCGCATAGGGGCTTTTGTTTGAATAAATATTTTTTTTTTTTTTATAAATGGTATCACACTATCCAGTCCTCATTTCTCATATACATGTGGAGACTACACCATTGGACAGCATAGGATATCACATATCCATCTACACAGAACCCAGAGTTGGTTCGCTGTCGTGTTTAGACCAAGCTTATTTGCGAGGTCACACGCCCTGAGGTGAGCATACTCACACAGGGGGAGAGCACAAGAGTGGTGTCACTTGAACACATGTGGATTATCACTTCAGCCATGGAGGAACTACAGCACTTTATCATTACAGCAAGAGTTAAAGCATGTTATATGGACTTTAATGCAATTTTTGTTTTGTTTTGTTTTATTAATTGATTATGCCACTTAGCACTTTATTTTATATTGAGTGGATCGATTTATGTCTCATTGATTTTTATGGCATTATATTTAGTACAGTTAATATTGTTTATTTTTATTTGGTATTGACACTAGCTTAGCGCTGTATTTTCATATATTTAAATTGTTTAGCATGGATGTATGGGACATGATCGATACCAGCAGCTGATTATCTAGTCTCAGATTTAATATTTTTTGGTAGCTTGCAAGATTTTCAGTTTTCCCATAACTAAAGTATACGATTCCTTTTTCTCCAAAACCTCATCAAATCAAACTGAATCTTTTTTTTTTTCCAGAGATCCCAAAGAGGTACAGTATAAGTTGCTATACAGTACTTTCAATAAACAAAATGTATTTAAAACATTTTATTCGCAGTTGATTTAAATATTCACTACCTACAACATTACTCCCCATCAGGACCAGAGAGCAAGTCTCTGTAATATAAAATACTAGGGGATTTTATGAACAGTTTCCATACTGTTAATCTGTATACCTATTTAATTGCATTGAATAGCAAATGTGGTGTTATATATTTCCTTTACTCCTGGGTCAGTAAATATTTCATTTTCCCTATCGTGCCTGGCATACTGTGAGTTTGACCATTCAAGGCAGCTGTAGGGAGATTAGCATGAAACAGGCTCAACAGCCCCAGTTGGGTCTGCAATAGCATAAATAATTCACAGACAGCCTGAGAAAACACTATCCTTGAATGAGAATATTTTAAAACCTGGTTGTTACTCCAATTATAATGAGAGTGGTGCTGGGTATTGTTGATCAAATATGAACAACCACTGTATTATCTGTTTTTACGCTTTCTATATGCAGATCTGTCCTATATGCAGAGAATCATGAAACATGGATTCTATGACAGGTGTACTTCAATGTAATTTGCCCAAAAGGATGCAGCACATAATATACTGTCTCTAACTATACGGTACTTAGCTTTCTACGAAATATGTCACTACGTAGAAGACAATATCGCTGACTACCACCTCCAGGCATTTTTTTTCTTTTAATCATTCAAAGGTAATGAGTTATCTGAGTTGGGGATTATTGTTTCCTTAACCTCCAGTTTAACCTTTCACTCTGCCTCTAGCTAGGTGTTCAGTGACCCAACATCTCTAATTTGAAATCAATACAAAGCCTTGTTGTAATAGCAATTCCGTTTTCAACTTTGCCAGCTCCAATGTTTTATCTACTACTAGAATTTTATTCTCTCTATAAACTTTTTGCTTCCCAGAATTGTTTTTTTTTCTGTCTTCCAAAACTTTTTAGCAGTGCTTTTGTTGTAATTAAGTGAATTTAAAGAGTATATTTAGCTTATAGGTATTTTGTTTTCCTTTTGTGTCATTTAATACACATAAAAAAAGGAAAGAAATTGGAGAAGGTGACCACTGACTATTCTTAAGATCTGTGTGATACACTAAATATCTTGCTAGAGGCAACTTGTCTGTGCAATCACAATATTAGAGTCTTTCATCCGGATTAAAGTCACATTAATACTGCCTCTATTGCAGCTAAATGTTTTAGTAATACTTCCTTCAAGATCAGGCTCAAAGCTGTTTCAATATCACAATCAAACAATAAAAAAGATGGGCCAGCTCATGTTATGATGTTTTTAAAAAGATTTTGTAGGTAACAATGTGACCACTAACATATTTTTATACACTTTGGAGCATTATATGCTTTTGAGTTCAATCAATAGTAAAGTAAGGTTTCATGAGACACAGACCCAGCTCACTTATCAGCTGCTCTGAGGCTAAGCAGGCCATTCATTATGCAATTTTCTTTCCTTCAACCATGGGTTGAAAAAGGAAAAAATTGTTCAATTCCCCCATCAACACTGACTTTGTTGAATCCTTCCTGCTGCGCTATTGTATTCTAACAGTCAGAGGTTTCCCAGCCATAAAAATACAATGATCCTTGCTGGTGGCTTTAGCTGCTGGGGGTTATCGAATGAAAAAGAAAAAAACCTGAGAGGCTGGTTGATGAATAGATCAACTTCAGTACAACCAGCCTGCCCATAGATAGTCTTAAATTCAGCTAGTGCCTGATAAATAGGTCAGGTTTCCATCCATCTATGGCCAGCTTAAATTGGTTGTAAACCCTTACATATACTCAGTGAAGTGACTGGCCTCAAGTGATACACAGATATGAACCAAATCCTCCTACATACAGTAGGTTGTACCTGTTTATCTACAGTATTCTCTTCTCTACACCTGTTCAAAGTCTAACATTTTTAAAGCTTGTCTGAACTATCAGAACAAATGGGGTAGAGAGCTGAAGTTACACTCTGCAGAGCTCAGTGAGGAGAGCTCTGACAGATGATTGGAGGGAAGGGACACACCTCCCTCCACACAGCACACAGGAACAGAGCTGAGGCTGTCAATCAGCTGGAGATCTCTCCCCTGTCTCCTTTTATCTCTTGGTGTCAGGAAAACCTTTCAGAAGTGATTGATGCTGATAGCAGAGGAACTAAGCAGAGAGAAATGACAATTAGCAGGCTGATGGAGTTTAGTTTCCGAACAGATTGGCTCACACAGCAGTTGGACTAACAGCTCCTCTAACTACTCCAGCTGGACAATTCATCTTTGGGCGGACATCCGATTTCTGGATATACCATCATGGCCACACAGGACAGCTTGACAGAGTCTCCCTGCACAAGCTCCAGGCTCATCTTGCTCCCCACAACAGCCTACTTTCTTCTCCACCAAGGTATACCACACAGCTCCCAGCTCATTACAATCCATTGCATTCCGCAGTCATCCTCTCTCTCCCCCTCACCTACTTGTGGTACTTTGCTTTTTAAACTGTGCTACACTATGCCGGTTTGGTGTTTTCTTCCCTTCCAAAATGACAATTAGTGCTCTTAACTGAGACAAGTACACACTATAGAGGGATATGTGTTGCTCATAGTTCATGTCTGAGGTTTACAAACACTTTAAGGATGGCAATAAACACTCACAGAAGTGGAATAACTAGAGGACTACAGAATGTTCACTTTGCCAACTGAAAGTTTAGTAAAAGGTGTCAAGACACAGCATGTTTGCTTGCATGTGTATGGATGATTGACATAAACATAGTTTCACTTTATTTGTTTAGTAAAATGAACCCTTACCTATAACAAAATACAAGCTATTATAACCTCCTTTAACTGGAATGGGAAACACCCTAGAAATAAACAAACCACACTGTGCACACCTACATCTGCTGGTGGAATGGGGCACTGAACACAGTAGCATATTTTAAAGCAACCATTCTGGATCAAGCCAAAACCTGGTGGAAATCCGCTTCACAATACACTTGGCTCCAGATTCAGAAAACAGTTTTATCAGTCAGCTCCAAGTAGGGATGAGCTTCGAGTTTGCGTCGAACTCATGTTCGACTCGAACATTGCCTGTTTGCCTGTTCAGCGAACAGCGAACAATTTGGGGTGTTCGCGGGAAATTCCAAAAGCCGTGGAACACCCTGTAAAAGCCTATGGGAGAAATCTTAAGTGCTAATTTTAAAAGCCTATATGCAAGTTATTGTCATAAAAAGTGTTTGGGGACCTGGGTCCTGCCCCAAGGGACATGTATCAATGCAAATTTTTTTTTTAAAAACTGACGTTTTTTCAGGAGCAGTGATTTTAATAATGCTTAAAGTGAAACAATAAAAGTGTAATATTCCTTTAAATTTCGTACCTGGGGGGTGTGTATAGTATGCCTGTGAAGGGGCGCATGTTTCCCGTGCTTAGAACTGTCCCTGCACAAAGTGTCATTTTTGCAGGAAAAAAAGCTATTTAAAATCACTCGCGGCTAATGAATTGCCGGCTCCCATAACACAGAGAAGAGTCATTCATTGAAAGTCATTGATTAAAAAAAAACAAAAAGCGTGGGGACCATAGAGCTAAAAAACCAAGGACTTTTTCAAATACCTCAGACTCAGCTCTTTCTCTTTTTTTTTTTTTTTTTTCACAATCAAAGTCTTTTATTAGTTAAATGTTGCATACAATGAAATAAATGGTAAATCCAATACAAGACATAAGAAAAGTCTTAATAACATTTCGTCATAGTAATTATAATTAACAAGTCAGAAAAAGAACAAAGTTGTTCGAACAGACACCTTTGATAAACATTTTGAATCAATGAAATGAAATAATAATAGAAAGGAGATAATATAAAGGGGGGGATCAGAGAGAGCTTAGTTGAGTGGGTAGATTTGGAAAGAGAGGGGTGTAAAGGGAGAGGTCGAGGGAGAAGGAAAAAAAAAAGGGGGGGGGGAGAGAAGAAAGGGTAGGGGGCATAATATTCAGTGGTGTAGGTATTGCAATATTCCTAGGATACTATATTCGTGTGAATATATTGTGGAGTGGTCGTGGCCCTCATTTTCATATCACAAGACTGTTTTAATCATGACGTAATAGTTTTGTATTCCTCTGATAGCGTGAAAAGTAGCCATGGTTGCCATAATTCGTTAAAACTATTACAATTCTCTTTTTTCATTGCTAACAGTTCTTCCGTTCTATACATATAATGGACCCTGTCCAACCAATCCTTGACTGTAGGAGTGTGAGTGGTTTTCCAATGTAATGGTATCAGGCATTTGGCTGCTGTCAATAGGTGTCTGGATAGGGACTTTTTGTATTTGCTAATAGAAAAGCAGTTTATGTGTAATAAGCAAGCAGCTGCGTCTAATACAATTTTAGTTTCCGTGATGTGTTTGATCCATGAGATAATCTTATTCCAGTAGTCAAGGATTGGGGGACATTCCCACCAGACATGCAGAAATGTCCCTGTTGTTCTCTCACAATGCCAGCAAAGATCTGAGGATTCAGGGGACCATTTTTTGGTCTTATCTGGAGTAATGTACCACATCGTGAGAAGTTTATAAGAGATTTCCTGGAACCTCGTGCTTAGCGAGCATTTATGTTCAAAGATGCAGGCCTTTTCCCATTGTGCGTTGGGTATGATTGAGCCAAGTTCTGATTCCCATCTTACTTTATGTTTATTTCTTTCCTGGGATAGTGGGTCGGTTAACCATTTATACGCTAGGGAAGTTGTGTGTGTGGTTTGGATTCCTTTATAGCAAATGTCATCTAAGGGTGTGAGTTTTTGGAGAAATGCTGTTTTATTTTTATTGTTAAGCAGGAAGTCTTTGATCTGAAGATAGAACCAAATACTAGGGGAGGAGTCACCGAACTCTGTCTTGAGTGATTCAAAGGACTTAATCTTATTGCCGTTCATACAGTGCATGGCTAGGAATATTGAATTGTGGCCAGGGGTTGGAAGTTTCTTTTGGTTAAGGCCGGGAGTGAAATCTGGATTGTTGGTTAATGGGGTCAGTGGGCCTGGTATGGTGGCCAGTTTATATTTTGTGGCAATTTTGTGCCAGATGTTTAGTGTGTTTGTTACAAGGGGGTGAGTGATCCCCTTGGTGGATCTAGAATGTTGGGACCATGGATAATAGAGTAGTCGTCCTCCATCAGGTTGGTGTTCCAGTTTTACCCAGTCTTTCAATCCCCCATGACAATGCCAGTCAATGATCCTGGATATGTGGGCAGCATAGTAGTATTTTTTAAAATCGGGGAGGCCTATTTCACCCCGTGATTTGGGCCAGGTAAGAGTTCTGAAGTCAGTCCTGGGTTTTTTGTTGGCCCAGAGAAAGTTTCTTTGGATGGAGAGAAGTCTAGAGAAAAAGGAATTTGGTATATGAATGGGTAGTGCGTTAAAAAAGTATAATAACCTGGGTAAGACCGTCATCTTTAGTATCAAGGCTCTACCAAACCATGAAAACTGTTTGTGGGTCCAACGTTGGAGATCGTCAATAATAGATTTCAGTAGTGGGGTGAGGTTAGCTGGAAAGAGGGAGTTGATGTCTGGGGTTAATTTAATTCCTAAGTATTTGAGGGCGTTATGTTCCCATTTAAATTTAAAGTTACTTTTAATGAGCAAGAGTCTGTCTGGGGGAATTCCTAGATTGAGGGCTTCGGACTTGGATTGGTTTATTTTAAAATTCGAGATGTAGCTATATGTCGAAAAGATTTTAAACAGATTTGGGAGGGTCGTGTGAGGATGTGTGATAAAAAAGAGAAGGTCATCTGCATAAGCAGCTGTTTTGTGTTCCTTATTGTGTATGTTGAATCCTGTAATCTCAGGGGCGTTGTTTATCGTACGTATAAGAGGTTCAAGTGTGAGGATAAATAGTAGGGGCGAGAGTGGGCAGCCCTGTCTGGTGCCATTATGAATCTGTATCGGGTCTGATAGTGTGTTATTCATTTTGATTCTGGCCTGCGGGTTCTGGCAAAGGGCCTTAATCCAATTCAGCATTTTGTCACCTATGCCAATATGAGAGCAGGTGTTAAACATGTATTCCCAAGATACTCTATCGAAGGCTTTCTCGGCATCAGTAGATACCAGAAGGCCCTTGATTTTCTTATTTTGTGCATGATGTATTAGGTTTAGGGATTTAGTGATGTTATCTCTGGCTTCCCTGTCTTTCTCATGTACAGTGGTCAAAGAATCCTTTTTTTTCTGGCATTGTATCAACTTCTATGACACAGAAACCCCAAAACAGAGAGTTACAGTATCTCTTTAATCTACAAACTTCTTACTGTTCCCCTGGTAAAACCAAAGAACTCTGCGATGCTACATTGGGAACAACTCCAAAACTGTACCTGTTTACCACATTAATGGTATTGATCTCTTCAAATTGCACTAAAAATAACCAGATGTATACTCCACTGTGAATCTGTTCAGAAACTTCTTCATGACTGGTACCTTACCCTTTCTAAACTGGTAGGGATCTACCTTACCACCTCTAACATCTGCTGGAGAAATTGTGGACATCCTGGAACCTCTTTACATATCTGGTGGACTTGCCCAGAGCCCTTTTCTGGTCTACCCTCTCCAGATTTCTCTTCTCCATTTTTTCATTTTCTCTTTCCTTCTTTCCACAGATGGTCCTGTTGGGTTTAGACTCCTGACCACTGACCACTCACACCATTGTATCCCATATCTTTATTGCCACATGTCTGGCAATAGCTAGGATTGCAAATCTCCTAACCCTCCCTCTATTGCGGAAGTTATCTCTATCCCCAATACCCATTGCAATATATATATACTAAGACCCACCTTTGAATTCCCACATTCTATAGAAATTGGGATCCTTGGCTCACTCATCCTAAATGCTTACCTCTTACCTGAATTTACAATCCTTTAGCTTACCTTAATCTGCACTCCCAACATGATCCCCTTTCTATTTACCTCTCTACACAGTGTTGTCATATAACATTATAGATGATGACACCCTCATTCTTGATTCTCTCAATACTCTCCATTTTGTCAGTTATACATTAACCACTATTCGATAGGTTTAAAAAAGTTTGTATTCAATTATAAGCTAACTGTACCTTTCCTTTTCCAATGTATACTCACATTTTCTTTAATGAAAAGTCATTTTGAAATTGTAAAACCTGAATAAATTATTAACGTTAAAATGTGCGCAAGCAAAAGAAAACTAATAAATGCATTTTATTTATTTTAAAAAATGTACCCTTACTTGACAAAGTTAGCACTTCATATTCATTTGATAAATAAACTACATAGAGGTCTCTCCATTTTCATTCTATATTAATATACTGTATATGTACAATTAACATCTTACCTGTGGTACCCATTTTGAAGATACAAAACTGGTGACTTCTATAACAGGCAGCCTTGCCTCTGAAAGGCGGTTGATTAATTCAATTTTTATATTGGTAGGCACAAATTCCTATAAAGGAAAACAAAAAGTACCACTTTATTCTGTACTCTGCACTGTGTGTTCCCTACAGTATCTTCCACCACCTCATTCTGTTACCGACACTATGTGTGTTCCCTACTGTAACTCAAACCACACCATTCTGTACTCTGCACTGTATATTTCCTATACCACACTGCCTCATTCAATACTTTGCACTGAGGGGGTTGATTTACTAAAAATAAAGATTGCAAAATCGGATGCAGCTGTGCATAGAAACCAATCAGTTTCCAGGTATCTTTGTCAAATCTTAGTTGAACAAGCTGAAGTTAGAAGCTGATTGGCTACCATTCACGGCTACACCAGATTTGCACTCTCCAGTGCTAGTAAATCAACCTCTGTTCCTTATTCCTCAGTGTATTACAGTGTATTCTGTATTCCCCTCACCTTTTTCTGTACTCTGCATTGTGTGTTTCCTATTTCACAATACCTCATTCCATACCTTGCACTGTGCAATTCCTATGCCTTATTCTGTACTCTGTTCTATATGTTCGATATGCCAAACCACCTTTTTTATGTACTCTGCGCTTTGTGGTTCCTATTCACCACCTAGTTTTGTACTCCGCACTGTGCGTTTCCTTATCCCCTCTGCCTCATTCCATACTCTTTACTGTGGGTTCCCAATTACCCACCACCTTGTTCTGTACTCTGCACTCTGAGTTACCTATTCTGTATCACCCTATTTTATAAACTGATCTGTGCATTACCTATTGCAGACTGCCTGATCCTGCACTATGTGTTTCCTTATTCCATATCACCTAATTCCGCACTTTCTATTGTGCATTCCAGAGTACCAACCACTGCATTCTGTAGTTTGTGCTGTGCATTTCCAAATCCACACTGTCTCATTCCATATTCCGAACTGTCCTTTCCCTATTCTATTCCACCTCATTATTTATTCTCTCTCTGTATGTTCTCTATTCCACACTGGATGCTAAATAGTTCTCAATATTTTTAATGAAATTCTTCTCTAAGGTATGATCAGACAAAGTGTTAGCTCTTTGTGTGCAGAAAAAGCATATATAATGAAAGAATTTCCATTTAAAAACATTATTCTGCTAAATAAATGTGTCTGAGACTTTTGTTGTGACACATTAAAGTGGAACTAAAGACAAAACTTTTTTTTTTTCATTTTGAATAACGTAAGAGAGGGTTCTAACCAATGCCAGTTTTTGTACATTTTGCCATCAGTGTCCCATATGGGAGATTTCTCTTCACTTCCTGTCCTATAGCCAAAACAGGAAGTGAGAGAAAATCTCCCCAAAGCGAGGGAATCCCAGTGTGTCACCAGAACTAGTGTCAACTCAAAATTTGAGATTTAATTGATGATTTAAGGTTTGATCGATGATAACAGTAAACAGGACAAATAGAGACTGTGAATCTCCCTAACGGGGGCACAGACAGCAATGAAAACCTGACAGGGGTTTTAAGCCCTCTCCACTCCAAAACAAACAAAAGGTTTACCTTTACACTTGACTCAAAAATGGCAACTGCTCCAATCAAAGTATCACTAGCTTTTTAAAGGAGAAGCGCATGAAAAAGCTTTTCACAAAAAAAAAACACAATACAAAAATTTCCCAGTACGCTTACCAGTTGGCCAGCGAAAAAAAAAAATGTACACTGTTTAACAATTTTGGTTAAAAACAGTGGCAGTTGAAGGCCTCCAATTTGTCCCTGCACTAAACACAGCAAACTAAACAAAAATGTCAATTGATCAATCAACTTACAGTACAACTAGCTTTTTAAAGTAAGATGCATACAGAAGGAATGTTCAAAGAGTACAAAAATTTGCCAGTACACTTACCGGATGGCCATCAAAAAAAAAAAAAAAAAAATATATATATATATATATATATATATATATATGTTAAAAACAAAGAGTTTTCTTAGTTGCACACATTTGTGCATACATAAGCCTCTCCTACTGTAAGCGCAGTGTGGCCAAACCAAATATTTGCTCCTTGAGATGCCCAGGGATGCTCTGGCTTTTTCACAAGCCAATTGAAATGACACTCGGGAATCTATCTTGCTTTTAATTATACAGTACTTGTTGTTTTAATACCAATATGTTAGCTTTTCACTTAAAAATAAAAAAGATAAGAAATACACATGAATAGAAACACAAAAAATTTACTGTTCGTGTTTTTTTTTTAATTATTATTCGTTTACTAATCTTTGTTTGGCCTTGCTGACATTTTGGTAATAATTTTCTTCTTAGCTCCCAATGTGGTAGCACATTTTTTATTTGGTCTTTGGAATAAATTATTTAGGGCTCATTCAAACCAGAAGCTGCATGTTTACGGTGCATTTTTTCATGGACATTGTCACGCATTTAATGTGCATTTGTACACACTTGCAATGCGTTTTTCCCTATGTGTTTGTGCTTTGAGGCTACTTCCTTCTTTTATCTTTCTTTTGGCTTTTATGGGCATTGTGATGCATTGTGGTGCGTTTGAGCACGTTTACACACGTTTTTTTTTTTTTTTTAACTTTTTATTTTATTAGACAATGTATGATACAATAAAAATATGCATTGGTCCAAAAGTGGATTAAAGACAGGTGTGAAACATAACAGTAGCCAAAATCAATGAACATATGAATAGGTATGCAGAGGTGGAGAGCAGGTGCTTGACATGAGGAGACACATCTAAAGATCTGTTTACACACGTTTTTAAACATTTGCACTGCACTGAAACAGTGTGAACTATGCCCATAGAATAACCTGGATTTTAGACTGTTACATTGAGAAAGAAGTAAAAAATGCACCCAACTGTATCTCATGTGAATTGGCCCTTAAGAGCCTTTCTCAAATACATTCATCTTGTGGTGTTTTACCTTCTCATTTTGTAGTCCATCTCTTGGTCCAACTTCTACTATCTTGACATGTTGAGGAAGGCCTGTTTCATGAGGCTCCTTAAAAAGAAGACACAATAATAAAAAGGAGTAAATAAAAACATAAATAGTAATGCAAAATAATCATATGAATCACCAATATCTTGCCCCCAATGTCTCTCATCCAAGTACTAACCGGGCCCAACCCCGCTTAACTTCTGAGATCAAATGAGTTTGGGCACAATCAGGGTGGTGCTGGCCATATGCCAATCCACCATGTCTATTGTTAACAGCAATATGTGTAATCAAAACGCTTTCCATAAACTGTAATGTCATAGTAATAAACAAAAACATAAATCAACACAGTCCAGGAATTACTATAGAGTACAGGAGAAAATATACTAGGACAGAATAAAAAGAGAAAATAGGATGAGCTCCACAGGCTGTCACCATCAAATACTTGTAAAGTCATCCAGGTTTCATTGATCACACAAGGCTTACCAAATAATGCAATCCTCCATATAACACTGGTCAAATGCACATAGGGAAATTCCACCGGGAAATTGCACTCTCTCCAGCCTCTACTCATCCACATAGACACCAGGAAATTTTGCTTTAAATTTTCACCATATACATCCACAACTTGCAGGAAACTGCTGCACCACTGGGAATTAGCTCAGCAAGACCAATGCACATATGATAAAAGAGACACTCCACATAGCGTAAAACTACCCATAAAAAGGAATTTATTAAGTCTAAGCACTTACAAATGTCCAGAAGTAACACAGCAAATCACATGATACAGCAGCATGGAATTCCAGAATCAAAGATGGCCGCTGTTCTTTTGAACATGCTTAGTAGCACGTATTCATGTCCACCCTGACAGTTTTATCACAAAGGACATAATCAGGGGCACGGATACAGGCCCATACTGAGCTGTTTAGAAATATCTGGCCCAGGATGATCACATTCCATTGGCTAAGAGAAACATCCTTCAAATAGTTAAACCAATGCTATCTACGGCGTTCTTAGCTCAACACAAGCACTTAAAGGATAAGTTCACCTTTTCAGGCAGAATTACATTTTTCCTAATAAATAGAAGCGTTTTCCAATGCCATTTCTGAACCAGCCATCGCAATGTGCTTTCCTCTCACTTACCTCATCCACAGGAGGTTTAAAGTCTTTTAAAGTCTTGTCAGTTTATTTGTATTTTTAAAATGATTTTCAGATTCCATCACTTCCTGTAGGTCATCTCTCAGCATTCACTTCCTGTAGGCCATCTCCCAGAAGCCTTCACTTCCTTGTTGAATCACAGAAGATGGTGTGATAGGGTGTTTTCACCACTCTGGACCACACCTTCCTCATTACAATATTACCTTCCACCTATTCCCTACAATCTGGTTGTACAATCTCCTTTAGGCCTCGCAACAGCTATGCAGTACAAGGGCCTGCCTGTTTTTTTACAAATTGAATGGATTGTTCAGGTGTGTCCTCCTATTTCATAGTCCTGGTAACCCTAATGCCACGTACACACGATCAGACTTTTTGGCAGGACTGTCCGGCGGAATTAGTCTGCCGGACAATCCGCTGGACTTTCCAGCAGAGGTCCGCCGGATTTTCCGAACGCATGGACTTGCCCACACACACACCCGGACTTTTCCGGCGGACAATCCGCCAGAGTTTTGGCGGAAGTCCGCAGGACTTTTGAAATGAACGGACTTGCCCCACACACGGAGTAAAGTCCGTTCATTTAGAGAGTGACTCCAGGTAGACGGGACTAGCGAAGGAAGTGAATGCCGCCGCCTCGATGGGCGAGATTGACACCTCGCTAGCCCCGTCACCTGATATGGATTTAAAGGGGAATCCCTACGCTGAAAAAACGGGGTGGGGGTCCCCCCCAATTCCATATCAGACCCTTATCTGAGCACAGAAAGGCGGTGGGGACGAGCGAGCGCCCCCCCCTCCTGAGCCGTACCAGGCCGCGTGCCCTCAACATGGGGGGTGCCCTGGGGAAAGAGGGCCCTGCGGCCCCCCCCCACCCCAAAGCACCTTTTCTCCATGTTGATGAGGACAAGGGCCTCTTCCCGACAACCCTGGCCGTTGGTTGTCGGAGTCTGCGGGCGGGGGGCTTATCGTAATCCGGGAGCCCCCTTTCATAAGGGGGCCCCCAGATACTGGCCCCCCACCCTATGTGAATGAGTATGGGGTACGATGTACCCCTACCCATTCACCTAAGGGAAAAAAGTGTAACTAAAAAACAACACAATTTTTTAAAAAGACTTTATTGCACAGCTCCGGGGGTCTTCTTCCGTCTTGGGGGGTCTTCTCGCCGGACTCCTCTGCTATCTTCTGCTAGCTCTTTTACTAGCGGAGGAGCCCGCTTTTTTCTTTGTCACCGCCGCCGCCTGGGGGTCTTCGCCGGGCCCCCCTTTCCCCAGGGCACCCCCCATGTTGAGTGCATGCGGCCTGGTACGGCTCAGGAGGGGGGGGCGCTCGCTCGCCCCCAGCCCCTTTCCTGACCGGCCAGGCTGCGTGCTCGGATAAGGGTATGATACGGATCTGGGGGGGACCCCCACGCCGTTTTTCGGGCGTAGGGATTCCCCTTTAAATCCATACCAGGTGACGGAGCTAGCGAGGTGTCAATGTCGCCGATTGAGGCGGCGGCATTCACTTCCTTCGCTAGTCCCGTCTACCTGGAGTCACGTTCTAAATGAGCGGACTTTACGACGTTTGTCGGCAAGTCCGTTCTTTTCAAAAGTCCCGCGGACTAGCACACAGACGGTGGGATTGTCCGCCGGACTCCCGAGTCTGGCGGACAATTTTAAGTCAAAACTTCAAACTAAGTCCGCCGGACTTTTGGGAACAAAAGTCTGGAGGACAATAACCCTGGAAAGTCCGATCGTGTGTACGAGGCATGAAGGAAATTGTACAATCAGATTGTATAGTGTATGGCCATCTTTATACATAGGACGGAGTGGATGGAGACGCTCGTTCACATCTCCACGTAACAAAAACTCACATTCCTGCATGAGTTTGTTTTGGGTTTTTTATGAGCATTTTCATTCGTCACGCATAGGGCAGCTTATTTACTTGAATGGGCTGCCCTTCCCGCAACAATAACCCCAGAGAAGCTCCAGAACTTTTTTTGGAGTGGTGCGTTACTGCAGTTTTTGGTATGTTTGCCACACTTGGGGAGCCTTTAACATATAATGACAACACAAGCACAATGCACATTTGCAGCTTTTCTGAAATGCTTGGCAAAGCACACATTTTCTGTGTCATTTGCTATTTGTTTGGAAACACACAGATGTGTATGGAGCCTTATTGTTCTTCTGTAAACTCAACAATTTCACTTTCAGGCCCCACTCACATGTAGAGTAGTGAGAACGCATGTTTTTTGGCTCCTTTTTCCAGTGACACACATAGGGCAGCCTGTTATTTTCAATGGGCTGTGCTACACGTGGCAAAGTAGCTTGTGGGACAATTTGGAGTGGTGTAAGTTGCAACTTTTTTACTGCGTTTGGCACCTGTTTCTTCATGTGGTGAAATGTGTGTTTGCTTCTGTGTTTGGTGTGCCGTTAACAATTAATGACACTGAAAGCACAACTAGGTAATTTAAGGTGTATTAATGTGGCCATACACTATACAATCTGATTGCACAATCTCTGTACAATCTCCTTTAGATTTACCATAACTATATAATAGGAGGACACACTATCGTTACAATCACTCTGTATCCAATCAGGCAGGCTCTTAAACTACATCAGTGGTGTCCCGTGGGTTTCATGCTACCCCAGGGAGTTTAGCATGCAGCCTGAGCCCATGAAGGGGACCTGGGGAAGCCAGGCAAATGCACACATGGAGAGATGCCGGGGATGCTTTGAAAACATAGCTGATGGTAAAGATGGTCAGCTGGTACACTCCTTCCTGTGTCTTACTGGTTTCTCCATTCCAAATCTATACCAGGTAGTCTCTGTAGCTTTCTATGAAATACAGCAAGTGCTAAGGTAAAGCCTTGCTCTTAATATCAAAGAAAGCTTTTATTTTGCTGCAACCAAGGTAGATTAATGGTATATTGGTACATAGGGGAGCTGGATTTTAGAAAAAAAAATAGCCTTTAGCTCAATTAATCATCAGAGAGTGCTCAATATCCCCATCTTGTGCTCAAATAGTAAAGTACCCTCCAGAAAAATAAAGAGTGCTCATATCGCCATCTTGTGCTCAGATACCATAATACGCAATTTCCCTGTGGAATTTCCCTATTTGCATGTGACCATTCATATATGGAGGGTCGAATTGTTTCGTAAACCTTGTGTGTGATCAACACTTGGGAGACTTTACAAGTGTTTGATGGTGACAGCCTGAGGAGCTCATCCTATTTTATCATCACGGCTTGTGGGTAGGGATGCCAAACACCCCCTGGTTCGCTTTGCAGAAGAACATGCAAACAGGCAAAAAATTTGTTCAAACACGCAAAAAACATTAAAGTCGAAGGGACACGAACGTGAAAAATCAAAAGTGCTAATTTTAAAGGCTTATATGCAAGTTATTGCCATAAAAAGTGTTTAGGGAAATATAACTCAAAGTTAAGGGAATGAAGAAAAATGTAAAAAAAAAAAAAAGGGAGGGGGAAAGGAAGAGTACACTGTATATAAGCATTTATATCAAATTTATATTATTCTAAGAATTTAAATTATTTGTAATGGTCGCTTAATTATGCTATATATGTACAATATTTGCGATTATTTTTGACCGTTATTAACAATCTTATATTTCATTGACTGCAATTCTTCATTTAAATGTGAAATATCAATAAAAATTATTAAAATATGAAAAAAAAAAATAAAAGTGTTTAGGGACCCGGGTCCTGCCCCAGGGGACAATTTTTTCAGAAGCAGTGATTTTAATAATGCTTAAAGTGAAACAATAAAAATTAAATATTCCTTTAAATATCGTACTTGGGGGGGGTGACCTGAGTATGCCTGTAAAGTAGCACATTTTCCCCATGTTTAGAACAATACCATAGCAAAATTATATTTCTTCTTTCAAAAATTTTTATTAGAACAAAGTATAATGTACAACAAGAAGTAGTCATAGTTGGTGAATAAACATCATTCACAGTACAAACAAAATTTAACCATTGCAAAACATCAGAAAAGGTAACATAAGAGCTATTATTGGTTGCTGAAGGGTATATAATGACATATTATCACGTTAGGGTCAGCGTGTATCAGCAAGGAGGGTTCCTAGGGCTATTACAGGAATCTTATCAGTCGTTTAGAACATGCACTAGGGGATCCATTAAGTTGAAACATAGCCATAGAGGCTTGATCTTGTTGGAGAGGAAAGAGAACAGAGGTTCAGGTAGGATTTGAGGGGAAGGGGGGAATTAGCTGGGAAGGACCGTAAGGAGAGGGTGGAGAGGAGAGGAGGGGGAGGGGAGGGGGGGGGGGGGGGGGTCAGTGTCGGCGAGGCTGCGGTGCGGCCGGGGGGACCACCGCATGAGACGGAGGGAGTAAATCAAAATCATGGGGTGAGGAGGTTGTGGTCAAAGTCAGGGGGCAGAAAGTTGTCCACCCAAGGGGTCCATATTTTAGTATGTCTGGGGACCCGGTCTAGAATTGTCGCCTCAATTTTACTGTGGATCATGGCTTGGGTTACTCTGTTTTTCATTTCTGCGATGTGAAGTTTCGGGGTTTTCCAGGCCTTAGCGATGGTTTGTTTGGCTGCTGTGGTCAACTGTAGAAGAAGACTGATCTGACTTCTGGTATATTCTCCTTGGATATGGTTTAATAGTGCCAGGGCAGGATCAGGGAGTACTGTTTCATGAAGTATTGTGGAGATCATTTGGAAAATAGCTGCCCAAAATTGTTGAGCTATTTGGCAAGACCACCAAATATGAAGGTGGGTGCCAAGTTCGCTGCAACCGCGAAAACAGTGTGGTGGATAGTTCGGTACAAATTTGGAGATTCTAGCTGGGACAAGGTACCATCGCATTAGTACTTTGTAATTCGTTTCCAGTGCTACCATATTTTGAGAGGAGGATTTGGTGGTGGCCCAAATATCAGACCATTCCTCGGGGGTGAGGGATATGCGTAGGTCTTTTGACCACTGTGTAGCATAATGAGGAGGGTCCGCAGGCGGTGTGGAAAAATGGTTATATAAGGCAGATATAATACCTGGGGCATGGGGATCTGACGTGCAGATTTTTTCATAGAGAGACTGGGTGTTCAGGCCAGTACAGGGACCGACCACAGTTTTGGCGAAGTGGATCACCTGGAGGTATCGGAAAAATTCCGAGGCCGGGAGTTTAGCACTGGACCTAAGGTCCGTAAATGTTTTAAAGGTGGAGTTAGTGGTAAGGTCACATATTTTTGTTATACCTGCTTGGGACCAGCATGTGAAGGCACTAGGTTCAGAGTAGGCGGGGTAGAAGGAAGGGTGGTGTAGGAAAGATAATAGGGGGTTATGCGGGGAGATTAGTTTGAAGCGTTTACATAGTCTGTCCCATATTCTTAAGGAGTGGCAAGTGGTGGGGTTGGATATATGACCTCGGATGTGAGGGGGCAACCACAGAACATTGTCGACTGTCAGAGGGTAGAGATCTATAGCTTCAAGGGAGACCCATTTTGGGGTTTCCGTGAGTGCATGTAGTAGGGTAAGTTGGGCCAATTGGGCTGCGTGATAGTATTTAATAAAACTTGGTATACCCAGACCCCCATGCAGTTTGTGTCGAAGGAGGATAGTTCTCGGGACCCTGGGCTTCGTAGAGCCCCAGATGTATTTGAAGACTCGAGATTGGATAATCCTGTGGAAGTAGGAGGGGATGTTAATTGGGAGAACTCTGTATAAGTACAGAAGTTTAGGAAGCAGGGACATTTTGACAGCTGCTACCCGGCCTAACCAGGAAACACATAGGGGTTTCCAGGAGTCCAATAGGGATGATAGTTGCGCTAACATGGGGAGGTAGTTGGCTTGATATAGTGACGTTGGGTTACCGGTCAATTTTATACCTAGATATGAGAGGGAGGTGTTGGTCCAAACAAAAGGGAAGTTCAGTTGTAGGTTGGTGACTTCTCGGGGTGGGAGAGACACGTTGAGGGCTTTAGATTTGGCTTGGTTGACTTCCAAGCCTGAAATGGAGGCAAATTTATCTAAGGTGTGGATAAGATTGGGTAGGGTGGTGTGGGGTGATGTAACAAATAGTAGAGCATCATCCGCGAATAGACAAATCTTGTGTGAGGTGGAGGCTATTTCTAAACCCTTAATGTTGATGTTCGATCGGATCAGTGCTGCCAGTGGTTCGATTGCTAGTGCAAAAATTAAGGGGGAGAGGGGGCATCCCTGTCTAGTGCCTCTTGCTATAGGGAAACAGTCGGAGCGAAAACCTGAGTATCTGATATAGGCTTGGGGTTGGTTGTACAGAGAGCTTACCCATTGTAAAAAATGTGGGCCAAAGCCCCAGCGTTTAAGAATGTAATCTAGGTAAGGCCAGGATACTGTATCGAATGCCTTCCTTATATCAAGAGACAACAGGTGCATTGGGATATTTCGGGATTTTGCAATGTGTTGGAGGAGTATCACTCGCCTAATGTTATCGCTTGCTTGTCTTTGGGGGATAAAGCCAACCTGGTCCCTATCTATTAATTTGCCGATGAGGGGGTTAAGGCGGAGAGCTAATATTTTGGCCAAGATTTTGATGTCCAGATTAAGCAGGGAGATAGGTCTAAAATTGGACCAAAGGGAGTTATCAGTGTTTGGTTTGGGGATCATAGCTATAATGGCTGTCAGTGTGTCTCGACCAAAAGCATGGTTCTGTAATAAAGCATTAAATGATTTGCATAAAAGGGGGGCAAGGGTTGCAGCAAATTTCTTAAAGTATGTGGCTGAAAGTCCGTCTGGGCCAGGTCTTTTATGGGATTTGAGGGTTTTTATCGCTGCAAGTACTTCTTCTGTGGAGATAGGTGTTTCTAGGGGTTCACGGTCTGAGTCCGAAAGTTTTGGGAGTGGGGCGTCCTGTAGGAGTGTGTCAGCAGTGGAGTGGGAGAAGGTGGATTTAGCCTTGTATAAGTCTTCTAACCGTTTACGGAATTCACTTAGGATCTTGGTGGGGTTACTGGTATAGGTGTTTTTGTCAATCTTCAGTCTAATGGGCGCATGGTTTCGTTCGGGGTGGCGGAGGCGCATGGCTAGAAAGGTGTCGGGCTTGTTTGCCTTGGTGTAGATAGTGTGGTTGGACCTGCGGATGGCCTTATCGGCCGATTCAGCCAGCAGCAGGTCCAGTTCAGTTCTGGACTTTTCCATAAGTATCCTATGGGGTTCAGATGGGGACGCCTGAAATTGGAGAAAGTTTTGATGGAACTCTTTTTCGAGGTTAGCTAGCTGTTGCTGTTTGTCTCTCTTGAGATGAGTGGATACCGAGATGCACGTGCCCCGTATTACCGGTTTGTGTGCCTCCCAAAGGAGAACTGGAGAGATGTCAGGGGTGTTATTATGTCGCAGGTATTCTGTAAGGGCCACTTGAATGTCGATGCAGTAGGACGGATTAGTAAGGTGAGCTTCATTAATGCTCCATGAGCGGTCATTAGTTTGCGGGATCAGGGAGGAAACTGTTGTAATTACTGCGCAGTGGTCGGACCATGGAATGGGTTGTATAAGGGACTTGACAAGAATTGGGGAGGATGCAACCGAGAGAAATATGTGGTCAATCCTAGAAAAGGATTTATGGGGGTATGAGTAGAACGTGTAGTTCTTCTTTGTTGGGTTGCATTCACGCCAAGTGTCAAGTAATGTGGCTTGTTGTAATAGCTTCCTAAAGCGCGTGGAGGGAGTGTAATGATCGGGGGCATATGGAGATTTGTCCAGATGTGGCTGTAATACTGAGTTAGAGTCACCACAGAGAATTACCGTGCCCTTACAGTGTGTTTTTATAACTTGTAGCAGGTGAGATAAGAAGGGGATCGGGTTGTCATTTGGAGCATAATAGGAAACTAATGTGGTTTCCACTTCCTGGAGGGTGCCCACAAGGATTATGTAGCGCCCCTCAGGATCTTTGATTTCAGATGTCAGAACAAAGGGAAGGGATTGGTGAAGAGCTATTAATACACCTCGTTTTTTGACACTGGCTGAGGCGGTAAACACTTGGGGGTACCGGTGGCTAAAAAATTTCGGGGTCGATTGTGCCGTGTAGTGGGTTTCCTGGAGGGCTCCAATGCTAGCTTTAAGCGTTGTAAAGGAGTGAAAGGCCTTCACTCTCTTATGAGGTGAGTTAAGTCCCTTTACATTAAGGGAGAGAATGTTCAGGGGGGCCATGGGGGGAAAGATAAAGTATTAACATGGGGGGTCCCGAGGACCCCGCAACCCCGCCGACAGGGGTCTTGAGGGGGAGGGAGGCAAAAGGGGCGGGAAGGAGGGGGAGGAGGGGGAGGGTAGTGGTTGTAAGGCAAATGAATGAGTAGATAGAGTAGATAGAAGTGGTGTTCGGTCGCCCGACCAGATAGTGTACAGACTCGCCAGCCGGCCAGCCGACTTTCGAGTGTGCTCACCATGTAGGGGGGGGGGCAATGACAACCTCCCGCCGCAAGGGAGGAATTATAACAAGTGTTGTGGAAACAGGGGTAGTAATTAGGGTTGTGGGGGAAAGATCATTGGTGGCATTAAAATTATAACATAACCTATATCTACCAGGGGTCGTGTAGACCTCCTGGTTAACCTCAGGGAGACACATCCAGGGATACTTAGATACTCGGGTTGAATGTATCCATGGATATGCGTCCTGTTGCAAACGTCCCGGGTGAGAGTCAAATAAGGAAATAGAAAAGCAATTGTGCATAACATTTTAAATTATCTCAGTTCTGAATCAGTTAGTCATGAGTTGGCAGTGGTGTCCAGGTCGCCGCATGTACCCAGGGCAGGCTCAGGGGACAAGCCCGGGGGAGATGCGGCGAGTCAGACAACCAGTTCCAAGTATTGTGTAGTATAACAGCAGTTACATGTAAAGTACAATACCTCTTCCCAAAAAAAGAGGGAAGGTGACAAAGGATAACCTTGTAGAGAAAAAAACATTTCAAAAATCCAAGTAAAGCAGTAAAATTAAGGGGTGTCTCTTTCTTGTGGGGGAATAACAACAAGAGGAAGAAAAAAAAAAAAAAAAAAAAGGGGGAGCAAGGGGAGAAAAAAAAGGGGGAAGAAAAAAAGAGAGTAAAAAGAAAAAAGCAAAAAAAAAATGGGAGGGGGGATCTTTCTCCTTATTTGTTGGTGGTGAAAGAGATATAACATTATGGTGGGGCCGAGCCCCTGCAACCCCGGAGGGGTGAGGAGGACTGCACAGGTTCCCCTTTTACCAGTAGGGGGTAACCTATAACGGCACAGTCCTCTTGCATCTTGACTGAAGAGTCGACAGTTGTTTCAGACGATGAGAGACAAGTTGGCTTCAGACAAGAGGCCTCCGGTGGTAGGCCTTTAGTGGTCAAGTAGACAGCTAAGTGAAGTTCAGCGTGGTGAGAATACTTGGCGATCCGGCAAGTTGTCCCTGGGTGTGCGAGCTGGGGTGCCTTTACGGGTAGACGAGGGGCCAGGATTAGGCCTCTTTGGAGTGGTGGTATAAGGATGCGTTGTCGCACGGGCTGGAGTGCGAGGTAGTGATGTCTCCGCAGGCTGCTCAGGGGTAGCTAGGCGTAGGGATTCAAGAAGGCGCTGGAGGGATTCCGGTGATGTACAGGAGTGTTGGTGCCCCTGATAGGAAAATTGCAGGGCAAAGGGGAAGCGCCAGGTGTACTTTAGTTGGTGCTGCAGTAGAATCTGAAGCTGGGGCTTCATGGCCCGGCGCTTAGCAATTGTGGAGGGAGCTAGGTCAGAAAAGAGTTGGTATGTGTGACCCTGGAACAGGAGAGCGTCCTTGTTGCGAGCAGCAGCTAGGAGTTGTTGCTTTGTGCGGAAGAAATGTAATTTGATGATAATGTCTCGCGGTGGTCCGTCTTGTTGGCGGCGGGTCAGGGCCCTGTGAATCCTATCAAATTCAAGGCGCTCTATGGGGATAGAGGGTGATAGCTCTTGGAATAGGGCTGTGGAGAAGGACAGCAGGTCATCAACGTTTTCTGGGATACCTCTCAGGCGTAAATTTGACCTGCGGGAGCGATTTTCGGCGTCCTCAAGACGAGAAAGTAGCATGGCATTCTCATCACGGAGGGCTACCTGGTCATGGGCTTGTTCTTGCAGGGTGAGTTCCATGTCATCAACTCTAGTTTCTAGATCTGCTGTGCGCTGGCCTAGCTCCCTGATCTCCCGTGACAGTCTGCTAGTTATTTGGTCTGATGTAGATTTTAGGGCCTTGTGTAGCATAGACTCCATAAGTTGTAGGAAATCACCCTGGGACATACCTGAGGGAGGCAGGAAGGGAGAACCGGCAGATGTGTAGTCAGGGTTGTCCTCTTCATCATCAGTCTCAGTGACTTGTGCCGGTCTATCAGGTGAGGCAGCGTGCTGTTTGGCCAGGGCCTTCGCCGCCATCTTGGACGAGGCGCGGGCCAGGGCTTCCTTGATCGGATTGGGCTTGGTTTTACCTCGGTGGCCGGTTAAAACCATCCCGGCTGATGCTGTGACCGTTCCGGAGGCTCTATCCGGGAAAAGCGGGGCTGCAGGGTGGCTCAGGCGCGGCGTGTGATCCCGATGTTGCGGCGGGAGGTGCGGAGCTCTAGTGGAACACGTCCGCCATGTAGAGCCTCGCGCATGCGCCCCCGCAAAATTATATTTCTAAAGGAAAAAATGTAATTTAAAACTACTAGCAGCTGTAATGTATTGTCGGGTCCCAGCAATATAGATGAAAATCATTGAAACAAACGGCATTGGTTCCCCCCCAGTCCATTACCAGGCCCTTTGGGTCTGGTATTGATAATTAAGGGGAACCCCGCACTCAAATAAAAAAAATGGTGTGGGGGTCCCCCAGGCCCCCAGGAACTATATACTCTGAACAGCAGTATGTATACTATACGACCTGCCCTATATACTCTGCAGAAAATTGGGCCTTAGGTGTTGGTGGTACCAGAACACTGTAAGCCCTCACAGCTACTCTTGGTGGGCGCAGGAATGTGCCCTGCTGTGAAATACTATATCAAAAATTTTAATTACTTGCCCCTGTTAAACTGGGTCAGAAACATTCGGCCTTTCGTGGTGATGGTAGTGGTACCAGAACCGAAAGAAAGTGTTTTTTATTGACCGTGCTAATGTTTCTGTCCCTGAGTATAAGGGGCAGAGAGATAATATGTTTACTGACAGCCCTCTATGTCCTACCCAATGTATTATAAAGGGTTGATATCGTAGCCAACAAACGCATATATGAAGAAGAACCACTTAGTTCCTCATAGGGGGTACCAATGAAAAAATACAAACCCACATGAAGAATAAGTGAAAAGAAGCTACTGCAGATATCATAGAGAGAGGGGTTAAAAATAAATAATCAATGTTTGTCAGAAAAACTAATTTATTAATAACGAGTTATAACATTACTGTTGGAGATTAGGGATGGGCCCGGTGCTCGATGCGAACCCATGTTCACATCGAGCACCGGGTGTTCGCTCGCTCGGCGAGCCCAGAACTATTTTGGCCGCTCGCATCACGTTCGTGTGATGTGAGCGGCTCCGCAATGCATTGCGGCCGGCGCGGCCGGCGCAGTGCATTGCTGGCTGATGATTGGCCAAGCATGCACTGTGACCCCGCATGCTTGGCCAATCACAGCGCCGGAAACTCGAAGAGCCATAATTGGCTACAGGCAGGACGCCTGTAGCCAATTACAGCTCAGGGGCTTTAGTACACGCCCCCCCCCTATAAAAGGCCGCCACGCCGTCTGCGCCGGTCACATGCTGTTCCGGCGTAGATAGAGCAGGATAGTTCTGTGACACTCTGCTGGATTTAGTTAGTTAGAGAGATTTACTTAGAGAGATTGAGTTAGATAGATTCATTTACAAAGATTGATTTAGAAAGAGGGGCTTGTAGTGTGTTCGTGGCAGGCAGGCAGAGCTCCTATATTTTGTTCCCAGAAGCACCTATAGGACTTGTAGTGTGTTCATGGCAGGCAGGCAGAGCTCCTATATTTTGTTCCCAGAAGCACCTATAGGACTTGTAGTGTGTTCGTGGCAGGCAGGCAGAGCTCCTATATTTTGTTCCCAGAAGCACCTATAGGACTTGTAGTGTGTTCGTGGCAGGCAGGCAGAGCTCCTATATTTTGTTCCCAGAAGCACCTATAGGACTTGTAGTGTGTTCGTGGCAGGCAGGCAGAGCTCCTATATTTTCTTCCCAGAAGCACCTATAGGACTTGTAGTGTGTTCGTGGCAGGCAGGCAGAGCTCCTATATTTTCTTCCCAGAAGCACCTATAGGACTTGAAGTGTGTTAGTCCCATCACACAGAGATCATATATTTTGTTCCCAGAAGCACCTATAGGACTTGAAGTGTGTTAGTCCCATCACACAGAGATCATATATTTTGTTCCCAGAGGCACCTATAGGACTTGAAGTGTGTTAGTCCCATCACACAGACCTACATTTTCTTCCCAGAAGCACCCATAGGACTTGAAGTGTGTTAGTCCCATCACACAGAGATCCTATATTTTGTTCCCAGAAGCACCTATAGGACTTGAAGTGTGTTAGTCCCATCACACAGACCTATATTTTCTTCCCAGAAGCACCTATAGGACTTGAAGTGTGTTAGTCCCATCACACAGAGATCATATATTTTGTTCACAGAAGCACCTATAGGACTTGAAGTGTGTTAGTCCCATCACACAGAGATCATATATTTTGTTCCCAGAAGCACCTATAGGACTTGAAGTGTGTTAGTCCCATCACACAGACCTATATTTTCTTCCCAGAAGCACCTATAGGACTTGAAGTGTGTTAGTCCCATCACACAGAGATCATATATTTTGTTCCCAGAAGCACCTATAGGACTTGAAGTGTGTTAGTCCCATCACACAGAGATCATATATTTTGTTCCCAGAAGCACCTATAGGACTTGAAGTGTGTTAGTCCCATCACACAGACCTATATTTTCTTCCCAGAAGCACCTATAGGACTTGAAGTGTGTTAGTCCCATCACACAGAGATCATATATTTTGTTCCCAGAAGCACCTATAGGACTTGAAGTGTGTTAGTCCCATCACACAGACCTATATTGTCTTCCCAGAAGCACCTATAGGACTTGAAGTGTGTTAGTCCCATCACACAGAGATCATATATTTTGTTCCCAGAAGCACCTATAGGACTTGAAGTGTGTTAGTCCCATCACACAGAGATCATATATTTTGTTCCCAGAAGCACCTATAGGACTTGAAGTGTGTTAGTCCCATCACACAGAGATCATATATTTTGTTCCCAGAAGCACCTATAGGACTTGAAGTGTGTTAGTCCCATCACACAGACCTATATTTTCTTCCCAGAAGCACCTATAGGACTTGAAGTGTGTTAGTCCCATCACACAGAGATCATATATTTTGTTCCCAGAAGCACCTATAGGACTTGAAGTGTGTTAGTCCCATCACACAGAGATCATATATTTTGTTCCCAGAAGCACCTATAGGACTTGAAGTGTGTTTGTCCCATCACACAGACCTACATTTTCTTCCCAGAAGCACCCATAGGACTTGAAGTGTGTTAGTCCCATCACACAGAGATCATATATTTTGTTCCCAGAAGCACCTATAGGACTTGAAGTGTGTTAGTCCCATCACACAGACCTATATTTTCTTCCCAGAAGCACCTATAGGACTTGAAGTGTGTTAGTCCCATCACACAGAGATCATATATTTTGTTCCCAGAGGCACCTATAGGACTTGAGGTGTGTTAGTCCCATCACACAGACCTACATTTTCTTCCCAGAAGCACCTATAGGACTTGAAGTGTGTTAGTCCCATCACACAGAGATCCTATATTTTGTTCCCAGAAGCACCTATAGGACTTGAAGTGTGTTAGTCCCATCACACAGAGCTCCTATATTTTCTTCCCAGAAGCACCTATAGGACTTGAAGTGTGTTAGTCCCATCACACAGAGATCATATATTTTGTTCCCAGAGGCACCTATAGGACTTGAAGTGTGTTAGTCCCATCACACAGACCTACATTTTCTTCCCAGAAGCACTCATAGGACTTGAAGTGTGTTAGTCCCATCACACAGAGATCCTATATTTTGTTCCCAGAAGCACCTATAGGACTTGAAGTGTGTTAGTCCCATCACACAGACCTATATTTTCTTCCCAGAAGCACCTATAGGACTTGAAGTGTGTTAGTCCCATCACACAGAGATCATATATTTTGTTCCCAGAAGCACCTATAGGACTTGAAGTGTGTTAGTCCCATCACACAGAGATCATATATTTTGTTCCCAGAAGCACCTATAGGACTTGAAGTGTGTTAGTCCCATCACACAGACCTATATTTTCTTCCCAGAAGCACCCATAGGACTTGAAGTGTGTTAGTCCCATCACACAGAGATCCTATATTTTGTTCCCAGAAGCACCTATAGGACTTGAAGTGTGTTAGTCCCATCACACAGACCTATATTTTCTTCCCAGAAGCACCTATAGGACTTCTAGTGTGTTAGTGGCATCACACAGAGCTCCTCTATTTTCTTCTCAGCAGCACCCACAGGACTTCGAGTGTGTTAGTGGCATCACACAGAGCTCCTCTATTTTCTTTGCAGAAGCACCCATAGGACTTCTAGTGTGTTAGTGGCATCACACAGAGCTCCTATATTTTCTTCTCAGCAGCACCCACAGGACTTCGAGTGTGTTAGTGGCATCACACAGAGCTCCTCTATTTTCTTTGCAGAAGCACCCATAGGACTTCTAGTGTGTTAGTGGCATCACACAGAGCTCCTATATTTTCTTCTCAGCAGCACCCACAGGACTTCTAGTGTGTTAGTGGCATCACACAGAGCTCCTCTATTTTCTTTGCAGAAGCACCCATAGGACTTCTAGTGTGTTAGTGGCATCACACAGAGCTCCTATATTTTCTTCTCAGCAGCACCCACAGGACTTCTAGTGTGTTAGTGGCATCACACAGAGCTCCTCTATTTTCTTTGCAGAAGCACCCATAGGACTTCTAGTGTGTTAGTGGCATCACACAGAGCTCCTATATTTTCTTCTCAGCAGCACCCACAGGACTTCTAGTGTGTTAGTGGCATCACACAGAGCTCCTCTATTTTCTTTGCAGAAGCACCCATAGGACTTCTAGTGTGTTAGTGGCATCACACAGAGCTCCTATATTTTCTTCTCAGCAGCACCCACAGGACTTCAAGTGTGTTAGTGGCATCACACAGAGCTCCTCTATTTTCTTTGCAGAAGCACCCATAGGACTTCTAGTGTGTTAGTGGCATCACACAGAGCTCCTATATTTTCTTCTCAGCAGCACCCACAGGACTTCTAGTGTGTTAGAGGCATCACACAGAGCTCCTCTATTTTCTTTGCAGAAGCACCCATAGGACTTCTAGTGTGTTAGTGGCATCACACAGAGCTCCTATATTTTCTTCTCAGCAGCACCCACAGGACTTCTAGTGTGTTAGTGGCATCACACAGAGCTCCTCTATTTTCTTTGCAGAAGCACCCATAGGACTTCTAGTGTGTTAGTGGCATCACACAGAGCTCCTATATTTTCTTCTCAGCAGCACCCACAGGACTTCGAGTGTGTTAGTGGCATCACACAGAGCTCCTCTATTTTCTTTGCAGAAGCACCCATAGGACTTCTAGTGTGTTAGTGGCATCACACAGAGCTCCTATATATTCTTCTCAGCAGCACCCACAGGACTACCGACTACAATGGCTGGAAGACCGCCAAGGGGAGGCAGAGCGTGCAGAGCCAAGAACACAGGGCAGGCAGGCTCTGTTTCTAGTGGACGTGGCCGTGGCCGTGGACGTGGTCGTGCATCGTCATCAGCACGTGGCCATGGGACACGCGCGTCTTTGTTTTCGGCAGCTGGACATGTGGAGCCGCATCATGCTGAAGGCTTGGTAGAATGGATGACCAAGCCCTCCTCATCCTCCTCATCCTCTCTCACCCAGGCTCAGGGTACTGGCAGAGCATCATCAGCCACCCCTTCCCTAGACCCACCATGTCCTCCTGAGGAGTCCCCCGAACTCTTTGAGCACAGTGTTGGGTACATGCTCCAGGAGGATGCCCAACGATTCGAAGGCTCGGATGATGATACCCAGCTTGAGGAATCTGGCAGTACTGTTCCACCAGCTGCAGCTTACTGCCAGGTTTGCTCTAGTGGTGAAGTGGGAGGGGATGATGAGGTCACTGACTCCACGTGGGTGCCTGAAGGGAGAGAGGATGAGGAGGAGGACGAGGAGGAGGAGGATGCGGCGTCACATGTCCAACGAGGCAGGATGCCCCCTGGAGGCCAGCTAGAGGCCAGCACAGCAACTGTACAACACCGCAGAGCTCCGCCTGTGCAGGGCGCTGCCTCTGCACGTTATCAGAAAAGTTCTTTGGTGTGGGCCTTTTTTGAGACGAGTGCATCAGATCGCACCACTGCTATTTGCAATATTTGTCTCAAGCGTATCTCGCGTGGCCAAAACATCAGCCGCTTGGGCACCACAAGCATGAGCAGACATATGTCGACCTGCCATGCAGCTCGTTGGCAGGCACACATAAAAGACCCACACCAAAGAACTAAGCGGACCTCTCCTTGCTCCTCATCAGCTGGGATCTCCATCCCCACTACACCTTCAGTCCTCTCTGAAAGCTGCTCTGAGAGGACTGAAGGTGTAGAATTAGGTGTGTCACAACCAAGTACTTGCAGTACACCGACGTCCGATTGCAGCAGGCAAATTTCCCTGCCCCAGCTGCTGGACCGTAGAAAGAAGTACACTCCCAGCCATCCACATGCCCAGCGGTTGAATGCTAGCTTGGCTAAATTGCTAGCACTTCAACTGCTGCCTTTTCAGTTGGTAGACTCGGCCCCCTTCCGTGAGTTTGTTCAATGTGCGGTTCCTCAGTGGCAGGTTCCCAAACGCCACTTTTTCTCACGGAAGGCGATTCCGTCTCTCTACCGGCATGTGGAGGGCAATGTCCATGCCTCGCTGGACAGGGCGGTCAGCGGTAAGGTGCATATTACTGCTGACTCATGGTCCAGCAGGCATGGACAGGGACGGTACCTTTCTTTCACGGCCCATTGGGTCACTCTATTGGCAGCTGGGAGCGATGCAGGACAAGGTGCAGTAGTGTTGGAGGTTGTTCCGCCACCACGCCTCCAAAACGCTACTACTGCTGCTGGTTGTGACACACCTCTCTCCTCCACCCCCTCCTCTTCTTCTTCCTCCAGTGCTCTGTCCTTGGAACCAGCGGTGCTCCGTAGGCGTACAAGGGGCTACGCAAGTACGCAGGCAAAAAGATGCCATGCCGTGCTTGCGCTGGTGTGTTTGGGGGACAGGAGCCACACTGGGCCAGAGGTTCTGGCAGCTCTGCAGGGGCAGGCCGAGAGGTGGTTGACGCCACGTCAGCTTAAGCCAGGAATGGTCGTTTCTGACAATGGCACCAACCTCCTCTCCGCCCTGCGACAGGGGCAGCTCACCCATGTGCCCTGCATGGCTCACGTCCTCAACCTGGTGGTGCAGCGGTTCTTGGGCAGGTTCCCAGGCTTACAGGATGTCCTGAGGCAGGCCAGGAAAGTCTGTGTGCATTTCCGCCGATCTTATAATGCCAGTGCTCGGCTGACTGAGCTGCAAAAGGAGCTGAACCTGCCCAAGAACCGCCTAATATGTGACATGCCCACCAGGTGGAACTCAACGTTGGCCATGCTGCAGCGACTGCACACGCAGCAGAGGGCCATCAATGAGTACCTTTGCGACTATGGCACCAGGACAGGGTCAGGGGAGCTTGTTTTTTTTTCCCCACGTCAGTGGAGCATGATCAGGGATGCATGCACTGTCCTCTCACCATTTGAGGAGGCCACGAGGATGGTGAGCAGTGACAGTGCATGCATCAGTGACACTGTCCCTCTTGTCCACCTGTTGGAGCATACGCTGCGTGGGATAATGGACAGGGCACTTGAGGCAGAACAGAGGCAGGAAGAGGAGGACTTCCTTGCCTCTCAAGGCCCCCTTTATCCGGACAGTGTTCCTTCTGTCCCACCCATCACACAGGAAGAGGATGAGGAGGAGGAGGAGGAGGAGGAGGAGGAGGAGGATTGTGTGAGCATGGAGGTGGAGCCTGGCACTCAGCATCAGCAGCAGCAGTCTTTTAGGGATGATGTACAGTCCCAACAAACCAGTGGACTTGTACGTGGCTGGGAGGAGGTGGCTGGCGATCATGTCATCCTCAGTGACCCAGAAGACTCCAGACCGAATGCCTCAGCTAACCTACGCTGCATGGCCTCCCTGATCCTGCAAAGCCTGCGGAAGGATCCTCGTGTTCTTCGGATCAAGGAGAGGGACCATTACTGGCTGGCCACTCTCCTTGATCCGCGGTACAAGGGTAAGGTTGCGGACCTTATCTTGCCGTCGCAGAGGGAGCAGAGGATGAGACATCTCAGGGAGGCCTTGCAGAAAGGTCTGTGCAACGCGTTCCCAGAAACTGGGAGGCTACAAACTCCTGGTCCTGGGCGACGAGTTGCTGAGGCTTCGGTCAGTAGCAGAAGGAGCGGTGGGGAAGGTGGACGTCTGACCGATGCGTTCAGACAATTTTTTAGTCCGCAGCCCCAAGGTATGATCGGTTCCAGCAACCATCGCCAGCGTCTGATATACATGGTGCAGGAATACCTTGGGGCAAGGTCAGACTTGGACACCTTTCCCACCGAAAATCCTCTGGCTTACTGGGTCCTGAAGATGGATCACTGGCCAGAGCTTGCACAGTATGCAATTGAGCTACTGGCCTATCCTGCCTCCAGCGTTCTTTCCGAACGCACATTCAGTGCTGCTGGAGGATTTGTCACCGATCATAGGGTGCGCCTGTCCACCGCCTCGGTTGATCGACTGACCTTCATCAAAATGAATCAGTCTTGGATCACCACCAGCTACCAGGCACCTGAGGCGGATATAACCGAATAATTTTTAATATCACATCCCTTCAAGACTGCCTATGCTGATGCTGAGTGACTGTCCTCTTATGTTCACTGACTATCCTCTTCCTCCTCCTCAATGATCCATGCCACCACACCAGTGCCTAAGGCACAATTTTTCAGCCCCTGTTTAACAGGGGCGTGTACATACAATTTTTATAAAAAAATGCTTCGCAACACGTGTGACTGCTGTGCTCCAAGTACAGTATCTGTGAGGGGTTGCAGTGTTGTGGCACCAGCACCAGTGCCTAAGGCAAATTTTTCAGCCCCTGTTTAACAGGGGCGTGTACTTACAATTTTTAAAAAAAAATGCTTCGCAACACGTGTGACTGCTGTGCTCCAAGTACAGTATCTGTGAGGGGTTGCAGTGTTGTGGCACCAGCACCAGTGCCTAAGGCAAATTTTTCAGCCCCTGTTTAACAGGGGCGTGTACTTACAATTTTTTAAAAAAATGCTTCGCAACACGTGTGACTGCTGTGCTCCAAGTACAGTATCTGTGAGGGGTTGCAGTGTTGTGGCACCAGCACCAGTGCCTAAGGCAAATTTTTCAGCCCCTGTTTAACAGGGGCGTGTACTTACAATTTTTTAAAAAAATGCTTTGCAACAGGTGTGACTGCTGTGCTCCAAGTACAGTATCTGTGAGGGGTTGCAGTGTTGTGGCACCAGCACCAGTGCCTAAGGCACAATTTTTCAGCCCCTGTTTAACAGGGGCGGGTAATTACAATTTTTTAAAAAAATGCTTCGCAACACGTGTGACTGCTGTGCTCCAAGTACAGTATCTGTGAGGAGTTGCAGTGTTGTGGCACCAGCACCAGTGCCTAAGGCACAATTTTTCAGCCCCTGTTTAACAGGGGCGGGTAATTACAATTTTTTAAAAAAATGCTTCGCAACACGTGTGACTGCTGTGCTCCAAGTACAGTATCTGTGAGGGGTTGCAGTGTTGTGGCACCAGCACCAGTGCCTAAGGCACAATTTTTCAGCCCCTGTTTAACAGGGGCGGGTAATTACAAATCTTGATCTAATAGTTCACAGCAGGGCCCATTCCTGCGCCCACCAAGAGTAACTATGAGGGCCTACAGTCTTGTGGCAACACCGTCCACCACCACCGCCAAAGGCCCAATTTTTCTGCCCTGTTCATCAGGTGCTTGCAATTACAAATCTTGATCTAATAACTCACAGCAGGGCCCATTCCTGCGCCCACCAAGAGTAACTGTGAGAGCTTACAGTCTTGTGGCAACACCGTCCACCACCACCACCACCCCCAATTTTTCTGCCCTGTTCAACAGGTGCATGCAATTACAAATCTTGATCTAATAACTCACAGCAGGGCCCATTCTTGCGCCCACCAAGAGTAACTGTGAGAGCTTACAGTCTTGTGGCAACACCGTCCACCACCACCGCCAAAGGCCCAATTTTTCTGCCCTGTTCATCAGGTGCTTGCAATTACAAATCTTGATCTAATAACTCACAGCAGGGCCCATTCCTGCGCCCACCAAGAGTAACTATGAGGGCCTACAGTCTTGTGGCAACACCGTCCACCACCACCGCCAAAGGCCCAATTTTTCTGCCCTGTTCATCAGGTGCTTGCAATTACAAATCTTGATCTAATAACTCACAGCAGGGCCCATTCCTGCGCCCACCAAGAGTAACTGTGAGAGCTTACAGTCTTGTGGCAACACCGTCCACCACCACCACCACCACCCCCAATTTTTCTGCCCTGTTCAACAGGTGCATGCAATTACAAATCTTGATCTATTAACTCACAGCAGGGCCCATTCCTGTGCCCACCAGTCTTGTGGCTACACCAGCATCTAATAGGGCAAATTTCTGCAGAGTATATACGCCAGGCCCCTACTTTCAAACATCCAACTTACAAACGACTCCTACTTGCAAATGGAAAGAGAAAACAGGAAGTGAGAGGAAATCTACCCCTAGGAAGGGAAATTCTATCCTGTTAGATTTAATTTGGGAAAAAGGTATCTCCTCTCTACTGATACTTTATCACCAATCCTTGTTTCAATTAAAACCCCACTTTTCCAAAAACATTTGTCATTGGGACGGAAAGTGAGGTGACATGTTCTGAACAGATGTGCAAAGACAGCAAATGTTACAGGGGTGATAACCCCTCCCTATGTTCTCCAAAAAGCTTAAAAATAGATTTTTTTGGGATGGAGCTACACTTCATAATGTACCTGTTCAGATTCTACTTAAGAACAAACCTAAAGCCGCAAGTGGTTTTAAATGGCTTCTTTTTTTCCTTTACAAATGTCATTTTGTGCAAGGACAGTTCTAAACACGGGAAACACATGCCACTTCACAGGCATACTTTAGACACCCCCCAGGTACCATATTTAAAGGAAAATTTCACTTTTTTTTTCACTTTATGCATCATTAAAATGACTGCTCCCGAAAAAACGTTAGTTTTTAAAAGTTCTTTTTGCATTGATATATGTCCCCTGGGGCAGGACCCGGGTCCCCAAACCTGTTTTATGACATTAACATGCATATTGGCCGTTGTAATTAGCACTTTTGATTTCGAACGTTCGCGTCCATTATAACGTATAGGGTTCGAAAATTCGCGCAAACTTTCGGTCGGTTCGAAGGTTCTGGTGCGAACCGAACCCGGGGGTGTTCGGCTCATCCCTATTGGAGATGACAAAAATTGTCAAATCACTTGCATGGAGTATATCCTTAGGTTTAAAATACCCATCCTCCGGGGCTACATATAAAGCACACGACAATTATAAACAAACAACAAATAGACAAACATGCAACAATAACGGTTGGAGGCACCTCCTTTGTCACTAAAGTGCCAATGTTCCCAAGTGGGATATCAAAGTATTAAACCACAATGTGGTAGTATTTATACATTGGCATATGAGTGATCAGTTGGGGTATGGAGAAAACTAAGCTACCTAGACAAATGGTAGGAAATGGGAAAAAAAACCCCAGATGGCTGCTAATGACATCACACTATATTTATAGGTTAATTAAAATCCAGTAGCGTGTAACAGTCCATAAAGATATAATTTGTAATGCTGATGTTGTATTGACTAAACAGCTGATAATAGATTGGGATATATTCCCCTGTTAGCTGCAAGTTGCTTGGCTCTTTAATTAGCGTTTGATTACAATCCTGTGATAGATAAGGATCAGTCAATGAGATGCAGTTTATATTGCGTGTTTTTAGGCTGAATTCCTGAGTGTTGATATAGGAAGATATTGTTCTATCACTTTTGTTTCAGCGGAAAAAGCACATATGAGAGCAGTATAAAGAAAGAAACAAAAAAACATGTTGCTGAGATGTTCACATAGAACCATTTGAAACAATATGTACAGGCACTCAAATATGTACTGTTTACCAACAACAGTTGTCGAAATAAAGTTCTTTCTTTGTTTGTATAGATGTAACAGCTTATATATTGCCACATTGTTTCTAAACAGGACAGGATTCTGTGACAATCAACTAGTACCGGCACCTGTTAGACAAATGTGTTAGAATCTGCTCCGCTCGTTCCTCATGCAATGAAGAGAAGTCCTTGTGTATTGAAATCATAGATCATTAAACAAGCATTATGCTGATATTAATTTCCAGGAACTAGTACTTCACTTGGCATTAAACAGAGCAGAAAGTATGTTAAATATAAGTCTCAGCAGGAAAAAAAAAAAAAGAGGGAGGTTTACGTTACCACTTCCTCGGCAGGTAAGTTGAATTAGTCCATGTGATTACTCACTAAGATGTCCTGGAAGGGTATCCTCCGATCACTCTGCTGGTTGAGATCTCATCAAAAAATTCCTTGCTGAGTATTCCTTCATTTATTGGCTTATGCTGGTTTTCATCCTTGTATGTTAGTTACATATATCTACGCAAGGTGGTATAAGTTTGAAAAGATTTTTTGCAGCTGCTCCGTTTGTGCTATTAATCCGCTGTTCGTTGTCAGCTAGCGCTGATAGTCATAGGCAATCGTAAGTCCTCTCCTTTGCTGTTAGTTATTACCCCATGGTGGGCCCGCTCACCGCTCCTACGCCAACGCGTTTCGCAACGCAGCGTTGCGTAGCTTCGACTGGGCGTGGAGAAACTTCCAAATACGTCCATCCCTTATAGTTATGTGTGACGATTTGTTTCCTCCCTTTTAGGATCTTATTTGCATGTCAATTAATTATGGGATCGGCTCTGTTGTAAGCGCCGTGTTTAGTCATTTAATATGCAGTGTGTAGAATCATTGAAGTTGTTATTCAAAAGAGCAGTATATTAACTGTCTGATTACATTATTTCAAATGAGTATCACTTCCCTGGTCAGTAACATAATATAAGGATTCCAAAGAAAGTTCTAAAAAAACTTGTGGGAACAAATAGGTTGTGATTTCTCATAGATTTGACAGCATCAATGGACAAGACAGAGACGAGACAGGACAATACAATTACAAGGTGCATTTCTTATGCTCTATCTGTTGTGAAAATTTTGCTAAGTAGGGAGATCAGGGATATGGGAACAGTTGCTTTTAAAAAAGAATAAGTGGGGGCGTGGTTTGCCTGGAGAGAAGATGGCTGCCTAATCCCCGAGCTCCGTCAGACCTCAGCCCGTTCTCGCCGTTTTTTGGGGACCAAACCACCTTTTAGACCTCCTAAAAATGGGGACCTCATCCCGCGGAACATCAGGATCAAGATCGCGTTCTCCCAGAGCTCCGGAGTGCCACGGATCGCACAATATCCCTGAGATGTTCAGGACCCACAGACTAAACATGGCCGATCCCGCCTCAGCTACCTCACAGAGACAGGATGGGATAACTTTGTCCCCAGCAGTCTCATCTCCTACTCACCCCTCCGGAGCCTCCAATGCGATGGACAATATGCAGCCCAGTCTGCACGACCTTAGAGCAGTGGCCGCTGACATTAAAGACACCCTGTCTGCCGCCATGACTGATCTCCGCCGTGAACTGACTGCAATAGCCGGAAAGCTACATGAGGTAGAGAAGACCGCTTCGCGCCATGACACTGAAATCCGGCATATCGATTGCTCAGTCACCACACACACCAGACAACTTCGTGACATGCAAAGGCATTTAGAAGATTTGGATAACCGCGGGAGGCGCCACAATATTCGGGTGAGAGGACTCCCCGAAACTATAGACACTGACCACCTACTCCCTGCAGTAACGAGCATTTTCAACAACCTCATCGGCAAGCCCACCCAGATGCCAATAGAAATGGAGCGCATTCACAGAGCCCTCCGGCCTCGGGCTGCGGATACGGATCCACCGAGAGATGTGGTGTGCTGCCTCCCAGACTTCAAGCTAAAGGAAGATATACTCAGGAATGCCCGTCTCAAGCGGGAAATACTCCACGAGGATAGACCCATACACATTTACCAAGATCTATCACCGATCACTCTTAAAAATCGCAGAGATCTCCGGCCCCTACTAGAAGTCCTCAAGAACAAAGGCATCCAGTATCGCTGGAAGTTCCCCTTCGGACTTTCAGCCACCCATCGCTCACACACCGCCCTCCTACGGGTCCCAGAAGATTTAGATCATTTCTGCCACACATTGGATATTCCCTACGTTGATCTCCCGAACTGGTATGCTGACTTCAACTGGAACCGACAGCCCGCATACCGAGACGAAGTAGAACCAATGGATGCCCAGGCGACCCTCTTCAGAAGACGCCGCTCGCCTTCTGCTCCCAGGAGACACAATTCCGCCTTCCCTCAGCGGATCAACAGAAGCCCCACAGCAGCTCCCATACCTCGGAGACCACGCCGAGACTACTAGGATGCCAGCAGACCACATGCACCCCATACTCAGATAAGTCAATCTCCTCTCTCCCTCTGCTATCTCTACTGTACCTTCTGCTCCAGGTTTTCTCTCCCAACTTTCAGTGCTCGTCTCTTGAAAACTATAGCTTGGTGGTCATCTTCTGCCGCTCACTTTTCAGACTCCAGCCACCGCTGCTTTTCTCCCCTTATCACCGCAATGCCGCCTGCTTAAACGGGGAAGCTTCCCCTTACCTCACCGCTCCCTCTGCTGACACTCTCGCTGTGCCTTCTACTAACCTTCCACTCTCTGGCTGCCGATCACTTTTTGCCCGTCCAGATAATCCATCAGGACCAGATACGGATGAAAACTCTTTGCTGACTCTTCTACCTTCCCTAATGCCCGGCATGTCTTCACTCATTTTTACTATACCTACCAGCGATCGCATCTACACTGCACTGTCTTCTACAATTTACCTCTCTAACCTGCAATCCATATCTATTCTACAGCATGAACTCTACTACGCTGCTCCCGCAGTCTGACCATACTGTGATTTGAATTTCATTGTTTCCTAGACTGTATTTTGCTTCACCCGGAGCGGGCAGAGATCTACAGATTGTGATTTTCCATGATCTATATTTCTTCCCCCTCTCATCCATCGACACCTTGCTGAACTGAAAAGAATGCCCCACCTGTCCATGTAACTACCGTTGGGCTGTTTATATATGTCAGAAATTGCATTTACTGGTTGCTAATTTTATTTTTATTCTAGCTGATGTACGGTGGGAGACGAGAAGCAAAGTCAGCACTAGATGTCTTATACACGGCCTTCTATGACCTCCTCCATAACCTCCATTTTAGGAGCTCTATCAGACGCCATTTGACGTTCTGTTGCACAACACTGCCACCTTGTGGCGAGATTTAATAACACCATACAAGGTAGGAAATGTTCACACCTAGACTGCAGTACTGCCTTTGCTCTGAGAGTTTTTTCCCACAAGGATTCTTTTTGTTTTTCTTCTCTCTTTATGGGACCCTAACCCTACCAAAACTGTTCCTAAATCCTAAATGGTTGTTTTTTTTTCTTTTTTTTTTTTAAGGTTAAACTGAATGCTGTAATGTTTGTGGAAATGGTCATACAAACACATTTCCCCACACCCAGAGGCGCCTCTCAAGACCGACTGTTTCTTGTTTACATAGCAGGAGTTTTATATTGAAGTACTTTCATTTTTTATCTAAGATCAAACTCCACATTTACATACTGCTGACCTTTAGATCAAAGTATAAACTCTGTTTAGATAATTAAGACCTTATCACTTCCTTCCGACCTGGTTTAAATTTTTTTTTCTCTTTCCTAGGTTCTCTTGTAAACATGATCGCATACGAAACGACTAACATTCATATTATTATCTCGACCATTTTTGATATCTCTTTATGTTACTCTCTACATAGATTTTCCCCAGTAAGCTCAAGCACGACCTTAATTTTTACACGTATCCCTTGGACACCCCCATATCTTGATAGCACTTCTCTGATCCTAAATCTAGAGGTCATTTTAGACACACCCTCTACCACTCCCCTGCTCCCGCAACTTGTTATAGATAAAGGGCATGGGGTTTGACGGTCTGTTACCGTCTTTTACTTCTCTCCATATAACCCTCCACCCCGACAGTGGTACACCATTAGTCATCATCTACCGTTCATCTACACATCCTTACACCACTGAAGTTCTCCGACTTGTTCTATTTCCCCCCTAGTCAGGCGAGCAGGCCCTCACCTGTAGTCGGTTATATACCCTTCTCCTCTCCCTTTCTTTTCCTCATCCATACCCCCCACATCGCCCGCGCAAGTCGCGTTAATAACCCTTACATTACTGACTCACCCGCTCACTTGCTATACCTTATTGTCTGTCGACCATTACCGCCCTCGATACTCCTGCATCTTTAGACACTAACTACGCCTTTCTTTCTTTTTAATTATAAGACTACCAATGGCTACCCCATCATCTGGTAGTACTCCGCCTCAACTGAAACTAGTCTCATTAAACGTCAAAGGGCTCAACTTACCGGAAAAGCGTTCGCAACTACTCCTGCATATGCAAAAACAGAAAGCTGATATACTATTCATACAAGAAACGCACTTTCGCTCTAACGCAATTCCGAAACTGCATAATCTCTACTTTCCCACCGTGTTCCATTCAACAAACAATCTTGCTAAATCCAAAGGCGTCTCTATTATCTTTGCTAAAAAATGCTCGTTTCAGTTACTCGATACGTTATCTGATGAACTAGGTCGGTTCCTCTTCATAAAAGGTTCTCTAATGGGAAAGAAATTCACGCTAGCGAACATATATGCCCCGAACTCTGGCCAGGTCACCTTCTTCCGTAAAATTATTAACGCTTTAACCAATTTTTCTGAAGGCACATTGATTCTAGGAGGGGATTTTAATGTACCCCTCAACCCTCTTCTAGACACATCCAATGGCAACTCATCCCTTCCTTATGCAGCACTCCGATCCATAAAAACTCAACTCCACACTCTTCTCCTCCACGACACATGGCGAACCTTGAACCCCACTGGCAAGGACTTCACGTTTTTCTCCCACCCGCACAATAAATATTCAAGAATAGACTATTTCTTTATCACCCAACCTGACCTTCCTTTCCTTCTACACACTTCTATTGACCCTATGTTTCTATCGGACCACCATCCCATCTCACTCAGTATCTCACTTCCTGACACAACTAAACGCACGCGAATATGGAGATTGGACCCGTCCCTACTCACAGACCCGTCCGTTACCGAAAAGGTCAGACTGCATCTAACACAATATTTTGAAGACAACAATTCAGCTGACACCTCCCCTTTACTCAATTGGGAAGCGCACAAATGTGTGATAAGGGGTACTTTTATAGCTGCTATGGCAACTCGCAAAAAAGAAAAACAGAAACAATGTAAAGACCTCACTAATCGCATCCATTCGCTAGAAAAAGCCCATAAACGTACACAAGCTCTATCTACCTTAAACGAATTAACTCAAGCCAGAAACGAAATGCTTGAACTACTGGGTAAACAAATTCGCCGCAAATATATCCTCTCTCAAAAATTCTTCTATGAATATGGTAACAAGGCTAGTAAAGGACTTGCAAGAGCATTACAACAAAAAAAAGCGGACATGACAATCCACTCCATCTCTGACACATCAGGCCGAAAGCTCAATTCGACCCCTGACATAGCCTCCCAATTTGTCCAATACTATTCCCGTTTATATAATCTACCCCCTTCAGAATTAAGCCTCCCCGACACAAATAGGGAAAAAAATGATCACAGACTTTCTATCACAACACAGCCCCACTCCCATATCGGAATCAGACTACCTCGACCTAGACAAACCGCTGACTACGGAAGAAGCTAGTCTAGCCTTGAAGCAAATGAAACCAGGCAAAAGCCCAGGGCCGGACGGACTGACAACTAGCTACTACAGGACATTTACAGACATCCTACTTCCCAACTTCATCTCAACTTTTGAGACATGCTCCTTACAGACTTCTCCCCCGCGTGACTTGCTATCAGCTCATATTTCCGTCATACCTAAACCCGGTAAGGACCGCACCCTAGTGACGAACTATAGGCCAATCTCCCTGCTAAATGTCGATCTCAAGTGGTTCGCAAAAATACTAGCTAACCGACTTCTCCCCATACTACCAGATAGGATTAACTTAGACCAGGTGGGGTTCATCCCTGGCAGAGAAGCAAGGGACAATACCCTTAAAGCCCTCAACATACACCATTGGCTGACAACCAATCAAAAGCAAGGATTTTTTCTTTCCCTCGATGCGGAGAAGGCGTTCGATAGAGTGGCCTGGGATTACATGTCCGATACTCTCCAATTTTTAGGTCTTCCTCCTCGTATGTTGAATCTTATACTCACACTTTACTCCTCACCCACAGCGAGAGTGAAGGTCAATGGACATTTGTCGAACGCCTTCTCCATCTCGAATGGTACCCGCCAGGGATGCCCCCTATCCCCTTTAATTTTTATTCTTACATTAGAACCTTTGCTGAATTGCATTAGAGCAAACCCGAATATTAAAGGAGTACTTATAGGTGACCGTCAATACAAAATAGCGGCTTTTGCTGATGACCTGCTTCTCTTTCTGACGGAACCCCTGACGACTCTCCCTACCTTACTACAAACCCTGGCCCAGTTTAGAACAATCTCCAACCTCCAAATTAACTACTCGAAATCCAACGCCTTAAACATTACACTATCACATAAATTACACACCCAATGCAAACAGAACTTCCCCTTTACATGGGATGCCCACAAGATTACCTATCTGGGTATACAACTCCCTACCACCCTTTCGGATCTTTATTCTATAAATTATCTACCACTTTTACATACCATACAACAAGACTTAAAGAGATGGTCTTCAGGACACTTCTCATGGTTTGGAAGGGCGGCAATTATTAAAATGAACATCCTCCCCCGAATTTTATATTTATTGCAAACCGTCCCCATCAAAATACCACCTGCATTTTTTTCCTCTTACCGTAAGGCTTGCACAGAGTTTATCTGGAACAACTCCAGACCCAGATTGAGCTACTCAAAACTTACCAATCCCAAACCTATAGGGGGCCTCGGTCTGCCTGATATACAAAAATACCAAAGTGCTAGCCATTTAGCGAGGATCGTTGATTGGAACGTCCATGCTAGAACTAAAGACTGGGTCCTACTGGAAGGCTCTTTCACTCACACCTCGTTAGCAGTATCCCCCTGGATTTCCCGAAAACACGTCCCTCCTGATCTACGCACTCACCCCTTGATATCTCAAACGTTAGACGCTTTTCATGCCTCCTGTCACAAACACAAAATCTCTTCTCAGCTAGGCCCGATGACCCCACTCGAAGGCAACCCAACCTTTACTCCAGGAACCCACGGGTCATTCTCAGCCAATATCTGGCCACACCCACATATGAGAACAGGACAATTCTTCGACGGTGACCGACTCCTCACTTATGACGAGGTCTCAGCTAAGTCTCCCTCAGGCCGATTCCCATTCTGGACATACGTACAGATTCGGAACTTCCTCCTCACCACAACATTGGATACAAAGTGGTCTAGACCCCCTACCCCCTTCGAAACACTATGCCTGCAGACAGAACCCCAACGACACCTTATCTCATACACGTACTCTCTCTTATTCTCGACGACCGATTCCGATCTAGATTGGAGCAGGCGTGAATGGGAAAGAGACACATCCTTAACCCTCACCCATGCTGAATGGGAATCAATTTATACTTTTATACACAAAGGGTCCATCAACACTACCGCTCAGGAAAATGCCTACAAAATAACAACCAGATGGTATAGGACCCCCCTGAAGCTACATCGCATGTTCCCTGATTCCCCCCCGCACTGTTGGAGATGTAACGCAGACCTAGGTACATTCATACACATTTGGTGGACGTGTCCCAAACTACAACCGTTTTGGCTGGAAGTCCACAGGTTGATCAAACACATAACCACCTATGAGCTGGCTTTCACTCCGACTCAATTCCTGCTCAACCTCCCTTCAATCCCTAGGAAGACGTACTTTCGTTCTCTCTCCATGCACTTGGTGAACGCAGCGAAAATGTGTATCCCAGCGAAATGGCGATCCACAGACCCCCCTACAATGACCGACTGGTTTCGCAGAATAAGCAAAACAGCGGAACTAGAAAATCTGATCCATCAAGCACGAGATACACCGACCAAATTCACAAACACCTGGGCCTGCTGGCACCACTTTCTCACGACGACTGAATACCAAAGGCTCACATAATGCATTATATTCGACGGCGGTGTTGGTCGACAGACAATATACCCCCATCCCCTCCCCCCCATGCCTATGTCTCTTCTTCTCATTCCCCTTCCCTTCCCCATCGCTCACTCTCCGTCCCTTCGACAGGATATTTTCCCTCACAGTTAGTTGTTTCCTCTTGGACGTATCAGTCCTTACCTTTTTAGGCTCGTAACCCACACTCGAATAAGCATGTTCCCTAGCATGACGACTGAAGTTCCTCATGCGATCCACACCGACTCATGCCTATTCACATACATCCACCTGCTTTCAAAACGAGTCACCACACTCAATAGTTGACGTCCATGCTCTCAACTACGCTAGCTTGAAAGTTTACTGTTCTTTTTACCTGATGATAAACCTTACTATGTTTCCCTACATTGTTTTAACACCTCAAAACAACTCCCTGTTTGAACAGGCAACTGAAACCTATCTGTATACATTACTTGGATACCCTAGGTTGCGACTGCACCCGCACTCACACTGCTAATATGGCTCTTTATATTACCTTTTGTATTTCTGTTTGCATTGTTGAACTATATACCGCATTACTTAATGTTTGTTTTTGATGTTACTGATGTTCTTATGAGATACAGATACATGTATTGGAATTACATTATGCATTTTCTGTTTCTGAAAAAAAAAAATTTTTCAATAAAAATTTTTAATAAATAATACTATTTGTAAAAAAAAAATGTTTGATGCTTTCAATGTCATATCCCTCTCCTGTATTTCAGTCATTCGTATCATTATACCGAATAAAGGAGAGAAAAAAAAGGGGAGGGAGGAGGTTTTTTAGAGAGAAGGGAAGACAAAGCAAAAAAGAAGGGATGAAAGGAGAGGGTTGACGGTCGAGAGGAGTAAGAGGAGGTGAATTATGTTTGGTCTAGAAAGCATTGTAAATTTAGTTCGGTATTCATACCTTTTGGAGCAAGAGTCCCTAAAGTGAAAATCCACCATTTTTCTTTTTGCAATAATATGCGATCAAAGTCCCCTCTCCTTGGTGGTAAATTAAGGACATATATTCCTTTGACCCTCAGGCCGTCCACTTTGCCCCCATGGTGCTGGGCAAAGTGTTTGGCCACCGGTCTTTCCTCTCTTTTCTCCTCAGCTCCCTCTCTCCTCTCCTTTTCCTTCTTGATGTCCCTTAGGTGTTCCCCTATGCGTACCCTTAGTGCTCTTTTCGTTTTTCCTATGTATAGTTTTTTGCATGGACAGGTAATCATGTAGATCACTCTGGTGGTCGCACAATTTATCAGATTTTTTATTTCGTATTGCTTGCTACCCTCAGAGTCTTCAAAGGTGGTCGTTCTCTCTACATAAGGGCAAATTTGGCACTTGGAGCAGGGGACCATCCCCTTGCAACGCGGGTACTCGGAGAGCCAGTTGCTGTTTTGGTTGCGGACATATTCAGAATGTATTAATATGTCTCCCAAGGTTTTGGGCCTACGTGCAACCATTTTGGGGCCAGTATCTACTACTCTTGTGAGTGCTTTATTGTTCCTAAGGATTCCCCAGTGTCTTTCTAGGATCTTACGGACTGAACCCCACTGTGAACCATAAGTGGTGATCAGTCTTGTTGGACCTAATTCTTCGGTGTCCTGACTATTTGGGTTTCCCCTTTTGGCTAAGAGACTCTCACGGTTGCGTGTTGCAACCTTTCGTTTTGCATGGCGGATCTGCTTATGTAAGTATCCCCGTTCTCTAAATCTTATGTATAGTTCCTTAGATTCCCTTCTAAAGTCAACTGGATCTGTGCAGTTTCTCTTAATTCTCACGAATTCGCCTATTGGGATACCGTTCTTTTGCCAGGGTGGGTGGGAACTGCTGGCTTGTAGTAGTGTGTTTGCTGCGGTTTCCTTGCGATACATGCTGGTTTTAATTTTTCCTTTTTCTAATCTTATTTTCAAGTCCAGGAAGGACAGCTCACACTTATCATAAACGTACGTAAGGTGTATATTACGCTCGTTTTTATTCAATTCCTCAACGAATTTAGGAATCAATTGTGGTTCGCCAGACCATATGATCAGTACGTCATCAATGTACCTCAGCCATGCTTGTACATGGCCGAGGTACATTGGATGACCGTACACCTCCTCCTCTTCCCAACTGCCTAGATGGAGGCAGGCATATGCTGGTGCCCATGCCGCCCCCATGGAGGTCCCTCGGATCTGCTGGTAGAAGCTCGAGGTAAATTGGAAATAGTTATTGTTGAGGGCAAATTCCAAAAGTTCAATCAGGAATTCGTTTTGTGCCCCCATTAAGGGGTAACATTTATCCAAAAATCCCTTAACGGCCAGTACGCCGCAATCATGAGGTATTGACGTATATAGCGATTCTACATCAATACTTAGAAGATGTACCTCTCCTTCTATCCTCAGGTCCGCTATTCTAGCCAGAACGTGTCGTGTGTCCTGGACATACGATTTTAGTTCGGTTACCATTTCCTTAAGAAGGGAATCCAGATATTTTCCCATTCTATCCAAGGGGCCATAGATTGCAGACACGATAGGCCTGCCTGGGGGGTTGATAAGAGATTTGTGCACCTTCGGAATGCAATAAAAGGTGGGGATATTGAAGTCGGTAACTCTAATGCCGCGTACACACGTGCGGACTTTTGCCGGCGGACCTAGTCCAGCGGACAATCCCGGGGGACTTTCGAGCTAGGTCCGCTGGACTTTCCGAGGGTGTGGACTTGCCCACACACGCACGGACTTCTCCAGCGGATAATCCGCCGGCCAAAAGTCCGCGGGACTTTTGAAAATGAACGGACTTGCCCACACACGAAGCAGTCCGTTCATTTCGAACGTAACTTCAGGTTACGTAGCTAGCGTAGGCAGTAAATGCCGCCGCGCTAGCTCCGCAAGCTGGCATGGATTTAAAGGGAATCCCCACGCCGAAAAAACGGCGTGGGGGTTCCCCCCAAATCCATGTCAGACCCTCATCCGAGCACGCAGCCTGGCAGGCCAGGAAAGGGGTGGGGACGAACGAGCGCCCCCCCCCTCCTGAGCCGTACCAGGCCGCGTGCCCTCAACATGGGGGGTGCCCTGGGGAAAGGGGGGCCGTGCGGCCCCCCCCCACCCCAAAGCACCTTGTCCCCATGTTGATGAGGACAAGGGCCTCTTCCCGACAACCCTGGCCGTTGGTTGTCGGGGTCTGCGGGCGGGGGCTTATCGGAATCTGGGAGCCCCCTTTAATAAGGGGGCCCCCAGATCCCGGCCCCCCACCCTATGTGAATGAGTATGGGGTACGATGTACCCCTACCCATTCACCTAAGGTGTAAAATGTAAAGTACAAAAACACACACACTTTTGAAAAAATATTTTATTGCACTGCTCCGGGGGTCTTCTTCCGTCTTGGGGGTCTTCTCGCCGGACTCCCCCGCTCTCTTCTGCTCTTTTACCTAGCTCTTTCACGAGGGGGGGAGTCCGGCTACCTTCTTCGTCGTCGCCGCCGTCGTCTGGGGGTCTCGATCCGCCTTCGGGGGTCTTCCGGGGGTCTCTTCTGTTCTTGCGGCGGTCATCGTCTTCCGCGCCGCCGGCGCCTTCTTCTTCTTCTTGACCTTCTTCTTGTCCTTCTTCTTGTTCTTCTTCTTCCGATGTTGACCCGACGCTCTCTCTGCCCGGAATGCCTGTGCCGCTCTGCGCTGAGACTTATATAGGGGAATGGGGACAGGGTCACATGTTCATGTCACATGGTGACCCCGCCCCCTTGCGATGTCACAGTCCCAGCATCCTCCGGGACTGTGACAACACAAGGGGGCAGGGTCACCATGTGACATGTGCATGTGACCCTGTCCCCATTCCCCTATATAAGTCTCAGCGCAGAGCGGCACAGGCATTCCGGGCAGAGAGAGCGTCGGGTCAACATCGGAAGAAGAAGAACAAGAAGAAGGACAAGAAGAAGGACAAGAAGAAGAAGAAGGCACCGGCGGCGCGGAAGACGACGACCGCCGCAAGAACAGAAGAGACCCCCGGAAGACCCCCGAAGGCGGATCGAGACCCCCAGACGACGGCGGCGACGACGAAGAAGGTAGCCGGACTCCCCCCCTCGTGAAAGAGCTAGGTAAAAGAGCAGAAGAGAGCGGGGGAGTCCGGCGAGAAGACCCCCAAGACGGAAGAAGACCCCCGGAGCAGTGCAATAAAATATTTTTTCAAAAGTGTGTGTGTTTTTGTACTTTACATTTTACACCTTAGGTGAATGGGTAGGGGTACATCGTACCCCATACTCATTCACATAGGGTGGGGGGCCGGGATCTGGGGGCCCCCTTATTAAAGGGGGCTCCCAGATTCCGATAAGCCCCCGCCCGCAGACCCCGACAACCAACGGCCAGGGTTGTCGGGAAGAGGCCCTTGTCCTCATCAACATGGGGACAAGGTGCTTTGGGGTGGGGGGGGGGGCCGCACGGCCCCCCTTTCCCCAGGGCACCCCCCATGTTGAGGGCACGCGGCCTGGTACGGCTCAGGAGGGGGGGCGCTCGTTCGTCCCCACCCCTTTCCTGGCCTGCCAGGCTGCGTGCTCGGATGAGGGTCTGACATGGATTTGGGGGGAACCCCCACGCCGTTTTTTCGGCGTGGGGAGTCCCTTTAAATCCATGCCAGGTCACGGAGCTAGCGCGGTGGCAGTAACTGCCTACGCTAGCTACGTAACCTGAAGTCACGTGCTAAATGAACGGACTTGCCGATGAGCGGCAAGTCCGTTCATTTCAAAAGTCCCGCGGACTTGCCCACTAACGGCGGGATTGTCCGCTGGACTGCCAAGTCCAGAGGATAATTTTAAAACAAAACTTAAAACTTTGGCGCCAAAAAGTCCGCCGGACTTTGGCGCCAAAAAGTCCGCCGGCGCCCACACACGAGGGGATTATCCGCTGGACTTCAGTCCAGAGGATAATCCCGCGGGATTGTCCCTTCGTGTGTACGCGGCATTAGGTATTCGTATTCACGTTTAGATATGAGGTCTGCTTCCAATGCATCATCAAGTCTACTGTTGAGATCATTCACTACTCTTGTGAAGGGGTTGTCGTCCAGTTTACTGTAAGTGCTTGAATCGCCGAGAAGGCGATTGACCTCTGCTTCATAAGCTTTGTCGTCCATAAGGACTACATTCCCCCCTTTGTCACTTCTCTTGACCACCACTCCCTTTAGATCTTTTAATTTTCTTAGTGCCTGTCGTTCCTGTTTATTAAGGTTATCCTCCCCCGTATGGCTCCAAGAGACTTCTTTCAAGTCTGTCACACTATAAATATAGTGTGATGTCATTAGCAGCCATCTGGGGTTTTTTTTCCCATTTCCTACCATTTGTCTAGGTAGCTTAGTTTTCTCCATACCCCAACTGATCACTCATATGCCAATGTATAAATACTACCACATTGTGGTTTAATACTTTGATATCCCACTTGGGAACATTGGCACTTTAGTGACAAAGGATGTGCCTCCAACCGTTATTGTTGCATGTTTGTCTATTTGTTGTTTGTTTATAATTGTCGTGTGCTTTATATGTAGCCCCGGAGGATGGGTATTTTAAACCTAAGGATATACTCCATGCAAGTGATTTGACAATTTTTGTCCTCTCCAAAAGTAATGTTATAACTCGTTATTAATAAATTAGTTTTTCTGACAAACATTGATTATTTATTTTTAACCCCTCTGTCTATGATATCTGCAGTAGCTTCTTTTCACTTATTCTTCATGTGGGTTTGTATTTTTTCATTGGTACCCCCTATGAGGAACTAAGTGGTTCTTCTTCATATAGTGGTACCAGAACACTGTAAGCCCTCACAGTTACTCTTGGTGGGCTCGGGAATGGGCCCTGCTGTGAAATATTATATCAATAATTGTAATTACATGCCCCTGATAAACAGGGACAGAAAAATTGGGCCTTGAATGGTGGTGGTGGTGCCACAACACTGTATCCCCTCACAGATACTCTTGTTGGGCGCAGGAATGGGTCCTGCTGTGAAATACTATATCAAAAATTGTAATTACATGCCCCTGTTAAACTGGGTCAGAAAAATTGGGCCTTTCGTGGTGGTGGTGGTAGTGGTACCAGAACACTGTAAGCCCTCACAGTTACTCTTGGTGGGCTCAGGAATGGGCCCTGCTGTGAAATATTAGATCAAAAATTGTAATTACATGCCCCTGTTAATTAGGGGCAGAAAAATTGGGCCTTGGGTGGTGGTGCCACAACACTGTATCCCCTCACAGATACTCTTGTTGGGCGCAGGAATGGGCACTGCTGTGAAATATCAGATCAAAAATTGTAATTACATGCCCCTGTTAAACAGGGGCAGAAAAATTGGGCCTTGGATGGTGTAGCCACAACACTGTAAGCTCTCACAGATACTCTTGTTGGGCGCGGGAATGCGCCCTGCGTTGAAATATTATATCAAAAATTGTAATTACATGCCCCTGTTAAACACAGCAGAAAAATTGGGCCTTAGGTGGTGGTGGCAAAATACTGTAACCTCTCACAGATACACTTGTTGGGCGCAGGAACGGGCCCTGCTGTGAAATATTTGATCAAAAATCATAATTACATGCCCCTGTTAAACAGGGGCAGAAAAATTGGGCCTTGGGTGGTGATGATGGTGGTGCCACAACACTGTAACCCCTCACAGATACTCTTGCTGGGCGCAGGAATGGGCCCTGCTGGGAAATATTAGATCAAAAATTTTAATTACATGCCCCTGATAAACAGGGGCAGAAAAAGTGGGCTTTGGGTGGTGAATATTCCAACAAAAATATTTGGAAGCTAACATCATCAAGATTGAGGAGGAATAGGATAGTCAGCATAGGCAGTCTTCAAGGGATCCCACATCCACAGCAAATTCAATCAGTTACAACAGCATCAGGTGCTTGATAGCTGCTGATCCAAGACTGATTCATTTTTATGAATGTGAGCCTATCAGCGGAGTCTGTTACAAACCCTCCAGCAGCACTGAATGTGCTTTCATAAAGCACGCTAGATGAAGGACAGGCCAGTAGCTCAATTGCATATTGAGCAAGTTCTGGCCAGTGGTCCATCCTCAAGACCCAGTAACCTTGTGGATGCTCTGTTGGAAAGGTCTCCAAGTCTGCTCTTGCCCCTAGATATTCCTGCACCATGTAATGCAGACGCTGGCAATGGTTGCTTGAACTGATCAGGCCTTGGTGCTGAGGAAAGAAAAATTGTTCAAAGGCATCGGTCAGCCGGCCACCTTCTCCACCGCACTTGCTCTGACTAAACAAAGCCTCAGCAACACGTTATCCAGCACCAGAAAATTGTAAACTCCCTGGGTCTGGAAATGCGTGGCACAAACCTTTCTTCAAGGCCTCCTGAAGATCTTTCATCCTCTGTTCCCTCTGAAAGCAGGATGAGTTCTGCAACCTTACCCTTGTATTGTGGATCAGGAACAGTTGCCAGCCAGTAATGATCCCTCTCCTTGATACCACGAATCCCAGGGTTCTTTCGCAGGCTTTACAGAAGAAGGGAGGTCATGCAGTGTAAGTTGCAGAGGCATTAGATTTTGAGTCCTCTGGGTCACTAAAGATCAAATGATCCGTAACTACCTCCTTCAAGCCACGTACAACTCTTTGGGTTTCTGGGGACTGAAAACCATCCCTTGAAGACTGCTGCTTGTTATCCTCTACATCCATGCCAACACAATCCTCTTCTTCCTATGTATTTGATGAGCAAGTAGGAATGCTATTTGGATAAAGGGGGCCTTGAGAGGAAAGGAAGTCCTCTTCCTCCCGCTCTTCTGCCTCAAGTGCCCTGTCCATTATTCCACAAAGCGTGTGCTCCAACAGGAAGACTAGAGGGACAGTGTCACTGATGCATGCATTGTGGCTGCTTACCATTCTTGTGGCCTCCTCAAATGGTGACAGGACAGTGCATGCATCCTTGATCAGTAGCCACTGGTGTGGCAAAAATAAATTAAGCTCCCCTGACCCTGTCCTGGTACCATACTCGCACAGGTACTCAGCCTTGCCAACGTTGAGTACCACCTGGTGGGCATGTCACAAATGAGGCGGATTGGTGGGAAGGTTGCATACCCTTTGAATGTCAGCCAGCCAAGCACTGGCATTGTATGACTGGCGGAAATGACCACAGATTTTCCTGGCCTGCCTCAGGAGATCCTGTAAGCCTGGGTACGTGCTCAAGAACCGCTGCACCACCAAATTTAAGACATGTGCCAAACATGGAACATTGGTCAAGTGTCCCTGTCAGAGGGTGGAAAGAAGGTTGGTGCCATTGTCACATACAACCATTCCTTGCTGAAGCTGGCATGGCATCAACCACTTCTGAGCCTGCCCCTGCAGAGCTGACAGAATCTCTGCCCCAGTGTGGCTCCTGACCCCTAAGCAGACCAGCTCAAGCACCGCATGGCATCTTTTAGCCTGACTGCTTGCATAGCCCCTTGAACGCTTACGGAGAACTGCTGGTTCATAGGACAAATCTCCAGCAGAGGCCATAGAGGAAGAAGAGGAGGGGGTGGAGGAGAAAGCTGTGGCAGAATCACCACTAGCATTTTGGAGGCGTGGTGGCAGAACAAGTTCCAACAACACTGAACCCTGTCCTGCATCCTTCCCAGTTGCCAGCAGAGTTACCCAGTGCACCGTGAAGGAAAGGTAACATCCCTGTCCATGCCTGCTGGACCATGAGTCAGCGGTAATATGCACCTTACTGCTGACTGCCCTGTCCAACGAGGCCACAACATTGCCTTTCACATGCCGGTAGAGAGCTGGAATGGCCTTCCAAGAAAATAAATTTTGTTTTGGAACCTGCCACTGAGGTACAGCACCTTCCACAAATTTATGAAAGGGGCCAGAGTCTACCAGCTGAAAAGGCAGCAGTTGTAGTGCTAGCAATTTGGCCAAGCTAGAATTTAGACCCTGAGCATGTGGCTGGCTGGGACAGAATTTCTTTTTACGGTTCAGCAACTGGGGTAGGGAAATTTGCCTGCTAAAATTAGATGTGGTGTACTGCTAGCAGTTTGTCTGCAAGTACTTGGGACACCTATTGCTATACCTTCATTCCTCTCAGTGCAGGTTTTTGAGAGGACTGGAGGTATAGTAGGGTTGGAGATCCCATATGAGGAGCAAGGAGAAGTCCGCCTTTTTCTTTGATGTGGGTCTTTCAAGTGCTGTTGTCAACAGACTGCAGGGCAGGTCATCATATGTCTGGTCAAGCATGTGGTGTTTCAGTGTCCGCTTCAGACATAGGTTGCAAACAGCAACAGTGCGATCTGCTGCACACGTGTCAAAAAAGACCCACATCAAGGAACTTTTAAAACTCAGCGGGGAGTCAGCAGCGCCCTGCACCTGCGGAGCTCTGCGGTGTGATGCAATAGGGTGGCTGCCCTTAAGCTGCCCCCTAGAGGACATCCTGCCTCATTAGAGTTGTGCCTCCTCCTCTCTTCTCCCTGGCACCCAAGTACATTCAGTGACCTCATCATGTTACTCCATTCCTCAACCTGGGAGCCAACATCGGAGCCTTCACATCACATGTACCCGATACCATGGTCGAATAATTCTGGGGACTCCTCCGTGCATGATGGTGGGGCTACGGAAGGAATGACTGTGGACAAGGAGCCGGTGGAATAGGCCGCTTTAGCAGCTGTGTTGGAAGGCAATCTACTCTGAGCCTGGGTGACAGAGGATGAGTAGGATAAGGACGGCTTTGTTATCCACTCCACCAACTCTTCTGCATGTTCTGGCTCAATAACACGGCCAGCAGCAGAAAAAAAGGACAAGTGTGCCCCACGGCCACCTGCAGAGGATGCATCATGTCCATGACCAGCACTGTTGACTGTAGACACAGAGCCTGCTTGCCTTTTTTTAGTGGCCTGTGAACATCTGCCTCTCCTTGTTGGCCTTCCGGACATGATGTATATTTTTTTTGCAACACCACACTACACTGTATTTGATACTGTGTACACCACCAGAAGTGTAGTAGAAACTGTACACACTTTATTAGATACTGTGTACACTGCCTGCACTGTATTAGTTACTGCACTACGGCTGCACTGTATTGTGTACTGTGTACACCACCAGAAGTGTGGTAGAAACTGTACACATTGTATTAGATACTGTGTACAACGCCTGCACTGTATTAGAAACTGTACAATGGCTGCACTGTATTTTATACTGTGTACACCACCAGAAGTGTAGTAGAAACTGTACACACTGTATTAGATACTGTGTACACCGCCAGCACTGTATTAGCAGCTGTACTACAGCTGCACTATATTGTGTACCGTGTACACCACCAGAAGTGTTGTAGAAACTGTTCACACTGTATTAGATACTGTGTACACCGCCTGCTCTGTATTAGCAACTGTACTATGGCTGCACTGTATTGTGTACATCACCAGAAGTGTAGTAGAAACTGCACACACTGTATTAGATGCTGTGTACACAGCCTGCACTGTATTAGCAACTGTACTACGGCTGCACTGTATTGTGTACTGTGTACACCACCAGAAGTGTAGTAGAAACTGTACACACTTCATTAGATACTGTGTACACCACCTGCACTGTATTAGCAACTGTACTACAGCTGCACCGTATTGTGTACTGTGTACTCCTCCAGAAGTGTAGTAGAAACTGTACACACTGTATTAGAGAACTTCATTTTTTCTCGGCTCGCCGTAGTGTTGTACATCACTGCATTCTTGACAGTTGGAATTTGGTGTGACCGTGTGTAGGCAAGACAGTTTGAGCGAAATTCCATCGGGAAAACCATCAGAGCTTTTTCCGACGAGAATTCCGAGGCTACACTGGATGCAGAGTATATATCTCTGTCCACACCAACAACACTACACACGGCCGTTGTGTAAGCAGCCTTATATAGTGTGGTGCGTGGAGTTAGCCCCAATGGGCCATGATTGGCCAAAGGCACCCTGCCTTTGGCCAATTATGTCTCTCTTAGCAGAGCGCACTGTGATTGGCCAAAGCATGTAGGTCAGGTGCATGCTTTGGCCAATCATCATACAGCAATGCACTGTAGTGTAGTGTAGTGCACAGTCTGACATGCCACATCTCCAATCGTGGTAAGAAGCTTTTGACAGAGGCTTCTTACCACACGATCAGCTGTGACCAATCACAGCTGATCATCGCGTGAACCAGGAAGTGCTGGTAAAAGGCATTCTTCGGTTCACGCTGACAGAGAGAGCCGATTGGCGGCTCTCCCTGTTAGGGGGGGTCTGTGCTGATAATCAGCACATTGATTATCAGCACAGCCCCCATCATATGTACCCATCACCTTCCAATCAGTGCCAAACGGCTGCCAGTCAGTGCCCCCTGAAAAATATCTCTCAGTGCCCACCACAGTGCCAATCAGTGCGCACTACAGTGCCAATCAGACCCCACCACATTACCAACCAGTGCCCAGCAGTAACACCTGTCAGTACATCATCAGTGCTGCCCATCAGTGCTATCTTTTAGTGTCCATCCGTGCCATCTGTCAGTGCCAATCAGTACCGCCTATCAGTGTCCATCAGTGCCGCTTGTCAGTTGCCATCAGTGCCGCCTGTTAGTAGCCATCAGTGCCACATATCAGTGCCCATCAGTGCCACATATCAGTGCCCATCAGTGCTGCATATCAGTGACGCCTATAGGTGCCCATCAGTGCCGCATATCAATGCCGCCTATCAGTGCCCATCAAGTCTGCATATCGGTGCCTCCTCATCAGTGCCCATCAATGCCACCTTATCAGTGCCAACTCATCCGTGCCCATCAGTGCCGCCTCCTAAGCGCCTGTCAGTGAAGGAGAAAACAACATAATATGCCAGAAATTAAGAAAAACATATTTTTTTTTTAAATTTGGGTCTATTTTTGTTTGTTTAGCAAAAAATAAAAAACCCAGAGGTGATCAAATACCACTAAAAGAAAGCTCTATTTGTGGGAAGAAAACTATAAATATTTAGTTTGGGTACAGTGTTACATGACCGTGCAATTGTCAATCAAAGTGCGACAGCGATCAAAGCTGAAAATTGTCCTGGGCAGGAAGGGGCAAACGTGTCTGGTATTGAAGTGGTTAATTAACTAAAAACATTGCATTAAAGTGGATGTAAACCACAATGATGTCATAATGTAGAGAACAAGATTTCCTTTCATTTGAGCCCAGTCTTGCCACACAGATTTACTCTGAGAAATCCTCTTTTATTGTTCAGTTAGAAAAATCTTGACAAAGTGCTGAAAACTTTGTCAAAAACACCCCCTTGCTGTGAGTGACAGGTGATTTACATATCTCATGCACTAGCCTGAGACAGGCACATCCTGTGTAATTATAAAAAGTGAGAAATCCACCCCTCCCCCACATAACAAATCCTGGTGATGGAAAGGAATGTTATCTGTGATCAGGTGACCTCAGACACACACACACTGCACTATAACAATCATCAGATCACTGGATGTTCTACTCTGCCCAACTCTGACTACATACATCTCCACTATATTCTTCTTGCTGTTCACTCGAGAATACATTTTCTTTCACTCTGGTCTGTGCCTGTCTCAGGCTAGTGCATGAAATATGTAAATCACCTGTCACTCACAGCAAGGGGGCGTTTTTGACAAAGTTTTCTGCACTTTGTCAAAATTGTTCTAAGTGAACAATAAAAGAGGATTTCTCAGGGCTGGAGTAAATCTGTGTGGCAAGACTGGGCTCAAATGAAAGGAAATCGTATTCTCTACATTATGACATAAAAAAATATATATTTGTGAGACCAACAAAAGAGTCATGTTATTAGTGCTATTAGGTAAATTCCCTAAGTAAGTTCTAGTTGCAGCTGTAAAGTTTCAGTATTTTGGTGATAATGGCCATCTGTACCAATGGAGAAGGGGAGCCTCTTCAGAAGGGATAAAAATCATCAATGAAAACCTGACAAGGCATTCAACACCAAGGTTTTGGCTTTAGCTATACTTTAAGACTCCCCTTATGCATTATTGATAATTCGACTTAGAGTGGTAATAGGATAATTTAACAAACACAATGGTCTTTAAAAGCCCACCAAACACCAAAAAAATTACATACATCTGACTAGGGATGGGCCGGTGCTCGATGCGAACCCATGTTCGCATCGAGCACCGGGTGTTCGCTCGCTTGGCGAGCCCAGAACTATTTTGGCCGCTCGCATCACATTCGTGTGATGCGAGCGGCCGGCGCGGCCGGCGCAGTGCATTGCTGGCTGATGATTGGCCAAGCATGCACTGTGACCCCGCATGCTTGGCCAATCACAGCGCCGGAAACTCAGAGAGCCATCATTGGCTACAGGCAGGACGCCTGTAGCCAATTACAGCTCAGGGGCTTTAGTACACGCCCCCTCATTTAAAAGGCTGCCACGCCGTCGGCGCCGGTCACATGAGTTCCGGCTTTAGGAGAGATCAGGCTGATTCTGTGTCACTCTTTGCTAGATTCATATAGAAAGATTTGCTCTACTTTGCTAAACCATTGGCTATTTATTTGCTAAACCATTGCTACCTGTCATTGATCGTCCATTGCTGCTGCTGGTTAGTGTGCTTTTAGCTGCTGCTGGGGGTTAGTCTGGTACGTGTCTTACTGTTAGTACAGTATTTCAGTAGTACCAACCGCAGTGCTGTTAGTACAGCACTGCACCCCAAAAGCACCCATAGGACTTCTAGTGTGTTAGTGGCAGCAAACAGAGCTCCTATATTTTCTTCCCAGAAGCACCCATAGGACTTGTACTGTGTTAGTGGCATCACACAGAGTTCCTATATTGTCTTCCCAGAAGCACCCATAGGACTTGTACTGTGTTAGTGGCATCACACAGAGTTCCTATATTTTCTTCCCAGAAGCACCCATAGGACTTGTACTGTGTTAGTGGCATCACACAGAGTTCCTATATTTTCTTCCCAGAAGCACCCATAGGACTTGTACTGTGTTAGTGGCATCACACAGAGTTCCTATATTTTCTTCCCAGAAGCACCCATAGGACTTGTACAGTGTTAGTGGCATCACACAGAGCTCCTATATTTTCTTTGCAGAAGCACCCATAGGACTTCTAGTGTGTTAGTGGCATCACACAGAGTTCCTATATTTTCTTCCCAGAAGCACCCATAGGACTTGTACTGTGTTAGTGGCATCACACAGAGTTCCTATATTTTCTTCCCAGAAGCACCCATAGGACTTGTACTGTGTTAGTGGCATCACACAGAGTTCCTATATTTTCTTCCCAGAAGCACCCATAGGACTTGTACTGTGTTAGTCCCATCACACAGAGCTCCTATATTTTCTTCCCAGAAGCACCCATAGGACTTGTAGTGTGTTAGTCCCATCACACAGAGTTCCTATATTTTCTTCCCAGAAGCACCCATAGGACTTGTAGTGTGTTAGTCCCATCACACAGAGCTCCTATATTTTCTTCCCAGAAGCACCCATAGGACTTGTAGTGTGTTAGTCCCATCACACAGAGCTCCTATATTTTCTTCCCAGAAGCACCCATAGGACTTGTAGTGTGTTAGTCCCATCACACAGAGCTCCTATATTTTCTTCCCAGAAGCACCCATAGGACTTGTAGTGTGTTAGTCCCATCACACAGAGCTCCTATATTTTCTTCCCAGAAGCACCCATAGGACTTGTAGTGTGTTAGTCCCATCACACAGAGCTCCTATATTTTCTTCCCAGAAGCACCCATAGGACTTGTAGTGTGTTAGTCCCATCACACAGAGCTCCTATATTTTCTTCCCAGAAGCACCCATAGGACTTGTAGTGTGTTAGTCCCATCACACAGAGCTCCTATATTTTCTTCCCAGAAGCACCCATAGGACTTGTAGTGTGTTAGTCCCATCACACAGAGCTCCTATATTTTCTTCCCAGAAGCACCCATAGGACTTGTAGTGTGTTAGTCCCATCACACAGAGCTCCTATATTTTCTTCCCAGAAGCACCCATAGGACTTGTAGTGTGTTAGTCCCATCACACAGAGCTCCTATATTTTCTTCCCAGAAGCACCCATAGGACTTGTAGTGTGTTAGTCCCATCACACAGAGCTCCTATATTTTCTTCCCAGAAGCACCCATAGGACTTGTAGTGTGTTAGTCCCATCACACAGAGTTCCTATATTTTCTTCCCAGAAGCACCCATAGGACTTCAATTGTGTGTTAGTGGCATCGCACAGAGCTCCTATATTTTCTTCCCAGAAGCACCCATAGGACTTGTACTGTGTTAGTCCCATCACACAGAGCCCCTATATTTTCTTCCCAGAAGCACCCATAGGACTTCAATTGTGTGTTAGTGCCATCACACAGAGCTCCTATATTTTCTTCCCAGAAGCACCCATAGGACTTGTAGTGTGTTAGTCCCATCACACAGAGCTCCTATATTTTCTTCCCAGAAGCACCCATAGGACTTCAATTGTGTGTTAGTGGCATCACACAGAGCTCCTATATTTTCTTTGCAGAAGCACCCATAGGACTTCTAGTGTGTTAGTGGCATCACACAGAGCTCCTATATTTTCTTTGCAGAAGCACCCATAGGACTTCTAGTGTGTTAGTGGCATCACACAGAGCTCCTATATTTTCTTCGCAGCAGCACCCACAGGATTTCTAGTGTGTTAGTGGCATCACACAGAGCTCCTATATTTTCTTTGCAGAAGCACCCATAGGACTTCTAGTGTGTTAGTGGCATCACACAGAGCCCCTATATTTTCTTCTCAGCAGCACCCACAGGACTTCTAGTGTGTTAGTGGCATCACACAGAGCTCCTATATTTTCTTTGCAGAAGCACCCATAGGACTTCTAGTGTGTTAGTGGCATCACACAGAGCTCCTATATTTTCTTCTCAGCAGCACCCACATGACTTCTAGTGTGTTAGTGGCATCACACAGAGCTCCTATATTTTCTTTGCAGAAGCACCCATAGGACTTCTAGTGTGTTAGTGGCATCACACAGAGCTCCTATATTTTCTTCTCAGCAGCACCCACAGGACTTCTAGTGTGTTAGTGGCATCACACAGAGCTCCTATATTTTCTTTGCAGAAGCACCCATAGGACTTCTAGTGTGTTAGTGGCATCACACAGAGCTCCTATATTTTCTTCTCAGCAGCACCCACAGGACTTCTAGTGTGTTAGTGGCATCACACAGAGCTCCTATATTTTCTTTGCAAAAGCACCCATAGGACTTCTAGTGTGTTAGTGGCATCACACAGAGCTCCTATATTTTCTTCTCAGCAGCACCCACAGGACTTCTAGTGTGTTAGTGGCATCACACAGAGCTCCTATATTTTCTTTGCAGAAGCACCCATAGGACTTCTAGTGTGTTAGTGGCATCACACAGAGCTCCTATATTTTCTTCTCAGCAGCACCCACAGGACTTCTAGTGTGTTAGTGGCATCACACAGAGCTCCTATATTTTCTTTGCAGAAGCACCCATAGGACTTCTAGTGTGTTAGTGGCATCACACAGAGCTCCTATATTTTCTTCTCAGCAGCACCCACAGGACTTCTAGTGTGTTAGTGGCATCACACAGAGCTCCTATATTTTCTTTGCAGAAGCACCCATAGGACTTCTAGTGTGTTAGTGGCATCACACAGAGCTCCTATATTTTCTTCTCAGCAGCACCCACAGGACTTCTAGTGTGTTAGTGGCATCACACAGAGCTCCTATATTTTCTTTGCAGAAGCACCCACAGGACTTCTAGTGTGTTAGTGGCATTATAGAGCTCCTATATTTTCTTCTCAGCAGCACCCACAGGACTACCAACTACAATGGCTGGAAGACCGCCAAGGGGAGGCAGAGCCAAGAACACAGGGCAGGCAGGCTCTGTTTCTAGTGGACGTGGCCGTGGCCGTGGACGTGGTCGTGCATCGTCATCAGCACGTGACCATGGGACACGCGCGTCTTTGTTTTCGGCAGCTGGACATGTGGAGCCGCATCATGCTGAAGGCTTGGTAGAATGGATGACCAAGCCCTCCTCATCCTCCTCATCCTCTCTCACCCAGGCTCAGGGTACTGGCAGAGCAGCTGCCAACGCGTACTCAATGGCATCATCAGCCACCCCTTCCCTAGACCCACCATGTCCTCCTGAGGAGTCCCCCGAACTCTTTGAGCACAGTGTTGGGTACATGCTCCAGGAGGATGCCCAACGATTCGAAGGCTCGGATGATGATACCCAGCTTGAGGAAGTCAGTAGTGTGCGCGCAGAGAGAGGGGATGCTGAAGGACAGCAATCTGGCAGTACTGTTCCACCAGCTGCAGCTTACTGCCAGGTTTGCTCTAGTGGTGAAGAGGGAGGGGATGATGAGGTCACTGACGCCACGTGGGTGCCTGGAGGGAGAGAGGATGAGGAGGAGGACGAGGAGGAGGAGGATGCGGGATCACATGTCCAACGAGGCAGGATGCCCCCTGGAGGCCAGCTAGAGGCCAGCACAGCAACTGTACAACACCGCAGAGCTCCGCCTGTGCAGGGCGCTGCCTCTGCACGTTATCAGAAAAGTTCTTTGGTGTGGGCCTTTTTTGAGACGAGTGCATCAGATCGCACCACTGCTATTTGCAATATTTGTCTCAAGCGTATCTCGCGTGGCCAAAACATCAGCCGCTTGGGCACCACAAGCATGACCAGACATATGTCGACCTGCCATGCAGCTCGTTGGCAGGCACACATAAAAGACCCACACCAAAGAACTAAGGGGACCTCTCCTTGCTCCTCATCAGCTGGGATCTCCATCCCCACTACATCTTCAGTCCTCTCTGAAAGCTGCTGTGAGAGGACTGAAGGTGTAGAATTAGGTGTGTCACAACCAAGTACTTGCAGTACACCGACGTCCGATAGTAGCAGGCAAATTTCCCTGCCCCAGCTGCTGGACCGTCGAAAGAAGTACACTCCCAGCCATCCACATGCCCAGCGGTTGAATGCTAGCTTGGCTAAATTGCTAGCACTTCAACTGCTGCCTTTTCAGTTGGTAGACTCGGCCCCCTTCCGTGAGTTTGTTCAATGTGCGGTTCCTCAGTGGCAGGTTCCCAAACGCCACTTTTTCACACGGAAGGCGATTCCATCTCTCTACTGGCATGTGGAAGGCAATGTCCATGCCTCGCTGGACAGGGCGGTCAGCGGTAAGGTGCATATTACCGCTGACTCATGGTCCAGCAGGCATGGACAGGGACGTTACCTTTCTTTCACGGCCCATTGGGTCACTCTATTGGCAGCTGGGAGGGATGCAGGACAAGGTGCAGTAGTGTTGGAGGTTGTTCCGCCACCACGCCTCCAAAACGCTACTACTGCTACTGGTTGTGACACATCTCTCTCCTCCACCCCCTCCTCTTCTTCTTCCTCCAGTGCTCTGTCCTCGGAACCAGCGGTGCTCCGTAGGCGTACAAGGGGCTACGCAAGTACGCAGGCAAAAAGATGCCATGCCGTGCTTGCGCTGGTGTGTTTGGGGGGACAGGAGCCACACTGGGCCAAAGGTTCTGGCAGCTCTGCAGGGGCAGGCCGAGAGGTGGTTGAAGCCACGCCAGCTTAAGCCAGGAATGGTCGTTTCTGACAATGGCACCAACCTCCTCTCCGCCCTGCGACAGGGGAAGCTCACCCATGTGCCCTGTATGGCTCACGTCCTCAACCTGGTGGTGCAGCGGTTCTTGGGCAGGTTCCCAGGCTTACAGGATGTCCTGAGGCAGGCCAGGAAAGTCTGTGTGCATTTCCGCCGATCTTATAATGCCAGTGCTCGGCTGACTGAGCTGCAAAAGGAGCTGAACCTGTCCAAGAACCGCCTAATATGTGACATGCCCACCAGGTGGAACTCAACGTTGGCCATGCTGCAGCCACTGCACACGCAGCAGAGGGCCATCAATGAGTACCTTTGCGACTACGGCACCAGGACAGGGTCAGGGGAGCTTGCCTTTTTTTCCCCCACGCCAGTGGAGCATGATCAGGGATGCATGCACTGTCCTCTCACCATTTGAGGAGGCCACGAGGATGGTGAGCAGTGACAGTGCATGCATCAGTGACACTGTACCTCGTGTCCACCTGTTGGAGCATACGCTGCGTGGGATAATGGACAGGGCACTTGAGGCAGAACAGAGGCAGGAAGAGGAGGACTTCCTTGCCTCTCAAGGCCCCCTTTATCCGGACAGTGTTCCTTCTGTCCCACCCATCACACAGGAAGAGGATGAGGATGAGGAGGAGGAGGAGGAGGATTGTGTGAGCATGGAGGCATCAGCAGCAGCAGTCTTTTAGGGATGATGTACAGTCCCAACAAACCAGTGGACTTGTACGTGGCTGGGAGGAGGTGGCTGGCGATCATGTCATCCTCAGTGACCCAGAAGACTCCGGACCGAATGCCTCAGCTAACCTACGCTGCATGGCCTCCCTGATCCTGCAAAGCCTGCGGAAGGATCCTCGTGTTCTTCGGATCAAGGAGAGGGACCATTACTGGCTGGCCACTCTCCTTGATCCACGGTACAAGGGTAAGGTTGCGGACCTTATCTTGCCGTCGCAGAGGGAGCAGAGGATGAGACATCTCAGGGAGGCCTTGCAGAAAGGTCTGTGCAACGCGTTCCCAGAAACTGGGAGGTTACAAACTCCTGGTCCTGGGCGACGAGTTGCTGAGGCTTCGGTCAGTAGCAGAAGGAGCGGTGGGGAAGGTGGACGTCTGACCGATGCGTTCAGACAATTTTTTTAGTCCGCAGCCCCAAGGTATGATCGGTTCCAGCAACCATCGCCAGCGTCTGATATACATGGTGCAGGAATACCTTGGGGCAAGGTCAGACTTGGACACCTTTCCCACCGAAAATCCTCTGGCTTACTGGGTCCTGAGGATGGATCACTGGCCAGAGCTTGCACAGTATGCAATTGAGCTACTGGCCTGTCCTGCCTCCAGCTTTCTTTCCGAACGCACATTCAGTGGAGGATTTGTCACCGATCATAGGGTGCGCCTGTCCACCGACTCGGTTGATCGACTGACCTTCATCAAAATGAATCAGTCTTGGATCACCACCAGCTACCAGGCACCTGAAGCGGATATAACGGAATAATTTATAATGTCACATCCCTTCAAGACTGCCTATGCTGATGCTGATTGACTGTCCTGTTATGTTCACTGACTATCCTCTTCCTCCTCCTCAATGATCCATGCCACCACACCAGTGCCTAAGGCACAATTTTTCAGCCCCTGTATAACAGGGGCGTGTACTTACAATTTTTTTAAAAAAATGCTTCGCAACACGTGTGACTGCTGTGCTCCAAGTACAGTATCTGTGAGGGGTTGCAGTGTTGTGGCACCAGCACCAGTGCCTAAGGCACAATTTTTCAGCCCCTGTTTAACAGGGGCGTGTAATTACAATTTTTTAAAAAAATGCTTCGCAACACGTGTGACTGCTGTGCTCCAAGTACAGTATCTGTGAGGGGTTGCAGTGTTGTGGCACCAGTGCCTAAGGCACAATTTTTCAGCCCCTGTTGGGGCGTGTAATTACAATTTTTAGGCAATGCTTTGCAACAGGTCTCATTGCTGTGCTAAGAGTACAGTATCTGTGAGGGGTTGCAGTGTTGTGGCACCAGCACCAATGTCTAAGGCACAATTTTTCAGCCCCTGTTTAACAGGGGCGTGTAATTACAAATCTTGATCTAATAGTTCACAGCAGGGCCCATTCCTGCGCCCACCAAGAGTAACTATGAGGGCCTACAGTCTTGTGGCAACACCGTCCACCACCACCGCCAAAGGCCCAATTTTTCTGCCCTGTTCAACAGGTGCATGCAATTACAAATCTTGATCTAATAACTCACAGCAGGGCCCATTCCTGCGCCCACCAAGAGTAACTGTGAGGGCTTACAGTCTTGTGGCAACACCGTCCACCACCACCAAAGGCCTAATTTTTCTGCCCTGTTCAACAGGTGCATGCAATTACAAATCTTGATCTAATAACTCACAGCAGGGCCCATTCCTGCGCCCACCAAGAGTAACTGTGAGAGCTTACAGTCTTGTGGCAACACCGTCCACCACCACCACCACCACCACCACCAAAGGCCCAATTTTTTTGCCCGGTTCAACAGGTGCATGCAAGTACAAAGCCATGCCATTTTTCTCAAGGATTTTCAGCCATATGGCGGCCAGGACAAGACATGCCATTAAAGCCGCAAGTGTTTTTAAATGGCTTCTTTTTTTTTTCTTTACAAATGTCATTTTGTGCAAGGACAGTTCTAAACACGGGAAACACATGCCACTTCACAGGCATACTTTAGACACCCCCCAGGTACCATATTTAAAGGAAAATTTCACTTTTTTTTCACTTTATGCATCATTAAAATGACTGCTCCCGAAAAAACGTTAGTTTTTAAAAGTTTTTTTTGCATTGATATATGTCCCCTGGGGCAGGACCCGGGTCCCCAAACCTGTTATATGACATTAACATGCATATTGGCCGTTGTAATTAGCACTTTTGATTTCGAACGTTCGCGTCCATTGTAACGTATAGGGTTCGAAAATTTGCGCGAACTTTCGGTCCGTTCGAAGGTTCTGGTTCGAACCGAACCCGGGGGTGTTCGGCTCATCCCTACATCTGACATACATATGGATTCACTATAGTAGATCATACTCCATATGTATATTATATTATTATACATTTTGGATTTGCTTTTTAGTATATTTAGCATATTTAGCATATTTTACTAAGTTAATTAAAAAAAGAATAAACATTAAATATTTTTTTTCAATTAGTCAAATATGCTTTATATACTGCATATACTTAAATTGTAGCATTTAAATGATACAATTTAAGGACAGCAGCAGAGGAATACGGTATATAATTATTACATATTGAATTGAATTAGGAGTGCAGATGGCTAATGTGATATGCAGTATTAAAAATACAATATAATGTAAATGGCATATTTACAAAAAATTATTGCAATAGAGGTGCAATGCACTAAGACGACACTGACCCCAGGCTGCTCCTGAACGCAACACTCATTTATCATTAGCAATTTTAATGCTTATGTGAAAAAAATTAAAATAAATGATTATACAATGTCAGTACCTGTTCAGGTATGGTTACATCTCCAGTCCATATTTGCTCTTTTAAGAGGTGCTGGTAACTTAGGCAGTGCTTTACTGCTGTTGGTACATTACCCATTAGGAAAAAAATGTCAGGCTTTCTGGACACCAGTTTTTAAAAACCTGAAATGGAACCACAAAATGTTAACTTTTAGAACGCTAGAATGCTCATATATTTTTTACACATATAATATGCATAATTACATTGACTACAATTGTTCATGGTCTACAACATTTTGATATTATTTTTCAGCTCTTCATTAATAGATCACATACATACTGTATTTTTGAATGCACTGTTTTGTAGCTGTAGTTAACCTAGTTAAAAAAGATTCGGGTCCATGAAGTTTAACCAAAAGACAAACAGAAAACATAAACCTGCATTTGGAGTGGTCCATTTTATTCTAATGCTGTGTACACATGGTCGGATTTTCCGACGGAAAATGTTCGATGGGAGCTTGTTGTCGGAAATTCCGACTGTGTGTAGGCTCCATCGGACATTTTCCATCGGAATTTCCATCACACAAAATTTGAGATCTGGATCTCAAATTTTCCGACAACAATATCCGTTGTTGTAAATTCCGATCGTGTGTACACAATTCCGACGCACAAAGTTCCACGCATGCTTGGAAACAAGCAGAAGAGCCGCACTGGCTATTGAACTTCATTTTTCTCGGCTCGTCGTACGTGTTGTACGTCACTGCGTTCTTGACGTTCGGAATTTCCGACAAGATTCGTGTGACCATGTGTATGCAAGACAAGTTTAAGCCAACATCCGTCAGAAAAAAACATGGATTTTGTTGTCGGAATGTGCGAGCGTGTGTACAGGGCATTAGAGGGATAAAAATTCCTTCCTGATACCCTTTGGTAATCAGAAACTCCCTACAATTGTTGGTGTTATCTCTTATATATATATAAAGCCAGTCAAATTTTCTGCATTTGGAAACACATCCATGACATTTTTTAAGTAATCTCTTGGAGATAGAACTAGCTGACGTGAACCATGCCACAATATTGTACATCTCTTACAGCATAAAAAGCTGGGGAAGGAATACTTTTAACATTATCAAGGATGGGCATGTGTTTGTTGATCTTCTGATACAGCACATGTGCATTTGAGGCACATCACTGACACATGTGAGGTCATTAAAGTAAAAAAACACCAGAAAAGCAGAGTTCTCTATATCCAAAGGAAACACGATCTAAGCTTCCCCTGGGGTTGATAGTAGTATCTGCAGAGCACCTTGGGGAGGGTAGGTCTTTTTTCGTATAATTATATATTTTTTTGTTGAATAGGGAAGCACTAAATTAGTGAAGCAGTCTAATGTTGACCTGTCTCAGATATTCACAGTTTCACAACTTTAACTTGGTTGATACTGTGGCTGAGATAAATATATAAGGATATTAACTGCTAATAGAGCTTAATAAGAAAGGTTAAATTAATATTTTTGGTTAAAGCAGATCTTCACTTAAAATTTCTGACCCCTCCACCCATTGCATTTTTTATTTTTGAGAATGGGTACCTTTTTCAAACAATAGTCGCTCCCACCCACTTTCACAATTCACGCCTAGACAAGAATCAGATAAATTTGGCAAGCCTGTGCACCACTCAAATATCCCATGTCCGAGGAGGCCGTGGGGCTTATCTGACAGTGCAACATATTTTCAACCATGTGCAGTAGGGAACTGGCTCCCACAGCCAAGTTGATGGTGCTGGGGATCCAAAGACCAGCAAAAAACAACTGCCCTGGGAAAGACAGAGCTGGACTCCTGAGCTGGTGAGTGTCTGTTTCAACATTATTTATAACCGCCTTTGTTTTAACTAAAGCTCAATTCGAGCCCATAAAGTAAATATTTTTCAAATTATTATTCTTGTCCTGAAACTCTTTAAAAAACCTTCACCTCACATGTATTCTCCCTGACAACTTATAATAGTCTCATAAGAAATAAAGGGAGCAGAGGTCATCAGGAAAGAAAGTCCCCATTTAGAAAAAAAATCCTTTTGCAGCTTTTGCCTCCATTGGAAAAAATTCCTTTTACCTAATGTTGATACAGGAAGCAGTGGTAATTTTCATAGTAAATACCTGACAGGGGTTCTATGCATTCCCACTCTGTCCAAAAAACTTTAAAAGTTCTGTCTGGAATTGAGCTTTACACATTGGTAATAGGATTTGAAAAAAACACACGCAACCAACATTAAAAATATGTTTTGTTTGGTTCAAAGCAATATTTTGAATAGGATGCCTGGGCAATAGACCTATAATCTGTTTTTACAATTTTCCCTCTCACTTCCTGTATAGGTGATGGATGTCAGACAGCACAAAAAAATATGGGAGATCTCCCAACAGCAAAACAGATGAAATGTAAAACCTTACTGAGGGTCTACCCTTTGTTATTCTATCCAAAGTTAAGAGACGTGTGGGATGTCAAAAAAATTAACATACATACTTAATTATGTGGCTGCAGCATTGGTTTGATGCTGCAGCTGTCCCCCATTGGCTTTAAGAACAAGAACTGAGCGATTACATGACTGGCGATCACTTAGTTCTTGGTCTTCACTGATAAGAGAGTGGTGACTTCAGTCAGCAGCTCTCTGCATTGTCCCTCCAGCGCTCACTGGAATGCTGGACTGGGGACAGGGTGGGAGCAGCTGGCTCAGTCCCCAAGCAGTGCGTTGAGAGGCTGAGCTAGCTCCCAGTCATGCAACTGATTAGATTATGACATTATTGTTGGTGATACATCTGGAGCGGCTCTGTGGCATCAGCCGACAGTGGACTTTAGCTAAAGCAAGGTCACAGAAATGCAGCAATAAGTGTACTTCCAAAAAGCTTTGGCCATAATTCTCTTTTAAAGCGGTTGTCCAGTCATCTTTTCAAAAATTAAAACTCAGCAGTTATAAAAACTGTAGCTGCTAACTTTTACTAATAGGACATTCACCTGCCCCAGGATCCAGCAATGACCTGTGCTGGCCAGTTTCTTCACCAGGCTTCTGTCCCTGGCACCGGCATGCAAACTGTGAACAGCTGTCTGTGACTGTTTGCAGCTTCCCAACCAGCTGCTCACTGCACATGTGTAAGCCGCACTGCGCAATTCGATTGGTCCCAGAGCTTTCTGGGACCTGTGACATGTCCCAGAAGGCTGAGGGGGAAGGAGGGGGGCCAAAAACACATACCCCCAGAAAAAATGATGTTCCAAATGTTTAGGAGGAGGAAAAGCATAAATTCCCCTTTTGGGTGAAGTTCTGCTTTAAAAGTAGTTTTGGCAGACATTTTGTTTTCCTTCATATACTTTTTCGAAAACAAAATCCCCACAGTAACCAGCAGTGTGTATTGTACATTCAGCCATAAACCTGTAAATATGTTTATATCTTTAATAAGTACATTTCTTTACAATGATCTATGGATGAGAGCTAAAATAGAAACAGTTTTTGCATACACACACACTACTGTGCAAAAGTTTTAGGCAGGAGTGAAAAAATGCTGAAAATTAAGAATGCTTTCAGAAATAGAAATGTTAATAGTTTATTTTTATGAGTTAAAAAAATGCAAAGCAAATGAACAGAAGAGGAATACAAATTAAATTAGAGTGTGACCACTCTTTGTCTTAAAGCAGGGGTCTTCAAACTACGGCCCTCCAGTTGTTCAGGAACTACAATTCCCATCATGCCTAGTCATGTCTGTGAATGTCAGAGTTTTACAATGCCTCATGTGGATGTGTAGTTCTGCAACAGCTGGAGGGCCGTAGTTTGAGGATCCCTGTCTTAAAGTGTTACTAAACCCAGTAATATGAAAATCCTATTTTTCATATTCCTATCATCTGACCCCCCCCCCCCCCCCCCCCCCGCACACACACACACACACACACAGTGCCCACGGCTTATAAATCTTCTTTTTACATTAAAATATTGCCACTATATACCTTTTTAGCTGTTCTGTATACCACACGCAGTGATAAACTGCACAGTTTTTCCAGTTCTGAGAATTCAGGTAGGAGGAGACTTCCACTACAGCCTGTATACACGCCCACATGAGTGATGTCAATATCATGTGACCTGGCTATATCTGAGAACAAGTAATTATTCTCTCCAGCATAAAAGACACATCTGAGCATGTGCAGGTCGACTACTCTGCCTGTGTTAGCTGGCTTTCCCCAGATAGACAGTGCAGGAGGAAGGATCTGTGCATACATGATAAAACAGCCTTTTTACACAATGCAGAGGATTAACCCCTTAAGTTCCATAGTGAGTATAACAAGCATGCTATGCTGCATATACAGACAGATTTTACTGCTGTGGGTTTAGTAACACTTTAAAAACAGCATCATTTTTTCTAGGTACACTTGCACACAGATTTTGAAGGATTGCAGCAGGTAGGTCGTTCCAAACATCTTGGAAAACTAACCACAGATCTTATGTGGATGTAGGCTGCTTAAAATCCCTCTGTCTCTTCAAGTAATCCAAGACAGACTCGATAATATTGAAATCAGGGCTCAAATCAGAGCCAAACCATCACTTCCAGGCCTCCTTGTTCTTCGTTATTCTGAAGATAGTTCTAAATTACATTGGCTGCATGTTTAGTGTCATTGTCATGATGCAGAATAAATTTGGGGCCAATAGCAGGCCTCCATGATGGTATGGCATGATGGATAAGTATCTGCATGTACTTCTCAGCATTGAGGACCCCATTGATCCTGAACTAATCTCCAACTCCATTTGCAGAAATGTAGCCCCAAATTTGCAAGGAACCTGCACCATGCATCACTGTTGCCTGCAGACACTCATTATTAAATTGCTCTTCAGCCCTTCGCAAACAAATTGCCTTTTGCTACTGTCAAATATTTCAAATTTTGACTCATCAGTCCACAGCACCTGCTGCTATTTTTCTGCTCCCCAGTTTCAATGTTTTTGTGCACAGTTGAGTCGCTTAGCCTTTTTTCCACATTGGAGGTATGGCTTTTTGGCAGCAATTCTTCCATGAAGACCACTTCTGGCCAAACATCTTTGGACAGTAGATGGGTGTACCTGGGTCCCACTGGTTTTCCTCCACTTATGTGCTGATGGCACTGCTGGACATCTTCTAATGCTGAAAAAAAGCATGATGTGTCTTTCATCTGTTGCATTAAGTTTCCTTGGCCAACCACTGTGTCTACGGTGCTCAACATCGCCCATTTCTTTATGCTTCTTCAAAAGAGCTTGAACAGCACATCTTGGAAGCCCAGTGCTTTTGCCTGGGAGAGACCTTGCTGATGTAGTATAACTACCTTGTGTCTTGTTGCTGTGCTCAGTCTTGCCATGGCCTCTGACATTAAACTTCCACAACCTCACTTTTTGTTGTTCGTTAACACAGTTTTAAGCCTGTTTCAGTTAATGACTGTGTTTCAACCTACATATGAAATTGATAATCATAGCACCTGCTCGGTATAATTGGTATATTGGTATAATTGGTCAATCATACACCTGACTCTAATACTACAAAATCCCTGACTTTGTGCAAGTGTATCAACTGTGCAAGTGTAAGAATTTATGCTGGTTTGAAGCCAAAGGGTAGTCACACCAAATATTGATTTGAGTTAGATTTTTCTTCCTCTCTCACTTTGCATTTTATAAATTGATAAAAATAAACACTTAAAAAAAAAAACGATATATATTTTTCAAAGCACTCTTACTTTACAGCATTTCTTCACACCTGCCTAAAATGTTTGCATATTACTGTGTATAATATATATATATAAAAATACACACACATACTTATACATATATATATAGTACACACACACACACACACACACCATATGAAGCACAGCTGTTAAAATAAAATGCTAAAGGTAGAGGTAAGAATATTCCAACTATAACAATGACAAATGATAAGGAAATAATGAGTTTTTGAGTAACCAGCAAAGACGTATCTGCTATCTGCTGTGAAATGTTAATTGCTCCCTTGAAATCTACTTGCTAAATAAGACGTCTTTCTAATTTTACTGCGTCATTTTCCTGCTCAGCAAGCATCTGTTAGTTCACTGTCATCTACATCCCTGAGACATTCTGCATACCTTTTGCAGGGGTTTCCAAAGGCCACAATGAATAAACACAAATACAATGATTTTCAATCCCCTCATTAGTAAATTGAAATGTTTTATACAGCTTTCACAGACAAAATGTTGACTGCATGCAGTAAATAAGATGCTGCCCTAAATATTTGTTCTAATCTTACCCATGATAAACAGAGCTGCATGTTGTACGTTTTACATCATCAGGTTGTCTGTATAGATTTTTCAATGCTGTGTGTGCTCTAGGCATGCTCAGTTGAAGATGCTATTCCATCTTAAAAGGGAATCGACATACAGCTATTTAAAAGGGAAACACTGCAACATGGTCAGTGCTATTTTACCTTGCTTACCATAGTCTGTGCCTGTACTTCTGTGAATGTTTTAAAGACTGTACTTCAAGCAGAAATGTGGCCATCTAGAATATTCCACGTAATACATCTAGAATGACACATAGGGGTTGATTTATTTAAACTGGAGAGTGCAAAATCCAATGCAGCTGTGCATAGAAATCAATCAGCTTCCAGGTTTTATTTTTTGTCAAAGATTAAATGAACAAGCTGAAGTTAGAAGTTGATTGGTTTCTATGCAGAGCTTCTCCAGATTTTGCACTCTCCAGTTTTAGTAAATCAACCCCATAGTGTCATCCCCATATTAACTATTTGCTATTTACTGGCTGTTCGTGTAATTACTTCACAGTAAAGGTTTCTTAGAGCAGAAGATGGTGTCTCATTCCACCACATGTACCAAAAATAATAGGATTATCCCTCATTTCAGGACATTAGACTGAGTCATATAACATATTCTTTATGCCCTAACAGCCAGATTTACATCTAGAACTGCCAGTGTATAGTGCCAATGTAGCCTAATATCATGGATTCATTTATTCCAAACTGCATACCCTCATTTCAGACTGGTCTTCAATGGTATTCTATTGCAACTGAATGTTGCCTTACTTTGATCTGTGACCTGTTATTGACCTGGCCTGTTGTTAGACTTGCTATTGAAAGTCTCTTACCTCTGACTTCACCATAAGATCTTGGCTGTCCATTACTTTCCCCAGCCTGACCTGTAATATTTCACCTGCCTACTGCCTGTTGCTAACACCGACTGTTCCTTGGCACTGCATCAACCTTCTGATTTGACACATCATTGGCTGCATTTTGCCAGTCCTGGTCTATTTATTGATGTTGTACCTGCCAAGTGATATATTGCTTCCCATATGTCCCTGACTTTGGCCTTTCTCCAGTACTGCTACTGCTTCCTCCAAGTTTCATTTCTCATCTGGATTAGTTTCATTAACTTCACCACTTCCTGAGGTTTCTCCATTTTCTTCCCTACAAGCTGCCCTCAAACCACCTGTCATACATTCCAGGCATGTGTGGTTTGAGAAGCAAGACAGACCTTCCTTGTCTTCTCGATCTTCAAATAAGTATTTGACTTTGAGAATGTTGCCATTTTAGAATGCACCAATGAGGGGGACCGATGCCCTTAAAAAAGTATTCTTCTTACCAAACAGACAGCCCTGCATTAGATGTGATGAGAAGAGAGTGTCTTTGGATGATCGATAAAGGACGCACATAACAGCCTCCCATAGTGTAAAACTGCTTGCTTTATTATAGAGTATGTTAAACCAGCATTTCAAATTCCTAATATGTTCCTGTTGTACCATGTACTTGTATGATAAAGTATCCTTTTCTCTTTGTATGGATTCATGAAAGACAGAAGTTGTCAAACAAACCTGATTTCTTTTTATGAGGAGGTAAGTAAAACCTTGGACAGAGGGGTGGCGGTGAACGTGGAATACTTGGATTTTGCAAAAGCGTTTGACACAGTTCCCCACACATGGCTCATGTGTAAGGTAAAGTCTACAGGCTTGGAAATACCAGTTTGTAAATGGATAGAAAACTGGGTAAAAGACAGAATTCAGAGAGTAGTGGTTAATGATTCTTACTCTGAATGGTCTAAGGTTATCAGTTGTGTACCCCAAGGTTCAGTGCTAGGACCCTTACTTTTTAATATCTTTATAAATTATATAGGGTCTGGGATTCAAAGTAAAATTTCTGTCATTGCAGATGACACCAAGCTATGCAGTGGAATAAATTCTTTACAGGATGTCTCCAATTTACAAAGCCTAACTCAATGCACTGTCTAATTGGGTGACTATGTGGCAGATGAGGTTTAATGATAAATGTAAAGTTATACACTTGCGGGCTAAGCATATGCATGCATCATACATACTAGGGGTAGTACAACTGGGGGAATCATTGGTGGAGAAGGATCTGCGGGTTTTGGTAGGTCATAAGGTCAATAATAGCATTCAAAATAAAAAATCTGCGTTTGTATTAATAGAGGTATGGACTAATTCTGCCCCTTTACAAATCATTAGTAAGACATCATCTGGAATATGCAGTTCAGTTTTGGGCACCAGTTCTCAAAGAGAATATTGGGGAACTGGAGAAAGTGCAGAGAAGGGCAACCAAACTGATAAGAGGCATGGAGGAACTCAGCTATGAGGAAATATTAGAGGAACTAAATGTATTCACTCTTGAGAAGAGGAGATTAAGGGGGGATATGATCAACATGTACAAATATATAAGGGGTCCATATAGTGAACTTGGTGTTGAGTTATTCACTTTACGGTCAACACAGAGGACAAGGAGGCACTCTTTACGTCTAAAGGGAAAGAGATTTCATCTCCAAATACGGGAAAGGTTTCTTCACAGTAAGAGCTGTGAAAATGTAGAATAGACTCCCTCCAGAGGTGGTTCTGGCTAGCTCAGTAGATTGCTTTAAGAAAGGCCTGGATTCTTTCCTAAATGTACATACTATAACTGGGTACTAACATTTATAGGTAAAGTTGATCCAGGAAAAATCTGATTGCCTCTCTGGGATCAGGAGGGAATTTTTTCCCCTGCTGTAGCAATTTAGATCCTGCTTTTCTGGGGGGTTTTCTTCGCCTTCCTCTGGATCAACTGTGGCTATAGGATTGGGTATATGGGAATGTATGATATTTTTTATTTTATTTATTTATTTATTTTATGGTTGAACTGGATGGACTTGTGTCTTTTTTCAAACTGGCTAATTATGTAACAATGTAACTATGTAACTATGTATTGCTTCCTTGGTGATCCTGAAAGTCCCTCTGCTTACCTATTAAAAACTGACCACACTAAGCAGGAGAACACACCATGGTCGGTTCTCTGGCTATGCTGGGAACTCTGCCTGCTATGCTCCAATTATCAGTCTTCTCTTGATACCCCCCTACACAGCCATTCACTGGGAAGATCAGTGAGCTGCTGTTTCTCCTCCCCCAGCTCTTATACAGAACAGAGGTAATGCTATCACTTATTAAAAAAAAGGGGAAAAAGGGCATTTATAATTTGTTTATATCTATACACAAATGTTTTGTCATTCTTTTCTATTTTAAACTGAATAGGTAGTTTTTCCAAGATGAGGGTTTACAATCAAAATAACATAACAGTGCATCTACTCAGAAATCCAGTTTTTCAAAGGGTCAGCTGACCTCTTGAAAATGTTTGTCCACGGGAAACACATCAGGGGAGAGCCTGTGCTGACATTACTGCCCACGCTGGAGCCAGAACCAATGTTGCTGTATATAGTTTGACAAGTTGGATTATGTGGAGAGATTGTGCATAGATACAGTTATTTTATTTATGCATCAAGCAGGTTTACACTGTGGGAGGCTGTTATGTGTTTCCTTTGCCGGATTACCATCTGTGGAGCAAATGAGGTGATCCAACCAGTCCCTTGTTGGTGTGTACTGTGGAGCAGTCTCCACTTATTCTAAGGCGCTTTTAGACCACCTAAAATTTGGGGTCTCCCTTTTTGGTAAGAGGCTACGTGTGGATGTCACTGGGATATTTTAAGTGGGTTGTTCACATGGATTGACTTTTTATGAGTGCTATCCCTGGTGGTGTTAATATATTCATATACAGTATTAGTTTATTTACTTATACATTGAATGTTTGCTTTCATTTTTGGTTCAACATTACTTTCTCTGCCTATCACCATTGTTCTTGCCAACACATCAACTGGTTGGCTTCTTGTGCTGCTTCTTCCTCTCAGACTCCAGCCCTGCTGTACTGGGAGTGCAAGAAGCTGATACTAGGCCAAATGCAGGTGCTTACTATGCTTACTTTTAAGGAATACATTTAATTATGTATTAATAATTACAGCACTGATATACTTTTAGTCTTTTATATCTGCCTAGAGTTCAGCTTTAAGTGGTCTTTCTGAATTTAGCTCAATTACAGTTTTTCATTCCCATGGCATATGCCTTTCCATTCAGTCCCCTACTGATTCACTCCATCATGGAGAATAAGAGATAACAGCCCTGTGTAGGCTCAGGTTAGGTTTCCAGTTGCAGCTTACATAGGGCTGACTGTCTGGCTAATCGTCAGGTACCAGCAACATCATTTGAAGTACCTCAACAGCTTCCCAATGCCTGGAAGTTATAGGTAGCAAGACCTATCGAGTTGACCAAATAGAGCAACAAGTTAACTTGTTATGTTGTCCTGCTTGGCAACATTGATATGATGCAAACAATATATTTGCTCAATTTATTTAGCAGAATGATTTCAATGCAAATATACACTACATGACTTAATAATACAAGACCTGAGAGTACCACCTTTGGATGTAAAAATACTTCAGTTACCAAGCCAATATTTCATACTTGTTTCTTAAGTTGATGTACATGAAAGGAAGGAACGTATCCTTCTTGTTGATGATATGACTATTTTTTCCTCAAAACTTTTAATTTTTCTTGTTTTGTTTTATATATTTAGTCTGCAAGTTATTATTGGGTTCATAGCAAAAGTTGATTACATTTCTACATGTTAAGCTCGAAGGCATTAGACAATAGACATGATGTTTTGCTTTAGCTTAGCACTGTATGCAATTATGCTTTCATACAGCAGATGTTTTTACAAAAATGGACTTTGACAAATCTCAGTGGATGTGTTGGCTTGCAACATGTAGAAATCTGCTTTAGTAAAATGTGTCTGGGAAATTCATGCCATACTTTAAAAAGAATTTCTAATTCTCCCTACTCTGAATAAACAGACTTTTTTTCTCTTTTATATACTTGCATCCCATCAAGGAAAACAAAACTGTTTCCTATTGGGTCACAGGATAGGTCAGTAGGCGTAACCAACACACAATGAACAAAAGGAATCCATAGGAGGAAAATATCAGTGATTTTGTATTTAAAAGAAGAACAAGGGGCGGGACTTTGTGTGAGGCACACGGAAGCAGAGACAAATGTTTGGGTAAAAAGCAAATTTTAATGGCTATGAATAGTCATATATTTCCATATTATTGCACATAATTGTATATTAATATTTTCAGTTTCATAAAATGACATGTCCTGATACGGACTTCATTGTAAATGCATAAGACACTTGATATTCAATAATCATCAATTATATGTGGATATGTGACACATTGAAGTGTCACTTAGGGGAAATACAGGGAAAGCAAGGAGAAGTAGGTCAAATAGGAACGTCCATACTTTGTCGAAAATTGTATATGCAAAACGGTAGCTGTAATCTCTACGCGTTTCGTGACCTTGTTGTCGCTCGTCAGGAGCAAGACCGTAATGTTAACCTAAAAATGGAAAAAACAACAACCAGTATTTGGATGATCTGAAAAAGTGGACAGATGTAAAGTATGAGCTGCCCCCCACCCACATATGCACACTTGAACCACAATATTGTATACATACCTACGCATAGGCGGTAGAGCATGCTGAGAGTCAGGCCGGCCAAAAATGCCATGGACCGGGGTTGAGGGAGCAGGCACGGGTGACACCCAAAAGGCGCAAGCTTTTTAGGTTAACATTACGGTCTTGCTCCTGACGAGTGACAACAAGGTCACAAAACGCGTAGAGCTTACAACTACCGTTTTGCATATACAATTTTTAATAAAGTATGGACGTTCCTATTTGACCTACTTCTCCTTGCTTTCCCTGTATTTTCCCTAAGTGACACTTCAATGTGTCACATATCCACATATAATTGATGATTATTGAATATCAAGTGTCTTATGCATTTACAATGAAGTCTGTGTCGGAACATGTAATTTTATGAAACTGAAAATATTAATATACAATTATGTGCAATAATATGGAACTATATGACTATTCATAGCCATTAAAATTAGCTTTTTACCCAAACATTTGTCTCTGCTTCCGTGTGCCTCATACAAAGTTCTGCCCCCTGTTCTTCTTTTAAATACTGAATCGGGATGGAGGAGGGGACCTGAACGGCCCCGATGATCTCATTTAAAGTCCCAAATAATCAGTTTTTCCTTTCTAATTAACTAACTTTAATCGTCCACCCTTTCCAGTATAAACTCTTATAGTTTATACATATAACTAACCAATTGGATACCATATGTCTATGTCCTGCCAACTATATTATTATTTGCATCATATTTATGCATTGTTTTGATTTAATTGTTTTTATTAATGAATTTTTCACAAATACAAAGAACATTTCACATTATTACAAAATCATATATATATATACATATATATATATATATATACATACACATATACATAAACATATATACAATACTTGTACATAAATAATTACATAACAAATAAAAAAAAAAAAAAAAAAAAACACAATCAACAAAAACACATGGATCGATCTCAATATATTTTTCATAGAAACCAATAGAAGTCCCCCATCTTCCTGATTTAATTCATTACTCCCTCTGATTTTATTCGAGCAAGATTTTATTTAATATTCTTTTTTTTTTTTTTCCCTTTTCCTCCCCACCCACTCCCCTAAGTAGTTAACTACCCCCCAATTCCCCCTAGTCCATTTTTCATTGTTGTTCCCATAGTCCCCTGATGTGTTTATATATTTATATTACACCTTGTGTGGAATATAATAATGTCCTCTTCCAGAACGAAAAAAAGATAAGGGAAGAGGAAGGAAAAAAAAATATATATATATGTGTTGGTGTGCGATTCGAAAACCTCCTTCATCCACTTATTAAATCCCTAAGTGATTCCTTCTTTAACTGGTAACAGCCGAAAGAGTTAAAAAATAAATAAATAAAGAAAAAAGAAAGAAAAAAAAAAAAAGAGATTCTCTCTCCTTCTCTTTTTTCCTTCACTCTAGTGGAAAAGGTAAGGAAGGGGACGCTGCCCACCTCCTACTTGTGATCCTATATGGCAATAAAGCCCTACATCTATTTTAGTGATTCCCTAAGTTGTCCTTGATACGAAAGTGAAGAAGGGTGGAGAAGGGGGAAGAAAAAAAAAAAGGGGAAAGATTTTTCTCTCCTCTCTTCTCCCCCTTCCCCCACTCCTGGTAGTGACTAAGTGAGTAGGAGAGCCCCTTTTATTTTATTTTTGTTGGCTCCCTAAGTGCTCATTTTTTATGCAAGTGAGAGAGAAGGGGAGGGGCAATGGAAAGGGGGGGAGGAGAGAAGAGGTAGGGACAGGGGGAATCAGGAAATGGATAACAGTAAAGCATCTAATTACTCCCCACATAACTCATATAAGCCTGAGATAGTCTAAATTCCAGCCAACACTTCCAAGTGTCAAGATATTTTGTTTCTGCGTTGTTTTGCAGGTGTATTACTTCTTCCATACATCTAATTTTATCTATCTCCCTAAACCAATCCTTTATTGTCGGAATGTTTTTCGTCTTCCATTGTTTCGGAATTAATTTCTTTGCTGCATTCAGCAGGAATGGTGTAATAGCTTTTCTATATTTCTTCCTCGGTATCCCTGTTACGTGGAACAGGCATTGCCAGGGGTCAAGTTTCATTACAGTCCCGCTAATCTTCTTTGTCCAATCCACCACTTCTCTCCAATACAATTGAATTAAAGGGCACTGCCACCATATATGTGCATGGGTACCTATCTCTCCACACTCCCTCCAGCATAGGGGTGATTGATTGGGATTAATTTTATGTAATTTAATTGGGACGTAATACCACTTTGCTAGTAGTTTATAATTCATTTCTTTTATCCCTGTGTCCAGTGAAGTTGAGTGGGTGTAGTCAAAGACTTTACTTCTCATCCTTTCAGGCAATGCATGGTTTAATTCCATATTCTAAGTGTCTCTGCAGTAATTGGGGCCATAACCCTAGGGAGATCTCTATATTGAGTTGGGATACAGATAATCTGGTTCAGGGGAGAATTACTCAATTCTAATTCCAGTGTTACCCATTTTTTATATGGAGAGCCGTGGGCCCAGTCCAAGACTCTCCGCAGTGACGCTGCGTCATGGTATTTTTCGAAATCTGGGAGATATAATCCCCCTCTCTCCTTTGGTCTACTCAGGACTTTATATGAGACACGATTCCCTTTATTATTCCATATAAATTTTTGTATTATTAGTCTGAGAGTTTTAAAATATGTGGCAGGGATATTTATTGGGAGACACTGAAAGATATATAGAGCTTTCGGGAGGGTCATCATTTTAATCACGCTTATTCTGCCAAACCATGACAATCTATGGACCTGGTAGCCTTTCAGGTCCTGTTTAATTTTATTTAAAGTCCCAATCCGTTATTAGTGCTGACAGGGACACTCCCAGATACTTCAATCTCCTTTCTAATTAAACTAACTTTAATCGTCCACCCTTTCCAGTATAAAGCATAATATCTCTGCTGATATCTTATGCTCCTGTCCCGCAACTTCTATTCCCTTGATTTCCTTATTGGCTCTTATTGAGGTCAGAAGGGGTTCCAAGGAAACCAATTGGGCGATACCCCTATGTCTCAGACAGGGTTCCATTAACCTGAATTTTAGCTGTGGGGTTTGAATAGAGAGCTTCGATCCACCTCAACATTTGCATCATATTTATGCATTGGTGGTATTGGGCAATGTCTGTCTTTGCAGCATGCATTAACAAAGTTGTTCTCAATACATTGTCTCTAGCCTCCCTCCCAGGGACGAACCCTGCTTGATCTTTCTCAATACAGTCAGGCATGATAGGTCTCAGTCTCTCGGCCAATATCCGAGCATATATTTTGACATCCTCATTGATCAAGGAGATTGGCCGGAAGCTTGAGCATACAGTTGGATCCTTTCCTTCTTTTCCTATAAGTGATATATATGCCCCCAAGGCTTCTTGACGAATTTTCAAGCCTTCCCCAATGGAGTTCATAGGGCGGTTGGGACCTCCTCCACTGTGTGTCGACGTCATGCTTCTGGTGCCTGATATATGGCATCCTTGCGGCGTGCATGTACCGGCTCCCATGCTTTTCCAACTCCGACGGCAGGGGGGCTTGGTCCGAAGCCTGCAACTGCCTAACCTGATTGATATGGCGGGCGGCGGCTTGGCGTCTCCCTCGCCCCCTTCGATATCGTGTGCATGACGCTGGGGGCAGGTAGGTTGGCGGCGCTCTCTGCATAGGCCTGTTTCTCCTTGCAGGTCTCACATCTTGGCTTACCTTTACCCTTCCCCTATGCAACCACACTCTAATTTGGCTTTTTTACCTTCACCAACCGTATCACCTGATACTCATACACCTGCATCCTCTATTTTTCCAACACTTCATATCTACCCCTTATTATATCTAATTCCTTCCTACTTGCTATTTTAACTGTCACTCCACTCACTGTCATTTCCCTTCTCCTTCTTCTTTCCTCATTCTTTTCTTATTTCCTTTTTTCCCTACCATTTCTCTCAATCCTCAATATTTTCTTTACATTCTTTCTACTCCATTGCCCCACACACAGTTCACCACTTCACCATTCCACATACCCAGATTTTTGTTTGCTTATTTTGCAGAGGCCCCCCCTTTTTACAGCCACTCCACACTTCAACACTTTTACCAGTCACTTCCCACATTTCGTTCTGCCGGGGGTGCAGCTTGTGCCTTTTAGGTGTCGCCCGTGCCTGCTCCCTCAACCCTGGTCCATGGCATTTTTGGCCGGCCTGACTCTCAGCATGCTCTACCGCCTATGCGTAGGTATGTATGCAAGATTGCGGTTTAAGTGTGCATAAGTGGGTGGGGGGCAGCTCATACTGTACATCTGTCCACTTTTTCAGATCATCCAAATACTGGTTGTTGTTTTTTCCATTTTTAGGTTAACATTACGGTCTTGCTCCTGACGAGTGACAACAAGATCACGAAACGCGTAGAGCTTACAACTACCGTTTTGCATATACAATTTTTAACAATGTATGAACGTTCCTATTTGACCTACTTCTCCTTGCTTTCCCTGTATTTTCCCTAAGTGGCACTTCAATGTGCCACATATCCACATATAATTGATGATTATTAAATATCAAGTGTCTTATGCATTTACAATGAAGTCCGTATCGGAACATGTAATTTTATGAAACTGAAAATATTAATATACAATTATGTGCAATAATATGGAACTATATGACTATTCATAGCCATTAAAATTAGCTTTTTACCCAAACATTTGTCTCTGCTTCCGTGTGCCTCACACAAAGTCCCGCCCCTTGTTCTTCTTTTAAATACTGAATTGGGATGGAGGAGGGGACCTGAATGGCCCCGATTACCTCATTTAAAGTCCCAAATACTCTGTTTTTCCTTTCTAATTATTCAGTGATTTTGTGTTCCCTACTGCTCAGTAAAAGTTTACCCAGATGTATACACACCCTGACTATTTATGAACAGATCAAGAAAAAATTGTAAGCCTGGTAGTCCTACCTGAACCTCACTTTTCTAGATTCTGAGGGTAATCATCTCCAGTCCCAGTCATCTGGAGGAGGAAAGGGAAGTTAAGTCATTCAGTGAAGGCCATATCAGGTTTTACCAGCAGATTGCTATTGGCTAAGCAATTGCTGGAGATAGCTGCCGAGCACTACTTTTCTCTCCTTATTACTGTAGATACAATGCTCATCTTCGGTACTTGGATTGCACATAAATGACTGGACATTATCTAATACCTCTGATGACCTTTAGTCTGACATGGTCTAATTGGGCTGGAAAAAAAAGACAGTAGCAAATGGCCTGTTACCAAATCTATGGGCAGTAATATGCTCAGAAGTACATATAGTACAACAAAGGCAATTTTACCAGTAAAAAAAATACGCACCTCATTTGGCCAACTCACTCGACCAATTTTACAAATAAGTAGGTCAAATGAGCTTGTTTTTAATACTCCACATCTACCACCTTCATAGAAGGTGATCACAGAAGTAGCAGGTTATTGGCTTTTTTTCTCCTCACGATCAGCGTGAGGACAAAAGAATAAAGCCGGTAACCATCTTCTGTTACAGGGACATCGGTCCCTGCCTCGGTGCCTACCAGTGCTGTTAATTAGTGCCACCAAATGCCCACCAGCGCTGCTAATCCATGCCCATCAATGCCACATATCAGTGCCCACCAGTGCCACCTATCAGTACCCATCAGTGCTGCCAATCGGTGCCCATCAGTGCCTCACCATCAGTGTTACCTATCAGTGCTGCCTACCAGTGCCGCCTACCAATGCCTATCAGTGCCTATCAGTGCTACCTATCAGTGCTACCTATCAGTGCTCATCAGTGCCACCTATCAGTGCCATCTATCAGTGCCGCCTATCAGTGCCCATCAGTGCCACCTATCAGTGCAGCCTCATCAGTGCCTCCTTATTGGTGTCCATCAGTGCAGCCTCATCAGTGTACATCAGTGAAGGAGAAAAATTACCTGTTTGCAAAATTTTATAAAAACTATGAAAAATGTTTGTTTGTTTTTTTCAAAATTCTTTAGCAAAAAATATGAAACCCAATGGTGATTAAATACCACCAAAATAAATCTCTATTTGTGTGAAAAAAATTATAAAATATTCATTTGGGTACAGTGTTGCATGACCGTGCAATTGTCATTCAAAGCTGAAAATTGGCCTGGGCCGGAAGGGGGTATAAGTGCCCAGTAGGCAAGTGGAAGATGTCAACAAGGCATCAACGGCACCAGGGTTGGTGATTACAAAGCTTGTACAATAGTAAAACATTTTAACAATATGGAACATAGACAAATGAGAGGTTAAGGAGTACAGGAGTGGGAAAGTAATATATGAAAAAGCATACACAGAAGAGCATTGGGGGACGCCCCCTTGAACTTTGTGTGGCAGAAATATAGTATCAGAGTCAAAACTCAATTAACGAATATAAATAAAAGGCACAAAGGTGCCAACTTTATTATGTATTTATATAATCATGAAAAAGAGTATGGTACATATAAACGCAATGGATAAAAGATCCTAAAATGGTACATTGATGAATACTGTACTGCTGCATCACCGGCGGGAAAGAGTTCCTACCTTACGGCGCTAGGCAACAAGGGGAGCACACGGATTTCTCTGCCCAGTGGGAGGGCCGGCGGGCAAACGGAAAGAATCCATTGTCCAGTTGGCCCATACTGATAGAGCTTACCCGCCGGGTGTCCATGCAACAATGAGAGAAAAACAAAGGGACAGAGCTGCCCGATGGATGGATGGGAGAATGCACAGCCATAGTGTTTACAATGATGGATAGATAATAATGATAAATTAAATGAACAAAATACAAACAAGCAAAGAAAACATATATCCAAAACAAATATATATATATCAAAAATAATAATTGCTACGGGCAAATGAAAAAGTGGATAGAAAAGGGGGTAAAAGGAAAAATTAACAAAGGAGAAAAAATATAAAGATAGTGATAGTGATTTTGTGTACATGGCATCACAGCATAGCAGCCAGGAGAAAGATAGCTCCGGATCACTCTCTTTTTCTTCAACACCTGAATACCAGCACACAATTTGAGCTGATGTTCGCAGTTAAAAGTGGCAAATGTGCATCCTTCTGGACACAATGGCACAAGTGGGTGAATCATTTAGACTGCACAGCAAGTATCTAATATTTCTAACCTGGGCTTTTAAGGCAGGAGACAGCTTTCCTTAGGTATCCCATAGAGGCTTTCCTTATCTATAGATCTTGTCTATCTATAGTAAACTACAATGTTGCATATTGCGTCCTCTCTCATGGGTTCCCCACTCCTGTACTCCTTAACCTCTCATTTGTCTATGTACCATATTGTTAAAATTCTTTCTATTGTACGAGCTTTGTAATCACCAACCCTGGCGCCGTTGATGCCTTGTTGACATCTTCAATAAAAACTAAAGATTCAAAAAAATAAAAATAAAGCAAGCAGCTGCATTGGTTCAGCAGGTCCACAAACATCAGACAGGTTAAATTTGTCTCAAACCCACACCCAGCCTAAAACCGAACCTTGTTATGAGCAGAATAGATTGTAGCAGAGAAGAATACATTAATAACCACTTCAGCCCCGGAAGATTTTCCTGCTTAACAACCAGGTAAGATACGGCACTGCGCTGCTTTAACTGACAATTGCGTGGTCATGCGACATTGTACCCAAACAAAATTGACGTCCTTTTTCCCCCACAAATAGAGCTTTCTTTTGGTGGTATTTGATCACCTCTACGGTTTTTATTTTTTTCACTATAAACAAAAAGAGAGCGTCAATTTTGAAAGAAAAAAATATATTTTTTGCTATAATAAATTTCCCCAAAAATGTTTTTAAAAAACAAATTTCTTCATCAGTTTAAGCCAATATGTATTCTTCTACATATTTCTAGTAAAAATAGGTGCACTAAGCGTATATTGATTGGTTTATGCAAAAGTTATAGCGTCTGCAAAATAGGGGATATATTTATGGCATTTTATTTATTTTTTTATTTTTATTATTTTACTAGTAATGGCGGTGATCTTGAGCGGTACTGCGACATTGAGGCGGACAGATCGGACACTTTTGACACCTTTTTGGGACCATTGACATTTATACAGCGATCAGTGCTGTAAAAAATGCACTGATTACTGTGTAAATGTCACTGGCCGGGAAGGGGTTAACACTAGGGGGCGATTAAGGGGTTAAATGTGTTCCCTAGTCAGTGTTTCTTATGGTGGGAGGATGAAACTGACTGGGGGAGGAGACATATCGCTGTTTGTAATTACTACAAACAGCAGATCTGTCTCTATGAGGATTTGTGTGTTCACACAAACAAATCTCCGTTCTGGCTCTCGTGCCCACGATCGCGGGTGGCCGGTGGCGATCGCGCTCGCTGCCCACGCGCATTGGGTCCCCCGTCATGCAGCGGCATGCGCGCACCTGCCATGGCTCTTACAAGAGCCAACGTAACCATATGGCGATTCGCAGGAACGTGACACTTTGCTGATGTATATAAGCGTGAGCCGGTCGGCAAGTGGTTAAGGATAAGTGAATAGGGATCACAGTACCAGTGATTGTGTTACAAAGAGAAATAATGGGATTCAGAGACTAGATATCTGTTGAAGGCAACCCAGCCCTTCACTAAGGTCTCTGGTTTTATAAAGTTTCCAGTCAGTTACAGGCTTTTTATCTCTCGGGTTTTACGATCATTGGTGTCTATGATTCTGACATCTTGAAGTTATCAGCCATGCTGCTCTATGGCTATTATGGAGTGAGCAAAGGTTTGGCAGTGGTGTCACACCTACTGCCTAATTCTCTGTTCTAGGATGTTCATGGTGGGTGAGGGGTACATGCATGCAGATATGTAAGAGTGTGATGAGTAAATATCAGTTATGAGTATAGTTACATATTGTCATAAATTAAACTATTAACTATAACACTAATAGGCAAATCTTCAAGGCCTCCTGAACTTAAGATACTTCATTTTCTTTCTGGTTTAATAATAGGCTATAATTACATATTATACAAGAATAGAAATGTAGTAAAAAAGAAACCTCAAACCATCTGGAAAGCCGTGTGGTCAGTCTTGAAGTATGTTATATATTTTTCTAATGCCTTCTGACTCGCTCTCCTCAAAGTAAATATATGTAACTGCAAAAACAAGCTATAAGTACACAACTGCCACAAGTTATTAAAACGTATATGCAGATAGTGAAATGTGATGATAAAAGAAAAGTAGGCATATAATATATGTAATCATTTAGACCCATTCTAAAGTAACATGGTCTGTTTAGCTACATGACACATGCCAAGCATTTCAAATATACCAAAATATAATTGCCACAATTGTTGTCATATGTTCCTCATCAAGAACGAAGGTACAAAATGACCAAATTCCAAACAATGGAAGGCTTTTCATAGCTTGAATTGGTGACAGCTTCTACAGATTCAAAATATTGGAACTATGTGTAATGGGAAATTGCAATGAGATGAAATACATAATCTTTGAGGAATCACATATGGAATATGTTTTAAAGTAAACAAACACCAATAGGTTGGCATTAAAAGTGTCTCACTTATACATACAAAAAGAAATTACACAAAGTAATTTCAGCTTGGTCTCTTTATAAATCTAAAATAAAAAAAACTTTCCTCAGTTTAGGCTGACTTAGCTTAATGACTCTGTCCGTTAGATGAACCCTTTCATGAACAGATACAGCCTACTGCGAGAAATCTTTAACTGTAGTCCATGTGTGGAAGTGTTGAAATCCAGCATGTTAAAGCTTTAATCTTTATTGTAATGGTTATCTAAGCTTGAACAGATTTTTTTATTATATATTGTCCACATGGCTGATTGTTGTTGCTGCTGATGGGATTTGCTCCTAAACATTTGTCAGTCTATATGTGTCGATACTATACAACAGTGGCGGTCCATCCATAGGGGGCAAACGGGCGCCACTCCCTCCCCCACCTAGCAGTCACAATTCTTTTTTTTAAAAGGTCTCTTTAAAAAAAAAAAAAATAGAAAAACGGACACTGTGCACTATGGGAATCGCCACGTCAATGCAATCACGAGATTGCAGATGAGACGCTTAATTTGCAGGCTTATGACCTGCTTTATGGCGCAATCCAAAATGCTGAACAGCTTCCGCCCGCAGGAGCTTTGCTGTTCAAGTTAAGAGGTTACATTGGCAGCTCCGTGGAATGCACAGCCCGAGCAGAGGTGCCTGTAAGGTAAGTGAGGCTGCATATGATGGGGCACAGTGAGGCGCATATGATGGGGCACAGTGAGGCTGCATATGATGGGGCACAGTGAGGCTGCATTTGATGGGGCACAGTGATGCTGCATTTGATGGGGCACAGTGAGGCTGCATATGATGGGGCACAGTGAAGCTGCATATGATGGGGCACAGTGAGGCTGCATATGATGCGCACAGTGGCTGCATTCGATGCTGCACAGTGGCTGCATAAGATGGGCCCAGTAGCTGTATTTGATGGGGCACAGTGGCAGCATTTGATGGCACAGTGGCAGCATTTGATGGCACAGTGGGAGCATTTGATATGGCACAGTGGCTGTGTTTGATGGGCCCAGTGGCTGCATTCGATGGGCACAGTGTCTGCGTTTGATGGCATAGTAGCAGCAATTGATGGGCACCCTGCACAGTGGCTGCATTTGATGCCACAGTGGCTGCGTTTCATGGCACAGTGGCTGTGTTTGATGGGCACAGTGGCTGCATTTGATGGGCACAGTGGCTGTGTTTGATGGTACAGTGGCTGCGATTGATGGTACAGTGAGGCTGCAATTGATGGTTTTTTTTTCAGAATTGTTCAGTTTGTTTGCGGCACCCTAAAAATTTTGAGCACCAGCCGCCACTGCTATACAATGACAACAGCACTGCCCTATTATATTTGTAGATAATCTACTACAATTTTAGTTGGAAAACATTTTTACGGCATCTGCTGCTGTCAGACAGATTTAAAATGTGGTTCTTCTTTGTTTCATAATTGAGTAACTAGTCTAAAAAAATACACATGCACCTAACTGTTACTCTGCTGATCCTGCATTGACATTTGGGTCATCAGTCACCATCTTACAGAGGAAGGGGAAAATGCACTTAATGTATGTTAAATATTATAGAGCATACTTGCATACTTTATTTCTCTTTGCACCATAAAAAAAGAAAAACTAGCCTGAGCTACGGAACCCTCTCAAACTTTACAAGCAGTGCTTCTCAGATCTCTAAAGCCAGTGTGGCTTGGTGCACTATAGCAACGCTGAAAAACTGAGCCAGCAGGATGGGCTCCATATATACACTTTAAGGTTTGACTTTTAGTTATGACTGGAGTATATCTTCAACTATATACATGATGTGAATGTACAGAATGTTGCGGCTAAAATTAATGTGCAGTATGTCAGTGCTATATTTATATGATAAATACATAAAATAATGATCGCCACCCATTACAGATTCATATAGGGCTTATTTTAGGAATGATCTACACCAGTGATTCAATCTCTTGCTGACAGTCACTAGCTCTCTGCAGGCTCAGTTCTTGGTCTTAGAGGTGGCGGGAACAGCTGCAGCTGTGATCTGGGCTGCAGCCATCTAGGTGAATATCATTTTTTTCCCTGATTCCCATACTTTTCAGTTAAAAGCTGAGCTCACGTGGATTATTCAGTCAACCTCTAACAAGAGCTACTATTTAATGTATACTGCTACTACAGTATATATTTTTTCAATTGTCTTAGGAAATCATTTTAAAGTCAATATTAGAGATGGGCTGAGTTTGGGGTCCAAACGTGAGTTTAGACTAAACTTTCGCTATCCTGACATTCATCTGAATGATTTAGGGCATTCTGCTTGGAAGAACATGACATCGTATTGCTGTAATTGGTTGTAGGAAGCATTGGTTGCCTGCGCCAGCCATGACCTTAGCAACCACTAACGTCACTCGACCTATTCACTTACATAAATGGGAGTCCTCAATCACAATGAAACCATTAAACATATATGCTCATGATCAACAATGTCACTGTGAGATTCAGCATCCAAACATCTTTACTCACACTAAACCTTTGCTGAACTGAACCCAGGGCAGTTTGGCTCATCACTAGCCATGATTAGGAATGACATTTGGATTAGGGTTGATTAAGCATTTGGCTGAGAGTTTGACCCCAACTCTAGTTGTGTGAGTTCTGCAGAACAGGCAAACTAAATACCCAGATTCAGCCTGTTTGCCTGCCCAAACCCCCGGTGATTCATTTAGCGGCAGTATCACTATCGCCGCTAAATGTATCACATCCCAGCCTGCCTGCTGGCTTGTTCACATTGTAAACAAACCAGTGGGTATCCCAGATCACATCGTAAAATATGGTCCTGGCGATATTTGGTCAATAACCTTAGCTATCACCACTGGCTGGCTTGTTGACTTTCAGCAACTGTCTGGGAGCTGTCATTCAGGGCAAGAGTCCATCAGGAGAAGGGTCATAGGGTGCCAGTCATCGTGTTTGTGTCATTGGGTGGGCAGGGTATCCTTCATAGGATTTTTACAATGATATTTACATTACTGGAAGATGTGAGTAACTATAAATTTACATGATCGGGATATTTTTAATAAAAGACTTAACATGGCGTGGGTGTATTTATACACATTTTGTTTCTTTTTTGTGAACAACATGAATCTATATGCGCATCAGATATCCAGATGCTTCGCTAATTCTGAAGGGGCTTTTAAATTCTCAAAAAATTCCCCTCACATTTCCCTCACATCTACCTGGCCAGGAATTTGGGTATGAAGTCCTTGTCCCTATCAACATGGAGACATAGGGGTTGATATACTAAAGACAAACAGACTGGGTACTTTGCAAAGTGCAATTGCACTCTGCAAGAGCAGCTGCTCCCGAACTTAGTAAATGAGCTCTGCTGACTTTCATCATCCAATCGTGTGCAAGCAAAAATGAATTTTTTTTTTCTTGCATGTAATTGGGTATTCTTTGCAAACTGAAGTTTTATTTCATTTACTAAGCTCTGAAGCAACTGGACTTGCAGAGTGCAATTGCACTTTGCAAAGTGCACAATCTACTGGCCTTTAGTAAATCAACCCCACGGTGTCCTGCGTTAGGGTCCCCCATTCGACAAGATGATTTTAAAGGTTTTTGGGCCCTACAGCAGTTTCTTTTTTTTTTAGTTTCTTGTCTGCCTACATCAGTTTTTTTGTTGTTGTTGTTGTCTGGTGTCACCCTCCAAATTAAATCTTTAAATTGACCTTGAAAAATGCCAGAAAAAATAAATAAATGGTGTTTCGGCACTATGTTTCAGTTTTTTTTCAAATTTTTTTTCATTCATTTGGCAAAGTTCACTGAATTAAAATGTGCTCAATTCACTCATCACTAGCCACGATTAGTATTATATAATACAGCTGTGAGTGTTAATTAATGTTAATTCTTAAATTATATCTATAACCATGCTGTTTTTTATTTTAGCTGCCTTTGTTTTTTTGTGGCTATTTCCCTTCATCTTCTGACTCTTGGGATTAACAGAAAGTAAATGGCTTTCCCTCTAAAGCAGATTAGACAACTGTTACACACACACACAGGGGTTATTTTACTAATCCACATTGCCCTACAGGTGCACTGGAAGTGCATATGGAAATGCAGTTGCTTTAGATCTGAGGGGAAGATCTGAAATGAGGGGACGCGCTAGTGATTTTATCATCCAATCATGTGCAAGCAAAAATGCTGTGTCTTATTTTCCTTGCATGTCCCCCTCAGATCAACAGTGACTGCACTTCCAAGTACACTTGCAAGTGCACTGCCAAGTGCACTTGCAGTGCACTTGTAGTGCAAAGTGGATTTGCCTTTAGTAAATAAACCCCACTGCTACACACAGCACAGGTAAAGATTTCCCCTCACCTCCTGTACTGTACTGAATCTGTATCAAATCTTATTATATTTTGGGTTATTTAAGTGAAAAGAACTTCACTTAATTCACCTATATACACATGCACTTAAAGAGTGAACATTTAAATCAACCTTACTTTCTTTTCATTAGATTTCAAAAGTTAAAGAGAGATAGTATCTCATTGGACTGCTATACAAAATATGTAGAAATTAGAATTTGCAGTGCTGAAGTTATCTTTGGATTCTTGTGGGTTTATGGTATGTATTCCTCATTAATAATGTTTTCATCAGACTGTTGATTGAAAGCACACTAATATTTTATTTTACCACAACAGTAATTCCCACTTTACTAGACTTCAACCTGTCTAGAAAATCCCTGATGCCTAGTAGTAATTTGCTTTAACCACTTGCTGCCAGCCATATAGCAAAATGACGGCGGTAAAGTGGTTTCAAAATCCTGACCGGACATCATATGACGTCCAGCAGGATATCAAGCCGCTGATCACAGTGTAAACAGGAAGAGCCGGTATTTTCCTCACTTCCTCACTTGCCTCTGTCAGGCGCGAGTAGAGGAGAGCCGATCGGCTGCTCCTCTGATGGGGGGGTCTGTGCTGATTGATTATCAATGCAGCCCCCCCAAGATTTTTCACACTGGACCACCAGGGATGCCACCAGGACAACCAGGGATGCTACCACTAGTCACCACCAGGTATGGCACTCTGGACCACCAGGGATGCCAATCAGTGCCCACAATGGATGCCAATCAGTGCCCACAATGGGCATCACTGATTGGCAGGCATTATTGTTTGGCACTGATTGTCATCCATCAGTACCATTTATTAGTGTACAGTGGCACCTATCAGTGCCCATCCATGCCCATCAGTGCCACTTATCAGTGCCCATCTGTGCTGCCTATCAGTGCCCATCCATGCCACCTTTCAGTGCCCATCAGTGCTGCATATCAGTGCCACCTATCAGGGCCCATCAGTGCCGCCTATCAGTGCCCCATCAGTGCCGCATATTAGTGTCCATCATCAGTGCCCATCAGTGCCACCTCATTGGTGCCCATCAGTGCCGTCAGTGCAGCCCCATCAGTGCCCATCAGTGAAGGAGAAAACTTACTTATTTACAAAGTTTTGTAACAGTAACAAAAAATATATATTTTTTTCAAACTTTTTGGAAATTTTTTTTATTTGTTTAGCAGAAAATAAAAAAACAGAGGTACAGTGTAGCATGACCGTGCAATTGTCATTCAAAGTGCGACAGCGCTGAAAGATGAAAATTGGTCTGGGCAGGAAGGTGTATAAGTGCCCTGTATTGAAGTGGTTAACAATTGTTCAAGTAACGTACGCAGATTTTATTTTATAGACTGCATGCTTACAATTATTGCAGTTTAGGAGTGTTTTGTAGTAAAACGATGTAAACAGATTAAATATATTTAACAAAATAAACTGGCTTATGTAGAAGATCAAAATATGCATATATCAAACAAAATGATTGAAATGCTGAAGCAACATATTATACAGTATAATATTTATTTTATTCGTCTAGTCATATGTTGTAGTCACTTTACAATACCTCCAAAAAAAAAGAAAGCAATACAACAATTTCAAACATGCTCTATGTTTTTAAACTAGTTTTTGCAAGTGAGAAAAAGTAAAAAAGGCAGCGCTTATAGGAGTAAGGCAGCTAGCAACCAAGTAGGCTGATGTATCAAACCGAACATGCAATACAGATAAAACAAATGTGCAGCACCAAGAATAGTGTAATACAATTAGGCAATATTCCAAGTATATTTCAAACACAAATGTTAGAATAAATCAATAAAGTTCACACATTAAGGCTTCATGTAAATAACTAGGGATGAGCCCGATGTTCGAGTCGAGTGTTCGCCTGTTCGCCGAATAGCGAAGAATTTGGGGTGTTCGTGGCAAGGTTTGTTTCTCTCCAATATACAGCCACAACCTTTGACATGTTCTTTGGAATACATGTATCAACTGTTGTAAAACTATATAAAAAATGCTTTTTGCTAGAAAATAAAAATGCTTAATTGGATCTATCCTGGGCCCCCTATCAAACAAGCCTGGAATAGTGTAGCTAACGCTTTGATTCTTAAGCAAAGTTATGTGTAATCTAGAGGGCAACTTAAAGTGGTTGTAAACCCTTACACACGCGCGGATTATCCGAGGACCAGGTCCGTCAGACCATGTCCGTCATACACACGGTCTGATTTTTCAACAACATTGTCAGATCGGACAGAATCCATGCGAAAATCCGACCGTGTGTATGGGGCTTAAGGCTTACCTGTAGGTCCAAGAAATATCTCCTAAACCTACACGGTTTAGGAGATATTTGCAAAAAGACAGGCATCGCTGTCTATGGCGCACTGAGCAGGCCGCTGCTAACGGCGATATGCCACTAGTGGTGGCACCCATGCACATGCGCGGGAGTGACGTCATTGCGGCTCCGGCCAATCACAGCGCCAGAGCCGCGAGACCTGGAAGTCACTCCGGGATACATGGCAGCGCCAGAGATGAAGAAGTCGGACTGCTTCGGGGGCTTCGTTCTCAGGTAAGTTATTCATAATGAGCTAGTATGCTATGCATACTAGCTCATTATGCCTTTGCCTTGCAGGGTTTATTTGTATTTTATTTTTTTAGATGGGTTAACTTCCTCTTTAAGCTCTTCCATTCTATACAGAATAGTTGGATGAATAATTATCAACCTTAATTTTTTCCTCTTTACCCTTGCTTATGATATTAAGTTCCCGTTTTGTAAAACCCAGTTCTGGTTTAATATGTTTATTACTTTAATACATGTATTGTATGTCATACAATTACTGCACTGCTCTGTTACTTATTCCAATTTCATGTATTGTAGCACAGTATGGCAAACCTGAACTTAGGCAAATCTTATTAGTCATGTACCAATGCCAAACTATTGTCATGTACCTGGCCGAGTTGACAAGTGGGCTTCCCTTACGCCTCCTGCCCAGTATCCCCTGAAGTTGGAGACAGGATGTAGCAGAACAAGAAAGTAGCATGGGTGCCTGAAATGGTCCAGATGCAGTCTGTGAGCTGCTACCAAGCTGGGGATGTTTAGACCGGCATGCAGGAGACTGAACTGCAGGGTGGACATTGGAGCTTGCAGGTGCAAAGAGAAGAACCGTAGTCAGGATGAGCCAAGTCAGCAACATCCAACAAGACAGAAGCAGAGGCAAAGTCAAAGTAGAGGTCAGGGTTGACAACAGGCAGGCAGCTGAGGTACCAAACAAGGACAGAAGGAGTAAACAGGATATAAGGCCAGGTCAGCAACAGGACATCAAGATATAGCAGATTAAGAAGGCAATTTAGATCAAACTGTATAACAGAATGCAGTTCATATCATGGGTCACAGAAACGACCACTCAGCAACTTTTCAGTGTTGTGCTTTAAATGGTGTAAATGGGACCAAAGCCATTGTTATATGTCCATGCTTATTCATTATAAAGTGTATTAGCATGAGCACATGCATGAGTGCGTATTGCCATAACCCTAAACCCTGTGTATTGAACCACAGGCTGTATTTTACACCTACGGCCTACCTTTCACCTACGGCCATGCACTTGATATTCCTGATATACCATAAAACAGGGAGAGTATCTTTTGATGTGACTTTGAAGACAACATTGAAATACACAAATCCTTTAAATAATATGCTTAGGGATGCCTTAAAGCTGTATGCCTTGTGCTGACAACCCCCACCCCTGTAGGGCCATTCACTGGGGAGGACAGTGTTCTGCTGTTTCTCCTCCCCCAGCCTTATGCAGCTGGAAAAACAGGTATTTACTATGCTATATATATATATATATATATATATATATATATATATATATACACACACACACACACAAAGTTTTGCCTTTTATCTCTATTTTAAACGAAATGGGTTGTTTTATGAGGTGTGGGCTCACATATACTTTAATTGACACTATAATTACACATCAGGTAAACCAAACTACTGTTTAGAATTATTTCCTTAGGTGTGATTTCATGTAAGATCGAAACTTAATGACATGATTAAGGTTCGTAAAGTTCAAACAAAACGGATGTCTTATGTCATAGGATACTTGTAGCTCATTGACAAAGCTTTACTTTCTGTCATTTTAATGGAATGTCCCTCTGGACTAATGTGGTTGTCAATGTCAATGAGACGTTGAAATATGAAAGGATGAAAGAAGAAAGACTTGAAGTAGACTGAACTGGCTTGTGGAATGAAATAAGTGTAATTCAACCAAAATAAGAGACATAAAAATGTATATTTCAGTAATGTAGAAGGGATTGAAAGTCTTGGTAAATCATAGACTCAAAGTTGAACTGTGACCCAAAAATGTTAATTTAAATATATTGTATTGTATAGTAGACAGAAATTATATAAATGCATGATGTGTGCACCATATGCATTTGCAATATCCAGTTATTAACTTGTAAAAGTGACAGTCATCACTGTGATGCAAATTAGGGATAAGCAAATCTGCCCAGGTTCACTTTGCTAATGCCGTGTACACACGATCGGACTTTCCGGCAGACTTGGTCCGGCGGACCAGAATCCGTCTGACAATTCGATTGTGTGTGGGCTCCAGCGGACTTTTCTTTCCCAAAATTCCGTCGGACTCGAGTCCGGTCAAAAAATCCGGTCGTTTGTGTGCTAGTCCGACGGACAAAAACCGACGCTAAGGCAGCTATTGGCTTCTGGCTATAAACTTCCTTATTCTAGTCCAGTCGTATGTCATCACGTTCAAATCTGTCTGACTTTTGGAGTGATCGTGTGTGGGCAAGTCTGTTTGTTTGAAAGTCCGGTGGACCTCCGCTGCAAAGTCCGTCGGAAATACTGTCGGACCTAGTCCGTCGAAAAGTCAGATCGTGTGTATGTTGCATAAGGGTTCAGAGAATCTTTTTTGAAGTTCAATAGTCCTGAACTTAGCAGATAATACATTTGAAGTCTGGGTGTGGAGGACAATCTTCTTGGTAAATTCTGGGCACTGCCAAGGGTAACAGACAACAATGACAATTAAAAAAAATACTGAATAGTGGGGAAGAGGGTTTGTTTCATGTGGCTAACTTGGAAAACACAAACCCTTTAAATTACAGGCTCAGGGTAGGCCTTACAGCTCTATGTGGTGTTATAGAAAAATAAAATTTTCATGGACAGTCTCTGCAATACAGTTCTAGTTGTACTTGAAGTGATTGTAGCCGTATTAGTGCAATTGTGACAGGGAAAATTGAGTACTGTCCGTGATACTTTTTTTATTTGCACTAACATATCATTTTTCATGGACAAGCTTTCGGGGTGTGCCCCCTTCTTCAAGGTCTAAGCAGTACTGATTCACAAATGTTTTAGCAGAAGGTAAAATGTTAAAATGTTTTTTTTTTTTAACATTTTACCTTCTGCTAAAACTTTTGTGAATCAGTACTGCTTAGACCTTGAAGAAGGGGACACACCCCGAAAGCTCGTCCATGAAAAATGATATGTTAGTGCAAATAAAAAAAGTATCACGGACAGTACTCAATAGTTCTAGTCGTGAAATAATTTGTTTATTTTAAAATTAGCTTGCCCCAATCTGATTAATTTCAGCATTAGGAAAAAAATGGAAGATGAGCAGGTCAACTCTATGCATAGACAATGTTTTATTAATGGAAGGGGTGATAAAACTTTTGTAAATTAGTACTGCTGGGACCTTAAAGAAGGGAACATACCCCGAAAGCTTGTCCTGAAAAATTGTATGTTAGTGCAAATTAAAAAAGTATCACGGACAGTACTCAATTATTAATGGAAGATATTGTACAGCCTCTATAAGTGGAGGTGGGGAGGAAAAAGGGACATGATCGAAAAATGTATATTACAGGTTCTCCAGTTTGTATTAAACTCCCATGGCACCAGAAGAACATGGTTGTAGGGGTGGGGCATCAGAAGAAAGAGCATTTCAATTAAAACCGCAACCACAAGCACAAGGGACACCTCGCATTGGTTGCATGTAATTTCCTTTGTACTCATTTTATTTTTTAAGTTTTGTTACTAAACTTAGGCTTTAAAGTTTTGGCTCAGCAGGTCCAGCGGATGGTGTGTAATAGTGAGAATGAATATCGCTCTAAGTTAGTACAAAATCAAAACAGCTGCAACATACCATGTGATATAAGAACAAAGTGCATAAATAAAATAAAAAAATTGTGCTAATATAACCCTATCATGAAAAATAAATGACCATCTAACGCATGATCAAAGAAAGAAATAAAGAGAAAAGAAGAAAAAAAGTCCACATTGATCCAAGTCAATATCGAAAGCGAACTTTTATGTATATGTATATATTCTATTATTTTTTTTCTATTCTATTATTTTCTATGCTCTTCTTTTCTATTGTATTTAAATTTACATTCATTCTATTTAAAATTCAAGTTTCAGAAGGTGGTTATATTCTTTCTATTTTATTCTATTCTATTCTATGTTTTTTTATTCTAGTCTATTCTATTCCTTTATTTTTTATTCTACTCTATTCTATTCTAATTGATGCTATTCTTATTCAAATGTATTCTATTCAAATTTTGGAAAATGGTTATATTCTTTCTAGTCTATTCAATTTTTTTTTTTCATTCTATTTTTTTTCTATTCTGTTCTATTCTTTTGTATTATATGCTATTATTTTTTCCCATTCTATTCTTTTCTATTCTCTTCTTTTCTATTGTTTTTCAAATTAGAATTTATTCTATTTAAAATTAAAGTTTCAGATGGTGGTTATATTCTTTCTATTTTATTCTATTCTATTCTATTCTATTTTTTTTATTCTAGTCTATTCTGTTCCTTTATTTTCTATTCTATTTTATTCTGTTCTTTTATTCTCTGTTCTATTTTGTTCTGTTTTACTATATTATTTTATATTGTATGCTTTATTTTTCTATTCTATCACTTTATTTTCTATGCAATTTATTTTTTCTATACATGTTTTTGTATTCTGTTTAGTTTTATGCTATTCTATTTTTTTTCCTTTCTATTTTTCTATTCTATTTTATTCTGTTTGGAAATTCAAATTCCATTCAAAATCTATTCGAAATCAAAAACTATTCAAATTTAAATTAGAAAACTATTCAAATTCAATTGAAATTTTGTTTCGTTATTTTAGATTTGTTTAACCACTTAAGTACCAAGCCTCTTTCTGAGATTTGTTATTTACAGGTTAAAAACATTTTTTTTTGCTAGAAAATTACTTTCTGTCACACCGTACTTGCGCAGCAGTTTTACAAGCGCACTTTTTTGGAAAAAATATACTTTTTTAAATAAAAAAATAAGACAACATTAAAGTTAGCCCAATTTTTTTTATATTGTGAAAGATCATGTTACGCCAAGTAAATTGATACCCAACATGTCATGCTTCAAAATTGCGCCCTCTCGTGGAATGGCGACAAACTTTTACCCTTAAAAATCTCCATAGGCGACATTTAAAAAATTCTACAAGTTGCATTTTTAAGTTACAGAGGTCTAGGTCTAGGGCTAGAATTATTGTTCTCACTCTACCGATCGTGGCGATACCTCACATGTGTGGTTTAAACACCGTTTTCATATGCAGGCGCTACTCATGTATGCGTTCACTGCTGAGCTCGTCGGGACGGGGCGTGTTTAAAAAATTTTTTTTTTTTCCTTTTATTTTTTATTTTTACACTGTTTTTTTTTTTTTTTTAAATTGGCATATTTATTCCTATTACAAGGAATGTAAACATCCCTTGTAATAGAAAAAAGCATGACAGGACCTCCTAAATATGAGATCAGGCGTCAAAAATACCTCAGATCTCATATTTAAACTAAAATGCAATAAAAAAAAATAATAATTTGTAATTTAAAAAAATTATTTAAAAAAATGTCCCTTTAAGAGCTGTGGGCGGAAGCGACGTCAATACTCAGGGAGTATTAAGGTCTTGGGATTGCAGTGGAAAAGTTAATGGAACTTACCACTCCAGGGGGCCAGGTGAAGCTCACATCTGGAAGCTTAGGGACACTGTGTCTGCAGTTAAATCCATTATTGAAGGTGAATTAATATGCTACCAAATTGTCTGCCATATAGAGACAAGACACACAGAAATAAAATATATTTAAAAAGGGGAAGTAACATTATGGAGATCTCATAGGTTTTGAGAAGGGTCCAGATCAGAGAACAGGGGTGGAAACAGAGCATACCATTCGGGCAGGAGTTTGTCAGGGCTCCAGCTCCGGACGAACAGCCCGCTCTCCAGTGCGCATGCGCGGCGGCCCGGCGCTCCGGCGCATGCGCACTCGCGGCTCGGCAGTCCGGCGCTCGCGCATGCGCACTTGCGCACGTTTGTGCGCTATGGCGCACAATTAGCGTACACTGGGCGCCTATAAAAGCTGCCTGACGCACAGGCACTTTGCTGGTCTGTCTTTCCAGCTTAGTGCCTGTGCGTCCCTGTGTAAAACCAGATCTGATCCTGTGTCTTGACCCCCTGGCTTGTTTAAACGGACTGCTGCTGCTTTCTCCTGTGTTTGACCCCCTGGCTTGTTAACAGACTTTGCTGCCTGATCCTGTGTTTGACCCTCTGCTTGCCTCCACGGACTCTGCTGCCTGATTCTGTGTTTGACCCTCTGCTTGCCTCCACGGACTCTGCTGCCTGATCCTGTGTTTGACCCTCTGCTTGCCTCCACGGACTTTGCCGCCTGATCCTGTGTTTGACCCTCAGCCTGCATCCACGGACTTGCTACTCTATCCTGTGTTTGACCTCTGGCTTACTTCCACGGACCTTGCTATTGAACCTGTGCTTGACCCCCGGCCTGCTCTCCGGACTTACGTAGCTGCTGACTGCTCAGTGACCGGTGTTAGTCGCTCAGCCAGGTGTTTGGGCCCCTGCCTCTCCTTCCTGCCATCTGCCGGTCTGCCCAGGCCAGGTCCTCATCTCCTCCAGGCGCCCCACCAGTTCCGCCCACCTGCCGGAGGTGACCTGTGCCTCCTGGTGCCGTCTGTTCCCTGTCTCATCACCAGGGGGCAGATTGCGCTGGGTCGCAAGGGTGAACCGCTCTCAGCATCTCGGTCTCGGTAAGTACGTCTCTGATAGTACAGACCAGCCATGTCCGAGACCGACAGAGCGTGTTCTCCCCTTGAGATCCTGTGTCAGCAGATGGCAGCACTTACTGAGGCTGTCCAAAAACTACAAATGGGCTACACCCAAATTGACAGCCGCCTACAACAATTGACCGGACCATCTGCCCCCGCAGCTGGCAACTCAGCCACCCTTGGCGGGGTTCCCCCGTCCGCAGCTCCCAGCAATCCCACAGTGGTCGTAGCCTCCCCTGAACCTAGGGTGCCTATACCTGAATGTTTCTCTGGCGACCGCAAGAGATTCAGGGCATTCAAGAATGCCTGCTCCCTGTACTTGGCGCTGCAGCCCAGAACCTTCTCCTCTGAGGTGGTAAAAGTGGGGTTCATCATCTCTCTCCTGGCTGAAGAACCCCAGGCGTGGGCCCATAGCCTAATGGAACAGAGGGACCCTGTGTTGAACTCAGTAGATACTTTCTTTGAGAGCATGGGTCAGCTTTATGACGATCCCCAGAAGGGGGCCACCGCCGAAACCACCCTGCACAACCTCTCCCAAGGCTGGAGACCGGTCGAGGACTACACTGCTGAATTCAGGAAATGGTCAGCCGACACCGGTTGGAATGGGCCGGCCCTCAAATATCAGTTCCGCCAAGGACTTTCCGACACCCTTAAGGATGAACTGGCCCGGATCGACGTCCCGGAATCTCTGGAGGACCTCATACAAGCAGTCACCAAGATTGACAGGCGCTTGTGTGAACGCCGCGCTGAACGTTTTCAGACGCCTCGTCCCAGTTGGATGTTGCCCAAGCCGAGTCCTGCCCAGCCTTCGTTCCATGCGCCACCTGTGGCCTCTCCCGGAATTGAACCCATGCAGTTAGGCCTGGTCCGTGCCCCTCTAACCCCAGAAGAGCGCTTACACAGGCGACAGGCCAACCTGTGCCTTTATTGCGGAGGTTCCGGGCACTTCCTTCGCACCTGCCCCATTAGGCCTAGTAAGTCCCTTCCCAAGCTTAACTTTAACTACCAGGTTTCCGGTCTGTCCCAAACTTACATTATCCTCTTTATCTCTTTGCAGTTAACGGGAAAGGAGGTCCGCCTCCCAGCCATAATTGATTCCGGGGCCTGCAGCTGCTTCTTGGATGCCTCCCTCGCTGCCCGGCTCCAGCTTCCCCTTGTCCCCAAGAAGCAGTGCCTCCAGGTTCATCTAGCCGATGGATCCCTTCCGCGCTCCGGCTTGATCACTTCTGAAACCAGCCCCATTCTTGTCACCACCGATTCTGGCCATAAGGAGCTCCTCCGCTTGGATATCATTCCGTCTCCCATGTTCCCCATCATCTTGGGGCTCCCTTGGCTGCAGGCACATGAACCCCTGATTAACTGGCGGACGAAGGAGGTCTCCTTCCCTTCCCAATACTGTTCTCAAAACTGCTCCTCCTCAACCCTGGCTTCCTGCTCGACTCTAGTACCGGTACCCGACAGCCTGAAACACGTCCCACCTGTCTACCTGGAATTTAGGGACGTCTTCGACAAACAACAAGCTGACCGCCTACCACCTCACCGACCCTATGACTGTCCCATAGACCTCTTGCCCGGTGCTGCGGTCCCTTTCGGACGTATTTTTCCCCTGTCCGAAGCCGAGTTGGCAACTCTCAAAACCTACATTGACGAGAACCTGGCCAAAGGGTTCATCCGTCCTTCTTCTTCGCCAGCCGGAGCCGGCATCTTCTTTGTTGAGAAGAAGGACGGCTCACTGAGGCCCTGTATTGACTACAGAGAAATCAATAAAATTACCATTAAAAACAGGTACCCTCTTCCCCTCATCCCCAAATTATTCCAGCGATTTCGGTCTGCACAGATCTTCTCTAAACTTGATCTCCGCGGGGCCTACAATCTCATACGGATCAGGGCGGGTGATGAGTGGAAGACCGCTTTCAGATCAAGGTTCGGGCACTACGAGTACCTTGTAATGCCGTTCGGGCTCTGTAACGCCCCGGCGACATTCCAACACTTGGTGAACTGCTAGCCATTAAATTTGCCCTTGAAGAGTGGCGGTACCTCTTGGAGGGGGCATCTCACCCTGTTATGGTTTGGACCGACCATAAGAATCTCGAGTATCTCAGGACAGCCAAACGACTGAGACCCAGGCAGGCTAGATGGGCCCTCTTCTTTTCGAGATTTAATTTCCTCATCGCCTATAGACCAGGCTCCAAGAACGGAAAGGCCGATGCGCTCTCTCGCATGTTCCTAGAGTCCACCCAAGAAACCAAACCTAGCACTATCTTATCCCCACAAAACTTCGGCTTGCTTACTCAGGTGGATCTTATTTTGGTTCCAGGAAAACCACGGAGCTTATCTCTCGTTCCTTTTGGTGGCCAGGCTGGAGGCAGGACTGTAAGGACTATGTCGCCTCCTGCGTTCCTTGCCAGCGCAGCAAGGGACCTAAGACCAAATCCTGGGGGCTACTAAGACCACTACCCATCCCGGATCGCCCTTGGGCAGAAGTCTCCATGGACTTTATCGTGGAGTTACCCCCTTCCAGGGAATATACCACTATTCTTGTCATTGTGGACCGGCTCTCTAAGATGGCACATTTTATTCCCCTGGTAGGTACTCCGTCCGCCTCCACCACGGCTGACGTATTCTTCAAAATTTTGGAAAGACTTATGCAAGTCCCTTGAAATAAAGATCCGCTTGTCTTCCGCCTACCACCCTCTTACCCTACGCCGAGTTTGCGTATAACAACTTTATCCATTCCGCCACCAAGCAAACACCTTTCTGGGCCAACTTTGGCTTCCACCCCTCATTTCTTCCCGAATCTCCCCCGGAAAACTCTGTCCCTGCAGCTCAAGATCGTGTGGAGTCTCTACAGGTTAATTTCCAAAAATTGCAAAAGTGTATGCAAGAAGCCCAAGAAGGGTACAGCAAGCACTTTAACAAGGGGAGGAAAGAGAATCCGGCGTTTAGGGTCAACGAAGAGGTCTGGCTGTCCTCCACCAACCTGAAATTACCTGTCCCTTCCCGAAAATTGGGGCCAAGGTTCATCGGCCCATTCAAGGTCAAAAGGATAGTAAACCCTGTGGCCTTCGAACTTGATCTACCACCAAGTTATCAAAAACCACCACCCCCAGCCCTTTCCCTGGCAGGGAAAAACCACCTCCTCCTCCTGTTTTAGTCGAGGGCGAGAAGGTGTTTGAGTTGCAGGAAAAAGGGCAGGCAGCTCCAATACCTGATTAAGTGGAAGGGTTACCCTCCCGAGGACAATTCATGGGAACCCTCAAGGAACCTACACGCCCCACGTTTGATCCAGGCATTCCACCAGGCTCACCCTGAACTAATGGCCAGTTTGGGTGTCCAGAGGCCACCCCTCGGGGGGGGGGGGCACTGTCAGGGCTCCAGCTCCGGACAAACGGCCCGCTCTCCAGTGCGCATGCGCAGCGGCCCGGCGCTCCGGCGCATGCGCACTCGCGGCTCGGCAGTCCGGCGCTCGCGCATGCGCACTAGCGCACGTTTGTGCGCTATGGCGCACAATTAGCGTCCACTGGGCGCCTATAAAAGCTGCCTGACGCACAGGCACTTGCGTGTTCGACCCCCTGGCCTGTTTAACAGACTTTGCTGTCTGATCCTGTGTTTGACCCTCTGCTTGCCTCCACGGACTCTGCTGCCTGATCCTGTGTTTGACCCTCTGGTTGCCTCCACGGACTTTGCTGTCTGATCCTGTGTTTGACCCTCTGCTTGCCTCCAGGACTCTGCTGCCTGATCCTGTGTTTGACCCTCAGACTGCATCCACGGACTTGCTACTTTATCCTGTGTTTGACCTCTGGCTTACTTCCACGGACCTTGCTATTGAACCTGTGCTTGACCCCCGGCCTGCTCTCCGGACTTACGTAGCTGCTGACTGCTCAGTGACCGGTGTTAGTCGCTCAGCCAGGTGTTTGGGCCCCTGCCTCTCCTTCCTGCCATCTGCCGGTCTGCCCAGGCCAGGTCCTCATCTCCTCCAGGCGCCCCACCAGTTCCGCCCACCTGCCGGAGGTGACCTGTGCCTCCTGGTGCCGTCTGTTCCCTGTCTCATCACCAGGGGGCAGATTGCGCTGGGTCGCAAGGGTGAACCGCTCTCAGCATCTCGGTCTCGGTAAGTACGTCTCTGATAGAGTTGCCATGTCTGCTGTAGCACCGTTAAGAACATTCCCATATTAATGGCTAATGGATTTGTCCTTGATGTGCAACTTTGAGGATGTAGATAGTTGATATGATATGGGTGACAAAGATATATTTCCTCGTATGCTCATATTATAGTTTCTGCTTGAAGCAGGGAAAAATAGGAAATGTTTTGGTAATTGACACTTAGGATGGAGAATAATTATGTTAAAAAAAAATTCTGTTTAAAAAAGTGAGGAAGTTACATTTTTACAGCCAGTTTCAACCTAGCTGTAGATATTGAGAAATTTTGAGTTATGTGTAAGCACATGTATTAATATTGAAACTAAGAAAAGGGGATTAAGCCACCTCCCATGCCTTCTACACTGCTTTAAGTTATTTAAAATTAATAAGAAAGAATATCAACTGTTGAGTAGATTGTTAAATAAGACATATAGCGCTAGGTCACCAGAGACAGTGCCATCGCCTAAAAATGAAACATGTAAGGAGTTGGTTGCAAGGATGTCACCCGACATCCTTTTGTGGACATGCTCGTGGGTTATATAGAAAAAAAAGCTTGTGAACTACTGGTGAATTACTGGTTATTATTAGGTAAGGGAAAGTTGTGTGCATGTGAATTTTTGTCTTGTCTTGGAATCTAAATTTAGAGTATAAGTTGTTTTTTCTTCTGAATGCAAATGGATTGTTAAGTAGTTGATATATGTCCTTTGATCCTGCCAAGACGGAGAGTGTTGTCAAAGTGGGCAGGTTAGAGGGACAGAATAGGACACTCATCTGTGTGTGTTGCTTTAATAGGATTGAATCGTGGATTTTGACAAGGACAAGTTACTATTTTGCCACGTACACACGAGTGGAATTTATGTCAGAAAAATCTTGGATTGTTTTTCCAATGGAATTCCGCTCAAGCTTGGCTTGCATACACACGGTCACACAAAAGTTTGCTGAGCTTTTGACCGTCAAGAACGCGGTGACGTACAACACTACGACGAGCCGAGAAAATTAATTTTAATGCTTTCCGAGCATGCTTCGAATTGTTTCCGAGCATGCGTAGGAATTTTGTGCATCGGAATTGGTACAGACGAACGGAATTTCTGATCAGAACTTTTTCTGACCAAAAAATTGAGAACATTCTCAAGTCTGATGGAGCATACACACAGTCGCATTTTCCGACCAAAAGCTCTCATCGGTCTTTTGCTGGCCGTATTTCCGATCATGTGTACGGGGTATGTGTACGGGGTATTTGAGTGATTCTGCTATTTTGTTTCATGTGAAATACTTTTGCCACCGCTTTCGCGGAAACCATTAAAAAATTTGTAAACAAGAGTTTGACCCACAGCAGGGACCTCAGGTTGCTGCTTAGCTTGAGTGACAGCTGCTGCGCCACTGGCTGCACAGGTAGAGGTAGCTGTTCATGCACAGTACCCTCTGGGTGAGGCATAGGCTATTCAAGCCAAGGCTTCACCTTCTACTGTGGCCCATGTTTCATCAGCTCCTGTAAAACAACTAGGTAGTCCGGAACAGCGTCAGTCACCAGACTCTTCCCAACTGGACTCTGACCTTCTGCTATATACACCTGATCATGATGAGATGTAATTTACTCCCCATCACGTACAGGTTCAGTAGAGGGTGGCTACGGTGTCGGTCTTTTCTGAACACACCGAGAGTTCTCCTCTTGTACAGAAAATACAAGAGTGCAGAGAGCTCAGTCAAAATATAAGGCTCTTAGAATTGGATAAATTAAAAATGCTTGTCACTCCCAAATCAGATAGAGCTCATACCCTTAAACTTAAGAGCGTCATGTCTGATCAGAAGTAGATGATATGATAGAATTGATTCTTATAAATTTTGCTTTACGGGTGCACTTCACCCTCTTTATTCGAGAATGCATAATGCTTGTTATTTGTGCAAATATTTTTGTTTTAGTTGTGTTTAAGTTAATACAATGTATATAATATTGGAATAATTATAACAATGATTGGGAATTTTTAAATGTTTGATTTTTACCTTTTTGGTTAATATAAGTTTAAGAATATTATAATTAAGAAGTAGATATTCATGCTATGAATCAAACAAATAATAAAAAAATAAATAAGAGGAAGTTAACAATTCCAGGCATTGTGCCAGAGGAATTGTGGTTAGGAAAAAAAAGGGAAGTAATTTAAGGTTGTGTAATCCTATGTACTAAGTTACCACTAAAGGGGAAAAAATATATACTTCAGGTGAGATATGGATTAAAAAAAAAATGTGAAAAGGTGTTTGAGGAGAAGATATGGAGAAATGTTCTAAATGGAGAATGAATGGAATGGCCAGTGAATGTGTAATGAGAAAGTGGTTGTATTGTGTTTAATGAATGCAGAAGGTATTATTTGATTGGTAAAGTATCTAAGTTTGTTTAAAATGTACACAAAAAGATGGTTATCTCATGGGATATTGTGTTCTCTTTTTCTTTATTTTGGGAGTAGAGGTTACTAGGCCCATGTTCTTGATAATATATATGTGTATTTACAAAAGATTTCCCTAAAAGTTTGGGGTTAAAATTTAAATTTGATAATGGAATTTTGGTAAGAAAGGGTGAAATTATAAATGTTTGAAGAGTTACTGAAATTAAGTAATCAGGATTAAAATTAATTGTTGCATGTATATTGAGTCCATGAAATGCTAAAATTTGACTGGAAAGTTTGTTTGAATAACAGTCAGAGTAACTACTCTGAATATATTTACCTTTTGAATTCCCAGAATTTCAAACATAAAGTGTTAATGATGTAGTGTTGTTATTCATCAATGTTTTGTTTGTTGCTGATGGTCAGATATATTTGCAAAATTTGGGAGGCTGACTTCTGAGTCAGAATATGTGTTTGGGCTTTGAGACCCTCAGATCCACTTGGGTCCCGGGGGTAAAAGGAACTAAAGGTGTTTATGTTTTGTTGAAAGCCTGCTGTAATACTGGATTTGGGAAAAATGTTTAGTTAAATATAGTTATAATCTATATAATGAAAACTCTTGCTGAGAAACATTTTTATTTCTGCATGCTTTACTTATGTTTGAATTAATGAGGAATATTATTTTTATAGTTAAGGCCTGAATTGATCAGGTAGATTATGTGGTTATTCATGTTGGATGAGGAGTATCCACCCCAGCCAGCCAGTATTCACCCCTATCCCCATACACAAGAAGAAATGCCCACCCCATGCATACCCTATACCCTACCCAGATGTCAAGTTACTTGAAGAATTGACTACAGCTTTCACATGGAAATATTTGTTGTTCATCTTTGTTGTTCTAATGCCACAGGAGGTGCTGAGATGAGTAAAGGTGGACTCCTGCTGGAAAATGTTCCTGGAAATGACACCTTGAGGGTTAGCCAATGATGCACGCCCAAGGTCTACAAAATTCTAGTGAGCATCACGAGGGAGAGATCCAGATGCCAGCCCAAAGACCCAAGTCTAGCCCAATGCATCTGTTCTAGTCTGTCTGTGAATATCGAGTTCTGTCCTTACAAAGAGGCAGGGTTTGGGGCAGAGGATCTCTGTAAAATATTGATGAGCACAGAATCGAAACAAACGTTTTGGGAAAAGTTTAGGACAATGAGAATTATAATGTGGACATTTTACTTTTGCTTCCTTTTTTAATTTAATGGACATTCATAAGCCATACAAGAGACTTTTTTTGTGTTTTTCTTTGGGTCTATTTTTAATTTGGCCTACAGGCTGTCATGCCCCTCCCACTTGCTTTTATGGACTGCCACGCCCCCTCCCCTTTATATTTCATGGACAATTGCTATGCAGCCGAGATTTTGATATCTACTAATTCTGATGTGTTTATTGTTCTCTATTTTTACATGCTTAGTATAGTAGTACATTTATGGCAAAGTAGTTCAGGTGAATGTCGGGGGCATATTGGAGGCAACATGGTTTGTGATTGTCACATTCGTGACAATAGAGAGGATTGAAAGGGTCATGTAAAAGGTCCCCTTGTGTTTTGCAATCCAATAAACGAACTGTACCTTTATAAGTTATCATTTTACTTATTAGGTAAATATATTGTTGTGTAAGAAGTACCTTGTGTTGAAAAGGAAACTAGACATAGGGGGTTTTAGTTGTCATGGGATAGTTTCGAGTTTTATCTGTCTGGGTGACATGATTTAATGTGGCATGGTATAATATGACATGATTGGTTTGCTTAGATAAAGAGTTAATGACTGTGATTGGTTGATTGTATGTTAAAAAGGAAATGTGTCATTTGAATATGTACCCCTTATTGGTGGACGATGGTCTGTAATGCCTACCTTTCATTTTATTTAACACCATGTCCGGGATAATAAACTGAACAGTGTTGAAGCAATTTTGCTGTATGAATTATTCATGTATGCTTTTTTCTACTCATAGAGATATATTTGGGTGTGAAGCAATGAAATCGGCCGATGAAAGGTAATTATAATTAGATACTAAGATGATAGTCATGACTAGTGATTAAAGGTGAAATTTCACCTTTCAAGAGGCATACTGTAGGAGGAGGGAGCAGAGTGAAATAGAGACATGCTCATCACTCTGCTGCTTTTCCCTTTACTGTGCAGTCACAGGATGGAGGCCAGAGCAAGATCTGTAAGTGTTACATAAATACAGGAGAGAATAATTGGCTATTCTGCCCTGCCAAACTGTTTTTTTTGTGTAGCATATCAACAGTGCCTGGAGCTCATGAAGACAGCGAAGATACTACTTGCCACCCACCAAAGTGCCAAATATTTAGCCTCTTCTATTGCAAGGGGCAGGAGCTGATTTTTTATTAATTGTGAAAGGGCCTCTTTAAAGCTTATATATAAGCTTATATATAAAATAGATTTAAAAATCTGATAGGGATAGTAATTTATTAATTTATTTGAAATGATAATGTGGATGGAATGTAAAAAAAAAAAATTTCTTATCAACACACAAAAAGCACATCACCTATTTATATTTATAATTCTTATAATAAATGTACAATGGGCATCCACGTTTGTCCATTACATCTGCATGCAAGATTTTCAAATTAGTAGTGCAATTTTACTGTTTCCTCAGCCAGCAATGGGAAAGTGATTGTATTAAATTTTTATAGGACAACTTTTCTTCAACTAGCCTTATATTTTCCAGTTAAAATTTTTACAAATGACATCAAGAAAAAAAAATTGTATTTGTTGTTTCTGGCTAAAAATATCTGCATTATCTAAATAAAATAGTAGAGTAGAGAATAAATAAAAATTAAAAAAGAAAGAAATGAAAGTAAAAAGTACAAAGCTTTTGGCATAATAAGCACTGATAATCTAAATGTATTGTGAATATTGTATATAACTGTAAGGTAGAAAAAAGATCTGAGGACTTAATGTTTTTTGTGACTCAAGTATCCAGTAAATCTCTGACACAAGAGTACTTGATCTTTTTGCACCTCTTCACTAAACCCCTAAAGCTATTCCGTTTACATGAAATGAGGGACAGTTGAAAGATCATGGTTTAATTTAAAGGATTCTAAATGACTATGTGTTATCCTGCCTTTGGGGAGTTCTGCTGAAGTGACATATGACTAATGTATTGCCTGTGAAAAGTGAGAAAGGCAGCTCATATGCTTCAGTGTTCTCTAACAGAATTCTCCTTTAACACTTTTTCTTTACCCTTAGTGTTTAAATAATGTTTAAAAAATATTTAGTATGTTTGAAGAGGAATAATACATATAAAATATATGGTAAGCCATTACGCAAACATGAATTTTATAGAATAGTAAGTCACTTTAAAGTGCATCTGTGATCAGACTAAGAATATTAAAGTATACAGACATTCTTAAAATGTTCTTCCACTTCATGCAGAGGGAAACATTTAGCAATACAAGATTCTGCAATGCCATTTTGGTTCTCCTCAGTCACTGAAATCCAGTTGCCTCTTCCGGGTTCAAGCAGATGGTCTACAATAACGAGCACATCTTCGCCCTTTGGATGATGTTATTCCCTACTCTTGCAGCCACCTGGGATATGTGGCATAGAAATTCAAGGAGGCTAAGTCAGCAGGGGCATGTAATTCTCACCTAGGTGGTGTGTGAATGGATGGGCGGTGCCAGGTCTAAAGTGTAAAACATAAGTTCTGATTTATATTGTGGAGGGTAGCAGCTATGCACAGTGTCTTAGAAGATCTGGTTCAATGATCTGGGGGGGGGGGGGGGTGTAGGTTTTCTTTAAATCTGCAGCATTCATCCACTTAAAGAAGTCTTGTAGATACCGAAACCCCTACCCTTTAGGACATTTCTGGTCCCCAGGATAGATCACACTTACTTGCCCTTGGAGGAAGTAGGTCCACACTTGATAATAGCTTTCAATATTTTATTTAAATTCAGTAATACAGGAAGACAATGGAGGTGGAATACCCAAAGCATACACAGGGCACCTATAACACCTTGACTAGCAGTTGTTAGGTATGTCTCAGCATCCAGAAGCATCACACATAACTATTTCTGGTGCACAAAAGCCACAAAGTAAGAGATTCAAGTCTAACTCTGTTCTGGTGATGACTCAAACAGAAAATCTCATTTTAGACTGCATGGCCACCTAATTATAGACAAGGTCAATACCATATAGACTCTGGCTCCAGCCCTGGGGCCTACAACCAGACACACAGCCTTTTCGCAGCAACCACATATTACCCTGCAGAAGAATGGCTGAAGAACCTCTTTCCTTAAGAGGAAGGCCTAACAAAGGACCCCCTCTCCCCAGAAGGGAGGAGCTACAAAAGAGCCAGAACAGAACATGCAGAAGATCGCATCTCTGTTTTATCAAAGCTTGACTCATTACACCGATGAGAAGCTCAACAAGGGTTAGCCAGCTGAAAAAACAGACAAGACTCTCTGTACCCAAGCCTTACACAAGACTCTGGAGCATCCTCAGTGACTGGCAGGGGATGTCATACAGATAACTCCTGGGTGCAATGCTCTGCAAAACAAAACACAAGTATGAATATGTCTCTGACCTCACCATTTAAAAAAAAATGTATTTGTTTTGTTTGTTTGGTTGTGACATATATTTTTTATACAGCAGTAATAGGCCTGAATGTCAGAAACCATGAATTAGCCTGAGACAGGAGTACAGTTAAATCACATTAACTTGTTTAAAGATAATAATAAAAAGGTAAACATAGTCAAAACATAGCCAGAGTTCAGGAACCGGAATGGAGAGTCAGACAAGCCAAAACATCAGAGAGCCAGAGATGAGCGTAGTAGAACAGCAAGCAGGATCTGGAGCCAGAAGGAATGTCAGCCAAGCAAGTCTTTAACAGGAACACAGGAGAGCGTCTCTAGAGATGTGACAAAGGTGAAGGCAGAGATCATCTGGACTGGACGACTTAAGTAGGCAGGACTGACGAGCAGGATATCATTAACACTTGAGTCACTGTGGAGAGATAGGAGCTGGCAATTAGCAAACAGCTGAGCGGCCAGCTTTAAGAAGGAAGGGCTGAGCCTAGCTCTGACAGTACCCCCTCCTCAATTACCCCTCCCCCTTGGAGGACCACCAGGCTTGAGGGGAATACATCTATAAAAATCATGGAGGAGGACAGGGGCATGTTTCTCAAACTGTACAGGGTAAGGACGAGGCACCGAGGTTGTAAAGCAGTTGCAGCCCAAAGGTTTTAATAAGGAGACACGAAATACATTTGAGATATGCATATTAGAAGGACGGTCTAATGCGTAAAACACTGGGTTAATGCTGCGAAGAATACGGAAATGGTTTTCCGTATTCTTTGCAGGATTAACCTAGTGGCTTACACATTAGACCTTCCTTCTAATATGCGTATCTCAAATGTATTTCATGTCTCCTTATTAAAACCTTTATTCTGAAACCATGAGGAGTATGAAGTACAGTCCATTGCTGACTCCCAAAGGTTCTGTGGGCCCATACAGTATCTGGGGCATTGGAAAGAGTATGGTCCGGAGGAATGGTCTTGGGTTTTATCCTCGAACGTACATGCCCCTGTCCTCCTTCGTGATTTCCATATACATTTTCCCCTCAAGTCTGGTGGTCCTCCGGGGGAGGGGTCATTGAGCAGGGGGTACTGCCAGGGCTGGGCTCAGCCCGTCCTTCTCTATGCTGGCTGCTCAGCTGTCGGCTAATTGCAAGCTCTTATCTCTCCACAGTGACTCACCTGTTAATGATATCCTGCTCGTTAGGGATGGACGAACAGTTTGGTCCGAGCATAAGTTCAGGCCAAATTTTGGTTGTTCTGATGTTTGGACGAACATCGAACAATATGCAGTGTTTGGGGCAAATACGAAAGCCGCTGGAACACCGTTAAAGTCTATGGGACACTAACATCAAAAATCAAAAGTGCTAATTTTAAAGGCTTATATGCAAGTTATTGTCATAAAATGTGTTTGGGGACCTGGGTCCTGCCCCAGGGGACATCAATGCAAACATTTTCTTTCAAAAACAGACGTTTTTTCAGGAGCAGTGATTTTTTTAATGCTTAAAGTGAAACAATAAAAATGAAATATTCCTTTGAATATCGTACATGGGGGGTGTCTATAGTATGCCTGTAAAGTGGCACAATTTTCCTGTGTTTAGAACAGTGCCGCAGCAAAATTACATTTCTAAAGGAAAAATTTAAAACTGATTTCGGCTGCAATGAATTGTCGGGTCTCGGCAATATAAATAAAACTCATTGAAAAAACGACATGGTGCCCTTTGGGTCTGGTATGAATATTAAGGGGAACCCCAAACCAAAAATTAAAAAAAAAAATTGTGTGGGGGTCCCCCCAAATCCATACCAGACCCTTCAGGTCTGGTATGGATTTTAAGGGGAACCCTGAGCCAAAATAAAAAAAATAGTGTAGGGGTCCTCCCCAAAATCCATACCAGACCCTTATCCGAGCAACCTGGCAGGCCACAGAAAAAAATAGGGGGGCAAGAGAGCGCCCCCCTCCTGAAAAGTATCAGGCCACATGCCCTCAACATGGGGAGGGTGCTTTGGGGTCTGACTCCAAAGCACCTTGTCTCCATGTTGATGTTAAGGGCCTCATCCCCACAACTCTTGCCAGGTGGTTGTGGGGGTATGCGGGCGGGGGCTTATCAGAATCTGGAAGCCCCCTTTAACAAGGGGACCCCCTATGTGAATTGGTAACGGGGTACATTGTACTCCTACCATTTCACAAAAAAGTGTCAAAAATTGTAAAAAAGACAAGAGACAGATTGGGACTTTTTAAACCACTTACGGACCGCTGCACACTGATATACGTCCTAAGTTTGAAGAGGAATGTCGTTGTTATGGCAGCAGCTAGCTGCCATAACCCCGGTGTCCTCCTTTCCTTCGGCCGGCGGTCCGCTTTCCGATAAGAGAGGTCTCTGCGGCGGATTGAGGGGAAGATCCATCACCTATCCATCTACATAACATTGCAGGGCTGAATTGATGTCAAAACGTCACTTTGACCCATAGCTCTTAAAGGGACATTTTTTTTATTGCATTTTAGTCTAAATATGAGATATATATCTTTTATATATATATATATATATCTTTTTGACCCCAGATCTCATATTTAAGAGGTTCTGTCATTCTTTTTTTCTATTCTATTTACATTCCTTGTAATAGGAATAAAAGTGACATCATTTTTTTTTTTAACAACAGTGTCCTCTGTAACTTAAAACATGCAACCTGTAGAATTTTTTAAACTTCGCCTATGGAGATTTTTAAGGGTAAAAGTTTGTCGCCATTCCACGAGCGGGCACAATTTTGAAGCGTGACGTGTTGAGTATCAATTTACTCGGCGTAACATTATCTTTCACAATATTAAAAAAATTGCTCTAACTTTACTGTTGTCTTATTTTTCAATTCAAAAAAGTTAATTTTTTCCAAAAAGAGTGCGAATGTAAGACCGCTGCGCAAATACGGTGTGACAGAAAGTATTGCAATGACCGCCATTTTATTCTCTAGAGTGTTAGAAAAAAATGTATAATGTTTGGAGGTTCTAAGTAATTTTCTAGCAAAAAAAATGTTTTTAACTTGTAAACAACACACCTCAAAAAGAGGCTCTTAAACAGGAACACAGGAGAGCATCTCTAGAGATGTGACCAGGGCGAAGGCAGAGATCATCTGGACTGGACGGCTTAAGTAGTCAGGACTGATGAGCAGGATATCATCAACAGGTGAGTCACTGTGGAGATAAAAGAGCTGACAATTAGCCGACAGCTGAGCGGCCAGCTTTAAAGCGGTTGTATAGTCAAAAAATTTACTAGAATCTGAACCTTGCCGGGAAGAAGTCTCCCGTGCGCATGCGCGGGAGTGATGAAATCGCGGCTCCAGCCACTCACAGCGCTGGAGTCGCTATACCCGGAAGACACACCGAGGCAACATGTCAGCTACCTCGACGTGGACCAGGCGAGTTACCGACGTCTCGTTCTAAGGTAAGCATTTCATAATGAGCTAGTATGCGGTGAATACTAGCTCATTATGCCTTTTCCCTTACAGGTGTATAAAAAAAAAGTTTCAGTGGGTTTACACCCGCTTTAAGAAGGAAGGGCTGAGCCCAGCCCTGACACTGAATTGGCCAGTGAAAGTAGGAGCCGCAACAGATTTAAAAACAAAATCCTTCAGCATTTTTCAAATTGACCAGTGGTAAAACTGGTAGAGTTAGTGAGATTTATTGAAATACCACACTGATTTGTCCTAAAAAGTTTGATAAAATGTCAAACTAGAGTGCACAAAAAAATTCCAAATTCCACTACAACACCCCACATTCACTTAACACCCTCCCTTTCTGCATCTCCAATTATTCCCAAAATATTCCAAATATAGACTTCAGGTATGTATTTGATAGAAATTGGTTAGTGTCATGTCTTTTTAAACCATATCTGCTACTTACAGCACCATTGTGGTCTGTAGACCTGCCTACAGCATATCAGCTATGGTAAAAGTACCAACTATATGCATGAGGAAATGCATGACTATGAACCAAATAGCTCAGTGGGATCAGCATCTTAATGAGACAAGTTGGCAGCAAAAGGCATGCACTCCTCCACAAGGACATATAACAGCAACTTTTTTTTAGAGTACTGATAATGCATCCTTTTTCTCCACCTCCTCAAAGGTTCAGCTATTTTTGTTGGGCCTTCTAATGATGCAAATTAGGAGATTGAGGCTAGGCAGGTTTTAGTATTTTGTATTTAGTATTTTTTTGCATTTTGTATTTAGTATTTTAAATACAATGGCCAGAAATACTGTTGTCAGGAAAACCTTCAGTTTAGCGCTGTGCGCCGAGTACCTGTGCGCATGCGCGGCGGAACGGCACTCCGGCGCATGCGCATTCGCGGCTTGGCGCTCCGACGCACGCGCATGCGCACTAGCGCACGCCTGAGCGTCCCAGTGCGCGGCAGCGTCACATGACCACTCACACTGCCCATTTAAGGAAGTGCATGAGACCAGTCCAGCGCTGGCTTGTCTTCAGCTTCCTGCCAAAGCTCTGTTCCTGTTTCCTGGTATCCTGATTGCTTGTTTTGACCCGGACTTCGCCTTTGACCTTGCTGCCTTCTCCTGCCCTTGACCTTTGGACTGTATACTGGACTTACCTGCTTGCTTGCCTCTGGCCCCTTGAACCTCTGCCTGTGACCCGGATTTGCTTGTTGTCTCCTGCCCTGTGATCTCTGCCTGTGACCCGGACCTGCTTATCTTCAGCCCTGTACCTGCACCTGTGTTTCTGGAACTTACCAGTGTCTCCCGGACCCCAGCACTTGGCTCCTTCTTCAGTTCTCATCCTCTGGTTGGGTAGCCTGTGCCTCTTTGTGCCATTCACCCCCTGTCTCACCTCCAGGGGGCAGACTGCGCTCAGTTGCAAGGGTGAACCACTCTCGGCATTTCGGCCTCGGTAATTACTCTCCTGATAGTACAAGCCAGCCATGTCTGAGGCCGACAGAGTGCGTTCACCCCTTGAGGTTTTGTGCCAACAAGTCTTAGCATTAACTGAAGCCGTGCAAAAACTGCAAGAGGGGTACACCCAAGTAGACAGTCACCTGCAGCAACTATCTGGGTTAGCCACACCCACCTTGACAGCTCCTTCCGCCTCCAGCGGAATCTCCGCTCCCCCCGGATCAGCTAACCCTACCGTGATTATGGCTTCTCCTGAACCCAGGGTTCCTACCCCTGAACGCTTCACAGGTGACCGTAAGAAGTTCCGGGCCTTTAAGAATGCCTGCTCCCTCTACTTGGCCCTCCAACCCAGGACTTTTGCTTCTGAAGTAGTAAAGGTGGGCTTCATTATTTCACTGCTAGCTGAGGAACCCCAGGCATGAGCCCATAGCCTGATGTAGCAGAGGAATCCAGCATTGAATGCGGTGGAAACCTTTTTTGAAAGTATGGCACAACTGTACGACGATCCTCAACGCGGAGCCACAGCTGAAGCTACATTACATAACTTACTTCAGGGTCGCAGACCGGTGGAGGACTACACCGTAGAGTTTCAGAAATGGTCAGCTGTTACCGGTTGGAACGAACCGGCCCTCAAATACCAGTATCGCCAGGGGTTATCAGAGGTCTTAAAAGATGAGTTGGCAAGATCAGAAACTCCTGACACACTGGAGGATCTGATTCAAGCCGCCACCAAATTGGATCGGCGCATGTGGGAGAGTTGTTCCGGGCGTTTTCAGTCCCCCCGTACCAACTGGACTTTTGCTAAACCTACCTTGTCTCCACCCACCACTTCAGCTTCAGCCCTGGCCACTCAGGAAACGGAACCTATGCAGCTGGGGTTGGTCCATGCCCCCCTTACTGCAGAAGAACGGCTCCGTAGGCGACGGGCGAACCTCTGCCTGTATTGTGGGGCTTCTGGACATTTCCTCAGTACCTGTCCCGTAAGACCGAGTAAGTCCTACCATCAATGTATTATGAACTACCAGTCTTCTGGGTTCTCCCAGACTTATGTCGCCCTCTTTGTCTCCTTACAGCTACCGGGAAAGGAAACCCGACTATCAGCAATAATTGATTCCGGGGCCTGCAGCTGCTTCCTTGATGCAACGTTAGCCACTAAACTGCACCTACCTCTCGTCCTGAAGAAACAAAACTTGCAGGTACACTTGGCTGATGGCTCTCTTCCCCGTTCAGGACTTATCACCCATGAAACCCAACCCATCCGTGTTACTACTGACTCTAGTCACCAGGAACTCATTCAGTTTGACATCATCCCGTCTCCTATGTTCCCCATCATCTTGGGGCTTCCGTGGCTACAAATTCACGAACCACAGATCAACTGGGGAAGGAAAGAAGTCTCCTTCCCGTCCTCTCACTGCACCCAACATTGCTTCATTCAGGCCTTAACCTCCTGCTCCACTATTTCTTCTGTACCGGACAACCTTCTTCACGTACCACCAGTTTACCTGGAATTCCGAGATGTGTTCGACAAACAACAGGCAGATTGCCTACCGCCCCATCGGACATACGATTTTCCCATCGACCTCCTCCCTGGATCAGAGATCCCTTTTGGCCGTATCTTTCCTCTGTCCGAAGTGGAATTAAAGGTCCTCAAGGCCTATATTGATGAAAACCTGGAAAAGGGGTTAATTCGCCCTTCCTCGTCACCAGCCGGAGCTGGCATCTTTTTCGTAGGGAAGAGAGACGGCTCCCTGAGGCCATGCATCGACTACAGGGAATTAAATAAAATCACGATTAAAAAACGGTATCCCCTGCCCCTGATTCCAGAGCTTTTTCAGCGCTTCAGATCTGCCCGAATCTTCTCCAAGTTGGACCTGCGCGGGGCCTACAATCTTATCCGAATCAGGGCAGGAGACGAATGGAAAACAGCTTTTAGGTCCAGATTCGGGCACTACGAATACTTGGTAATGCCTTTTGGGCTTTGTAACGCACCAGCAACCTTCCAGCACCTGGTCAATGATATCTTCCGCAAGCATCTCGACGACTTCCTTGTCATTTATCTGGACGACATCCTTATCTTTTCAGACACCCTTGAACTTCACCGAGTGCACGTGAAACAAGTCCTTACCATCCTTAGAAGCCACAGATTGTACCTCAAAGCTGAGAAGTGCGAGTTTGAAAAATCTACAGTGTAGTTTTTGGGGTTCATCATTACTACAGGTGGGGTCTCCATGGACCCACAGAAGGTTAAAGCCATACTGGAGTGGCCAGCCCCGGTGGACAAGAAAGGGGTACAGCGATTTATTGGATTCGCTAATTTTTACCGAAGATTCATTATCGGCTTTTCTTCCATAGTGGCACCCATCACCAAGCTGACCCATCAAAGTACCCAATTTCATTGGTCCCCGGAGGCTCAAGAGGCCTTCGACACGTTGAAGAAACTGTTTTCGTCCGCTCCCATCCTGATGCATTCAAATCCAGCCCTACCCTTTGTGCTGGAAGTGGATGCATCCGAGACGGCTACGGGAGCTATCCTGTCCCAAAGATTGGGCCCCAAGGCTCTCTTACATCCCGTGGCTTTCGCGTCACGGAAGTTAAGCCCTCCAGAGAGGAACTACGATGTGGGAGATAGAGAATTATTGGCCATCAAGTTTGCCTTGGAGGAGTGGAGGTATCTCCTAGAGGGGGCTTCTCATCCGATCATGATTTGGACAGACCACAGAAACTTGGAATATCTCAGGACAGCCAAACGCCTAAGGCCTAGGCAAGCCCGATGGGCTCTTTTCTTTTCAAGATTTAATTTTCATATCTCGTACAGACCCGGCTCAAAAAATGGGAAGGCAGACGCTCTTTCCAGGATGTTCCACGAGACACCCCAGGAATCTGAACCTAGCACCATTCTTTCTCCACAGAATTTTCTCTCTCTCATATTGCAACCTGATCTGATCCCCGCCATTAAGGCGGCATCCGGGCAACTTACCGACCTGGGAATTCCCTCAACGGAGGAACATGACGGGCTACACTGGGTCCGAGGGAGGGACTTTGTCCCTACAGAAGTAAGACCCTTGACACTCAAGACCCTACATGATCATAAGCTCGCAGGGCACTTTGGGGTTCATAAAACAACTGAACTAGTTTCTCGCTCCTTTTGGTGGCCTGGGTGGAGACAAGACTGTCGGAATTATGTGACTTCCTGTGTTGTCTGTCAACGAAACAAGGGGACTAACTCTAAAGCCTGGGGCCTGCTGAGACCTTTGTCCATTCCCGAGCGTCCATGGGCGGAGATATCAGTGGACTTTATTGTGGAATTACCTTCCTCAGAGGGGTTCACCACCATATTGGTCGTAGTTGACCGATTGTCAAAAATGGCACATTTTCTTCCAATGACCGGGACCCCTTCTGCTTCTGCTACAGCCGACATATTCCTCAAGGAGATTGTCCGACTCCACGGCTTACCTGCAACTGTCACATCTGATAGAGGTCCTCAGTTCACCTCTAAGTTTTGGCGAGAGTTATGCAAAGCCCTTGAAATTAAGATATGCCTCTCTTCGGCCTACCATCCTCAGAGTAACGGTCAAACAGAAAGGACAAATCAGTCACTGGAGCAGTATCTCCGTTGTTTCTGTTCAGACTCCCAGGATGAATGGTCCAGCCTCCTACCTTACGTAGAGTTTGCCTACAACAACGCGGTCCATACCACCACCAATCAAACGCCCTTTTGGGCCAACTATGGGTTCCACCCTTCCTTCCTACCAGGATTTCTTCCTGAAATTTCCGTCCCTGCCGTTCAAGACCGAGTAAGGTCCCTTCAACAGAACTTTCAGAAAATACAAGAGGCCATGCAAAAAGCTCAGGAGGGGTATGAAAGATACTTCAATCGGGGAAGGAAAGAAAACCCAGATTTCAAGGAAGGAGACGAAGTTTGGTTATTCTCAGTCAACCTCAAGTTGGCCATTCCTACACGGAAGTTGGGACCTAAATTTATTGGTCCTTTCAAGATCAAACGGAAGATCAATCCCGTGGCTTTTGAACTTTCCTTACCTTATTCATACAGGATACACCCTGTGTTCCACGGTTCCCTCCTGAAACCTGTCACTCCCAGTCCCTTTCCAGGCAGGACCGAACCACCACCTCCACCAGTCCTGGTGGATGGCGAAACTGAATTTGTAGTGGAGAAGATTTTGAGTTGCAGGAAGAAGGGGAGGCAACTCCAATATTTGGTCAAATGGGAGGGTTACCCCTCAGAAGAAAACTCGTGGGAACCCTCAGGAAACCTACATGCTCCACGTTTAATTCGGGCCTTCCACACTGAGCACCCAGAATTGATGGCTAGTTTGGGCGTCCTGAGGCCGCCCCTCGGGGGAGGGCACTGTCAGGAAAACCTTCAGTTTAGCGCTGTGCGCCGAGTACCTGTGTGCATGCGCGGCGGAACGGCACTCCGGCGCATGCGCATTCGCAGCTCAGCGCTCCGACGCACGCGCATGCGCACTAGCGCACGCCTGAGTGTCCCAGTGCGCGGCAGCGTCACATGACCACTCACACCGCCCAGTGCAGTCCAGCGCTGGCTTGTCTTCAGCTTCCTGCCAAAGCTCTGTTCCTGCAAAGCCGTGTTCTGGGGGGGGCACAGCAGCACGTGTCTCGATTGTGTCCCTAAAGGCTGCGGCCGGCTCCACACTCCAGGATCCCGCCGCTATCTTGAGGCCTACAGACCATAATACCACCTGTGTCGTCCCTGGGAGGAGGTGGAACAGTGAGGGGGCCTGGAGGATTGGGGGGGATCCACGGAGCCCGCTCCCGGGAGATCGCGGCCGCCGCCATCTTGCGGCCTACCGGACTATCCACAGCCATCCTTCTTCTTCTGATGCTTGGGGGGACTCCGGGCTCTCCCTATCAGTCTGGACAGCAGCTGCATAAATCCCAGTGGAAATTGCGGAGCTCGATCGGCCGATCGAGTCTCCGTGTGGCCTGCACACTTGGAGGATCTCCCATCACCTTGCGGCCTACCTTGCTTCCACCATCCCCGGGCTCAGTTGCTGAGATCTGCAGGAGGAGAGGCAGGGAATCCCCACACATCCGGCGGCAGGCCCTGGGAGGGGGCAGGTTTGTGTAGGGGCCTGTGGAATCTGCTCTAGGATCCAGAGGAGCTGACTGCAGGCGCCATCTTGCGGCCTACTGTGCCAGGATCATCCTCCACAACAAGGTACTGTGCTGCCCAGAAGTGCTGAGCTGCCTCCCCTGTGTCGCCATCTTTGCCCCATTAACACTGCACTGCATTTCTGTGCCACCATCTGTGCCCCAGCAATACTGAACTGCCTTCCTGTGCCATCATCTGTGCCCCAGCAATACTGAATTGCATTCCTGTGTCATCATCTGTGCCCCAGCAATACTAAACTGCATTCCTGTGCCATCATCTGTGCCCCAGCAATACTAAACTGCATTCCTGTGCCATCATCTGTGCCCCAGCAATACTGAATTGCATTCCTGTGCCATCATCTGTGCCCCAGCAATACTAAACTGCATTCCTGTGCCATCATCTGTGCCCCAGCAATACTAAACTGCATTCCTGTGCCATCATCTGTGCCCCAGCAATACTAAACTGCATTCCTGTGCCATCATCTGTGCCCCAGCAATACTAAACTGCATTCCTGTGCCATCATCTGTGCCCCAGCAATACTAAACTGCATTCCTGTGCCATCATCTGTGCCCCAGCAATACTGAATTGCATTCCTGTGTCATCATCTGTGCCCCAGCAATACTGAATTGCATTCCTGTGTCATCATCTGTGCCCCAGCAATACTGAACTGCATTCCTGTGCCATCATCTGTGCCCCAGCAATACTAAACTGCATTCCTGTGCCATCATCTGTGCCCCAGCAATACTGAATTGCATTCCTGTGTCATCATCTGTGCCCCAGCAATACTAAACTGCATTCCTGTGCCATCATCTGTGCCCCAGCAATACTAAACTGCATTCCTGTACCATCATCTGTGCCCCAGCAATACTGAATTGCATTCCTGTGTCATCATCAGTGCCCCAGCAATACTAAACTGCATTCCTGTGCCATCATCTGTGCCCCAGCAATACTAAACTGCATTCCTGTGCCATCATCTGTGCCCCAGCAATACTGAATTGCATTCCTGTGCCATCATCTGTGCCCCAGCAATACTGAACTGCCTTCCTATGCCATCATCTGTCCCCTGCTGAGGGCCCTGATCCAATATAACTAGGCCGGCACCGCTACACCTGTCGTCCTGATATCTGAACCCCCGGAGCCTGCCTGCTGCCCCCAGTACAAGGACTTTCTTCCTGCACCAGAGCATACGCATTGACCCAACCTCATCCTTCTTCTTTGTCCCGGACTCCCGGCCCACAGGCTCTCCCACGATCTTCCTCCATTTTAGGGTACACCTCGGATGGGCCACCCTAAGACCCGTTACTCCAAATCCACCCCTAAAGCTCCTCGTGCCCCTCCGCCGGCGGCTACCTCGTCCGCAGGACGTTCCACGGCTGGGATGGCGTCTGGGGCACAGGAAGTCGTGAACTCCGGGGAGGGGACTGCTCCCACGGGAGCAGAGATCCTGGCAGCCATTACATCCTGCAAAGAAACCCTGACAGCAAAGATCGACTTCTTGACGGTAGATGTCGGTCTCATCCGCCAAGATATGGACAAATTTCGGTCCCGTGTTGCTGAGGTGGAGGAAAGGGTCTCCATGGTGGAGGATATGGACTCTAGGGAGGTGAGGGCCCTGCAGCTCCAAGTCAAGGCGCTCCAGGAGCGCGCGATTGATACTGAAAATCGCCTTAGGCGGAATAATATCCGCATACTTGGCCTGCCTGAGAGAGCGGAGGGTCCCAGGCCCGCTGAATTTACTGAACAGTTCCTATCCACCCTGTTCAACCTGGGGGATGTACCGCCCACTTTCATTGTTGAGAGGGCCCACAGAGTGCCACCGCTCCCACCAAGGCCAGGGGCCCCCCCACGACCTTTCCTGCTACGCTTATTAAATTACCGAGATCGGGATCGCATCCTGGCGGCGGCACGCGCCATGCCTGAAATTAAGTATGAGAATGCCAAACTGCTTTTTTTCCCGGACTTCTCCCAGGAAGTACAGCAACGCCGCAAATCCTTTACCGATGTGCGACGTAGACTTCGAGAAAAAGGAATAAGATTTGGCCTTTTGTATTCCAGCAGGCTACGGATCACCGATGGCGATAGCACCCGCTTTTTTGACACTCCAGAGGCCGCGGCGGCATGGCTGGATACCCGCTAAACACATTCGGCTGAAGACAAATTGATTCACTACAGCTAGCAGGGGGGAGTTGAGTATTCCCCTTTTTCCTTCAAAAGAACTGTCTCCTGGTAACTCCCAGCGTTAACACAATCATTCCTTCCTACTATATCCCGCTTTTACCCATATTGTATATTTTTTTGTCTCCCGATGCTGGCTAGTTTGCCACTTACTCCTGCCTAAGGAGCTCCAATGACTGCCATTGAATTACCCCATCTTTTGCTCAGAAGCGCCCCCTGTTTACCCCCTTGTTCCCCCTACCACACTTTGGACTTCCTTCCTGGAGTCGGAACTAATTCTCTCGGGAAGGACTGTATCCACCTTCGGCCTCGTGGCCCACCGTCCAGGGGTCCCAGTGACCTAAGGACTCTATTTATTTTATTTTTTTCTCTAGTTATGGGACAAAACCCTACATCGGTTTGTATGGCTCTCTGGCCTGTTTTTTTGGTCATTGAACTTGGTTCTTATGATGTTTGGGTAGGGTGTTATATGTTCTGGGGGGAGGGGTTTCTCTGCTTTAAAGTAATGAATAAGTATTGTGCTCCTCAAATGCTATTGATTATGTGCGCCAAATTTGGGTCTGTTTGCATCTACTGGTTGATTAGTATCTTCCTGCTCCGATTTCCCCCTGGTGTTCCATGATGATCCCCTCAGATACTGAGTCGCTGACCATTCTATCGTGGAACGTCAGGGGGCTTAACTCCAAATACAAACGTTCGCTGTTATTCCAATATTTAAAACTGCACAATCCCCATATAGTCCTGTTACAGGAAACGCACTTAACTGGTAGTAAAGTCCTGGCCTTAAAAAAACCCTGGGTGCAAAAGGCGCTTCATGCGGCCTACTCCTCGTATTCTCGAGGGGTATCTATTTTGATCAGTAAACGAATCCCATGTACAGTTCACGAGATTCATCTAGAGCCCCAGGGGAAATTTGCTATGGTGTTGCTAAACATCTACAATAAGAAATATGTCATTGTGAACATCTATCTGCCTCCTCCGAGCCAGATACACATTCTGTACGCATTGTATAAAAGGCTGGCTCCGCATTGCCCGGCATATATCCTGTTCATGGGAGATTTTAATGCCACACTGTCCCGTGACCTAGATAGACCCTCCCCACATTCTACTTTCAATCCTGATCTTGGTACGTGGGCCCAGGCAACAGACTTCCGAGAGGCATGGAGATGGCTCCATCCCCAGGAAAGAGCGTACTCCTGCTTCTCATCCACATTTAAAACGTCCTCCCAAATTGATTTGGCTTTTGCCAATGATGCCCTCCTGGCCAATATACAGGAGGCCAGTTACCTTCCTTCTGGCCTATCGGATCATCATCCTCTTAAACTAACCATTAGGACCCCCAAGACAAGGAGTAAAGCCCTTTGGAGGTTACAACCCCATTGGATCAACAATGAGGAAGTCCATGACAGGGTCTCTCCCTCCTTGCTGAACTACTGGGTACATAATGCGGGGTCAGCCTCCCTGGAGATGACATGGGATGCTTCCAAGGCCCACAGCAGGGGTCAGTATATCTCAGCTATAGCGGCTGTTAGGGCGGAACTTGGGGACAAGGTCTCTGTCCTGCAGCACAAAGTTGAGGAGGCTCTGAATAACTACTCGGCCTCAGCGACAGTCCCCAACTTCGAGCACCTTTCATCGCTTAGACGAGAACTGCATCTCCATGTTTCAGACACCACCAGGCTTGGTATACAAAATAGCAGACAGAAATATTTTGAGCATGGCGATAAGAACAGCAAACTACTGGCGATGCTAGCACAGCAGGATAGGCCCTTAACGGTCATACCAGAAATACTCACAGCAGAAGGAGTACTAGTCACCTCTCCGGAGGATATTCTATCTACTTTCACCAGGTTTTATGCCTCTCTATATGTTTCCTCACTCCCTGATAGATTTGACCCCACACCTATGACTTCCATGTTGGATACGCTAGCACTTGGATGGCTCTCTGATGCGGAGAGACAACTCCTTGTCTCGGAGATCACGCCAGAAGAGGTTGCGATGGCCATCAGGTCTTTCCCGGCAGGAAAGACCCCGGGGCCAGATGGACTACCCATAGAGTATTATAGAGCCCACGTGGAACTGCTTGCCCCCAGGTTAGCTCAGATGTATCAAGCATGTCTCCAACAGGGCTCCCTACCGTCCTCTATGAGGGAGGCCCATATTGTTCTCATTCCAAAGCCTAATAAAGATCCCCAGCTGTGCGCCTCCTATAGGCCAATAGCACTCCTAAATTGTGACTTAAAAATACTAACCAAGATATTGGCCACTAGACTCAATAAAGTAATAAAATCCCTAATTGACTCTGATCAAACAGGCTTTATGCCAGGTAGGTCCACAGACATCAACATACGTAGGCTGTTTTCTAACATTCATGCCCCTCATACTAATCAAGGCACTAGGACCATTGCCACCCTTGATATGGAGAAGGCATTTGATACGGTGGAGTGGGTGTATCTGTGGGAGGTGCTTAGAAGAATGGGTTTCCCACTGGAATTTATTGCCTGGATACGCACACTCTACACCGGTCCCCTAGCATGTATTAAACTGAATGGCTCCCTGTCTCCTTCGTTCCCCCTGCAGAGGGGCACCAGGCAGGGATGCCCTCTCTCCCCGGCCCTGTTCGCCCTGGCCATGGAACCTATTGCTGAGGCCCTCAGGAGCTCGGCCGAGGTCTGTGGTCTTAGGGTGGGCTGGCTGGAGGAGAGAGTGGCCCTCTATGCGGATGATCTACTGCTTTTTTTAAATGATGCTGGTGGCTCTCTGCGGGGTGCACTCGGAATCATGGACGCCTTCTCCGCCTTCACCGGGTTGAAGGTGAATTGGCATAAGTCTCAGCTTTTTCCGGTGGATGAGGGGGCCAGGACCTCCTCACCCTCCTCTACCCCGCTTCAATGGGTTGACAAGTTTACATATTTGGGAGTTATTATTTCAAGAGACAGCAGGGACTTTGTCCGGCTCAATCTTGAACCTGTTCTGTTAGAGATCAAATCCAAACTGAGGGCGTGGGGCAATCTTCCCCTCTCCCTCATTGGGCGCATCAACCTCCTAAAAATGAAAGTCCTCCCTAAACTTACGTATATATTTAGGAATTCCCCACAATGGCTGACTAAAACCTTCTTTACCTCTCTTAAGCAACTTTTCCTCTCCTTTATTTGGGGGTATAAATCGCCTAGATTCAAGTACACTACTCTGACCAGGCCTGTGGACAGTGGGGGTTTGGCTCTCCCTGATTGCCATAAATATTTCTTGGCCACTCAGCTTGTAACTGCCCACTGGTGGTTGCGGCCAGACCTGACCAACTCTGCAACGGTGCTGGAGGCGGCTATAGTGGGGTCTCTGGAGGCCTTGAGAGGATTGATATTCAGGGGGCAAAAAACACCTCACTGCCTCACCCCTTCTATGCGCACCACTATGAGGGCATGGAAGGCGGGAGAGACACTGAGGGCATCCCTGGCGAACTCCTGGTCTCCTCACACCCCCTGTGGCTGAATCCTAACCTGTCACAGTTCAATACCATCCCAGATCCACAGGCCTGGGCCAAATACAAAATACTGACTCTTGAGCATATTATCACCAACGGGGAGCTCACTCCCTTTCATGTATTGCGTACCAAATTTAATGTACCTGCACGGGCCCATTTCAGGTATCTTCAAATTGCACACGCTTATAGGTGTCAATTCTTGGGTCAACAGATCATATTGGAGTACTCTGAGCTCGAATCCACCCTTCGGGTGAAGGATTTGGAGAAACCCACGTCTCAGATTTACGGGTCCCTGCTGGTTGCTGCCATCCCCGAGCTGTCCTCCCTCCGCAGGCAATGGGTGGGGGACATACCGGAGCTGGACGACGATGATTGGAGGGAGATTTGGGATTTTCCATTCTCCCCTCTGGTCTCAGCCAGGGACAAACTGGTCCAATACAAAATTTTACACAGAGCTCACTACACACCCCACAGGCTGCACAAGATGTCGCCGGCACACTCCCCGGAGTGCTGGCGTTGCTCCTATCAACCAGGGGACTTCTTTCACATTTTCTGGGCTTGCCCAGCAATTGCGCATTATTGGAAGGAAGTTCTCCATGTGATAGTTAGGATCACCAAGACTAGTGTCCCCTATGATCCTAAATACTGTCTGCTGGGACTAGTGGAACAAATGTCAATTCTCAGAGCTAGGAAAATACTCATATCCCTATTATTGTACTATGCACGCAAGGCCATCACAATGAGCACAGACCCTCCTGAACTAAACCTCTCCCCACATTGGGGTATAGATAAGTAAGTTGTGTTTTATTGGTCTGCCCTGTTGCGGTATGTTGCTGCTTCAGAGGCAGTCTGGTTATGTTATATGATGTACACTGTTGTGGTTGTTGCCGCATCAGAGGATTGGCCCCTGCGTGGGTAATGTTTAGCCCCTGTGTGGGCAAGTTTTTGTGTTAATGCAAAACTCAATAAAAACGATTTTATATAAAGCTCTGTTCCTGTTTCCTGGTATCCTGATTGCTTGTTTTGACCCGGACTTCGCCTTTGACCTTGCTGCCTTCTCCTGCCCTTGACCTTTGGACTGTATACTGGACTTACCTGCTTGCTTGCCTCTGGCCCCTTGAACCTCTGCCTGTGACCCGGATTTGCTTGTTGTCTCCTGCCCTGTACCTGCACCTGTGTTTCTGGAACTTCCCAGTGTCTCCCGGACCCCAGCACTTGGCTCCTTCTTCAGTCCTCATCCTCTGGTTGGGTAGCCTGTGTCTCTTTGTGCCATTCACCCCCTGTCTCACCTCCAGGGGGCGGACTGCGCTCAGTTGCAAGGGTGAACCACTCTCGGCATTTCGGCCTCGGTAAGTACTCTCCTGATAACTGTACAGACTTATTGTACAATATGTAAACAGTTTACCTGGGCCACAAGTTAGGAGGGTAAGACCAGGCAGGTTTTAATCTAGAAATCAAAATTGGAGTGTAATGTCACAGAAGAAATATTGTACAGATTTAACTTTGTAAGTGGCTTTACTAGGCTATAGTTTAAGAGAAAGAAACAAGGTGGGGTTTAATCAGGAAATCAGTGTATTATTTTACAAACAAAAAAAGAAAATTGTAAACAGCTTTAGTAGGCTGCAGTTTAGGAGGCAGAGACCAAGCAGGTTTAATTATAATCAACTCTAAATTAGAGTGTATTATTTCACAGAAAAGGGACTATTGTATATACTCAATGCACAATATATAAGCAGTTTTAGTAGGCTGCAGTTTCAGAGGAGGACTCACAACATTTTTTTTACTATTTTTTAACCGGCAAATTTTTATTTTTTTTTTTATTCAGCTGTCTGCGTGGAAACCCATTGACAGCTGAAGGAGCCCCAATCAAGGAGCAGACTGCACTGTGCAGCGTGAACACATGCCAAACACCCTGCGAACTTGGCTGTTCCCCAAACGGGGCGAACAGCCAATGTTCTGTCTGAACTCATACTCGGGCCGAATCGTTGGCCCAAAACTATTCCTGATTCTGTTTGACCTCTAATCTAATCCTTCTGACTAGGAATGGGCTGAACACCCCCCGGGTTTGGTTCGCATCCAGAACATGCGAACGGACCGAAAGTTTGCACGAACATTCGAACACCGTTAAAGTCTATGGGACTCGAACGTGAGAAATCAAAAGTGCAAATTTTAAATGCTAATATGCAAGTTATTGTCCTAAAAAGGGTTTGGGGACCCAGGTGCTGCACCAGGGAACATGTATCAATGGAAAAAAAGTTTTAAAAACTGATGTTTTTTTCAGGAGCAGTGATTTTAATGAGGCTTAAAGTGAAAAAAGTGAAATATTCCTTTAAATATCGTACCTGGGGGTGTCTATAGTATGCCTGTAAAGTGGCGCATGTTTCCCGTGTTTAGAACAGTCCGAGAGCAAAATGACATTTCTAAGTACTCGTGGCTATGATGAATTGTCGGTCCCGGCAATACACATAAAAGTCATTGAAAAAACGGCATGGGATTCCCCCACAGTCCATTACCATACCCTTCTGGTATGGATTTTAAGGGGAACCCTGCGCTAAAATTTAAAAAAAAATGGCGTGGGGTCCCCCCAAAAATCCATACCAGACCCTTATCTGAGCATGCAACCTGGCAGGCTGCAGGAAAAGAGGGAGGACGAGAGAGCGCCCCCCCTCCTGAACCATACCAGGCCACATGTCCTCAACATGGGGAGGGTGCTTTGGGGGTAGCGGCCCCCCCAAAGCACCTTGTCCCCATGTTGATGGGGAGAAGGACCTCATCCCCACAACCCTTGCCCTGTGGTTGTGGGGGTCTGCAGGCAGGGGGCGAATCGGAATCTGGAAGCCCCCTTTAACAAGGGGACCCCCAGATCCCACTCACCCCTGTGTGAAATGGTAACGGGTACAAATGTACCCCTATCATTTAATTAAAATGGGTGAAAATGGTAAAAAAAACACAAGACACACGGCTTGGGACAAGTCCTTTATTAAAAAATAAAAAAATAAAAGTGTCCCACGACGGCCATTCATCTTCTTCTTCTCTCACTCTGACTGACCAAAAAAAAAAAAAAAAAAGCTGCACGCCGCCTACTATCTGCCTCCATGGGAGGCACCCGTCGTAATGACCAGCCTCTCTGGTGACAGCTCTTTTATAACTGAGGGCGGGGCCATGCGATGATGTCGCCGGGTGACCCCACCACCCTCTGACGCACAGGGACATCCCTCTGGCTTTCCTGTAGCATAAGAGGGGGCGGGCCACCCGGTTAGGTAACTGAGTGACCCCACCCCTCTGATGATTCGGTTCAGGAGGGGGGTGCTCTCTCGTCCCCCCTTTTTTCCTGCGGCCTGCCAGGTTGCATGCTCAGATAAGGGTCTGGTATGAATTTATTGCGGGACCCCACGCCATTTTTTTTTAATTTTGGCACAGGGTTTCCCCTTAAAATCCATACCAGACCTGAAGGGCCTGGTATGGATTTTGAGGGGGACCCCCACACCATTTTTTTATTTTGGCACGGGGTTCCCCTTAATATCCATACCAGACATGAAGGGCCTGGTATTGAATTTGGGGGGACCCCCACACATTTTTTTTTGTTTGGGGTTCCCCTTAATATTCATACCAGACCCGAACGGTCTGGTAATGGACTGTGGGGGAATCCCATGCCGTTTTTTTCAATGTCTTTTATTATGTATTGCCGGGACCAACAATTCATTATAGCCGCGAGTACTTTTAAATTACTTTTTTTCCTTTAGAAATGTAATTAGAAATGTAATTTTAACTGTTCTAAACATGGGAAACATGCACCACTTTACAGGAATACTATAGACAAGCCCCAGGTATGAAATTTAAAGGAATATTTCACTTTTATTGTTTCACTTTAAGCATTATTAAAAATCACTGCTCCCGAAAAAACTGCCGTTTTTAAAACTTTTTTTTTGCATTGATACATGTCCCCTGGGGCAGGACCCAGGTCCCCAAACACTTTTTAAGACAATAACTTGCATATAAGCCTTTAAAATTAGCACTTTTGATTTTTCATGTCCGTGTCCCATAGACTTTAACGGTGTTCGAACAAATGTTTTGCCTGGTCGCATGCTCTGCTGCGAACCGAACCGGGGGGTGTTCGGCTCATCCCTACTTCTGACTTGTGTTTGTCTGCTACCTGCCCTTGGCTTGTCTTTGGATTCTGCTTCTGGCTCCTATTTCTGCTTGATCAATCTCCCATTGCTGACTTAGCTTGTTACCCGACCATCCTGCTGTCTGCCGTATATGCCTAAACTGTCGGACCATTACCATCCCAGCTTGTCTGACCCTGCATCTTCCTCATCTAGCCTGCTTTAGCTCCCAGTCCAGCAAGCTCTCATCTGATTCTTGCTTCCAGCTGCTCACTACAGTCTGCCACCAGCCAAGCTTCATGCCAGCTCATCTATTACCAGCCTGCTCTGCTACCACATTCACCTTCTGACTGCTGCCATGCAGACTAATGGACTGATTACAGGCACTCACACCTCACCGTTCTCCTGTGGCTGCTGCCTCACTACCATTGGCCCCTGAGCCAGAGCTGTACGAGAGGCCTTCCTCTACATGTCAGGTTTACTGACCAGGTATGTGACAGTCTCTCCCATTAGGCCCGCCTGACCATATGAATGCATTGCATGGTATTGCCAAAATGTATTAGCAGCTATGGCAAACTGAGCATGTGGTGCTTTTGTACATAAAACAATGGTGATTTGGTGCACAAAACTGTACCACACATGTATGTGGTGATGTGCTGCAAACAAATATGAGCTTTGTCTGCGGCAGGAACAACTTTATGCTGCTGAGTGCTGACCCTAAAATAAAATAAAAAGATCCTAGCAAAACTATAGTAAAATAAATTGTACCTCCTGCAAAAAAAATTAAATATAAAACAATAAACTTCAAACCCCAACCCAAAATCACTAAACCCTTTCCTTTATTTTTGGTAAACCTAACTGAAAGTAATAAAGAAATATGAAAATGAGAAATTAAAAAAACAGAGGGGTACAAAATAATTTGTATCTCACCACACTGCAATTCACCATAATGTAAAAACAATACAGCACAGTGAAAAAAAGGGAGGAAGTTAAAAAAAAAGGTTGGAACATGTAACATGTTCCCAAAAGGTGAACTTAATTAAAGAATGGCATAGTCCAGATTAATGTTTACAATGAGGAGTTAGATTAAGAAGACTGATATGAAGAGCAGGAGAGCACTGAAAATAAATTTGTTGTTGGCTGTGGTGATAGCAGCCATAATGTTATTCATTACTATAATTTAAGGAGTGGTTAATGTGTGGGTGTTCAAGGGAACATTTGACGATTTATAGAAATTGAAGAGTGACAGCAAAAAAGACCAGGTGGTCCATTGAGCCTGTCCCTCTTTTATTATTATTTTTTTTTCTTAAATGCACATCTCTTTTTAGCTTGTATTATTTGCTCTAGTAATACTACTTATTACTTTTAAGACTCAGGAGGTGATACTGGTGTAGTGGTGGACAGGATATGAGCAGGGGTGTCAATTTATCCCTTTATTGTTGCCATGTTTATGTTATAAAAGTACTGTAGTTAATAAGATTAGGGTTGTCTCTTATCTGCATTTCATCAGGAAGTCTGTGTAATGTATATATGCCAATAATTAATGTGTTGGCAACCCGGAAAATCGAATCCTGAACAGGGTGACCAATAAGAAACATCAAAGGGGGAAATGGCATTAGATAAGATGAGCCACTTCAGCATTGCAGAAAAAGTTACTTTTAAGTTTAGGTATGCATGTGAAATAAACCTGAAAAAGTAAAGTTAAGACCAAGGTGTTAAAAGGAGAGGAAAAATTGTTATTATTTTTGTCAATTTTATATTCTTATCCTCTGAATGTTTGCATATTTATAAACCATAGTTACATAGTAGGTGAGGTTGAAAAAAGACACATCAAGTGTCCATCAAGTCCAACCTATGTAAACCAATGTTTTTATCATTGTCCTCATTATTTATATATACTCTTTATGTTACAAATTTACATTTAATGCAAAGTCACAAACTTGGAGGCTAAAAACATGCAATCATCATACAACCTGGGGGGGGGGGGGGGGTAAACTGGAGGAAGCAATGATGGAGGAAGATATGTAAAATCTATACACTGACTTTTTGTCTCTATATACTCTCTGATATTTTATCATTTCTGATAAAATAGACAATTCCAAATTTGGACTGTTTAAAACATAAACATATGTATATGTTAGTATAGCTTATATGTTATTTACAGCCTCATCATCAATAGGATTTAATGAAATGTACCTATTACAGGTAGTTATAATAATTTGCAGCTTGACATTAACTAAGTCAACACTTATGAACTAATGTCTGAATTATTCATCAGAAATAGCACTAAAAGTGTTTGTAAAATGTATTATATCTATGTATGTCCACGTTGCTTTTTATATTAATATGTTATTGTGTCCCTTTATTCTTCTGGATCACTTGGCTGACCTTGCCAGTTCTCCATCTCCAGGTTGAAAACTGACCAGACTAGTCAATCTGTGCTGCATGGTAAGTTTATGTCCTCCGTCATGCCGCACTCAGATACAGGCAGGCTGTGCTCAACATTTCTGTATCTTCTGTGGTCACGCCCCACCCATCCCTCTACTGTTGATTGCCATTAAATGGCTGCAAGTCCGCTGGGGGAAGTGACGTTCTGTTGGTTGTGTTTCATCTCCTTGGAAAAGCTTATATTTGTCTGCATATGTAATTTCCAGAAATGATGTACATATCTCCCAATTTGAAAACACCTACCCACAGGTTCATGATCAGCTAAGCAAGGGAAAGCGATCCCGTGTCTTGCACTGTAAAGCTCTGATTGAGGTAAAAATATATTTTTTTCACAATAACAATTATGGATTATTGTATACCAACACAGCTAATTATTTATTTATGAATACATGATACCTTGCCTTTACAACTACTTTAAAAGTGACAGAATAACAATTATCTTTAAGAACATGAATAATGAATTTTAAATAAATGGGTAACATTTATTTATTTTTTATTTTTTTAAACTGTCAATTTAAAACAGAAGTCATTTTTATGTCTTTAATAAAAGTGCATTCTAATAGTTTTACTTATCTCAATGTCTCGTTATTTACATCAGAACTTTGAATGCTAAAATTATGACAATAATGTCTGTAATAATGCGTTGAGTTGCACAAGTTTAGGCTACGGTTAAGCATTTCACCAGAAGAGGGAGCTCATGTAATGTAAGCTGTTCTGGCAAAGATCCACTGTCTCATTAGAAAATAATGACAAATACTCCATATTTTTACAAAATAATAACATATTTTAAAACTCATTATTTATCATAGTTATTTATTAATGATAAGTTGTACTGTGAGCAATCTAAGGGCAACCACTGAATGTATTGATGTTTTTAGATTCAAATATGATATTTATTAGCTTTATTAGCTTTTAGACGATCCCTGAAAACCCTTCTCTTCAGAGAAGCATAGCCTACCCACACCTAACAACAACAACAACAACCGTATTTTCATTTTCTCCATCAGCTCATCCCCCCACAGTATTACCTTTTGTTCCAATTGACCCTCCCTTCTAGATTGTAAGCTCCAACGAGCAGGGCCCTCGGATCCCTCCTGTATAGATTTGTATTGTAATTGTACTGTCTGCCCTCATGTTGTAAAGCGCTGCGCAAACTGTCGGCGCTATATAAATCCTGTATTATAATAATAATAATAATAATAATATTTACAACACAATACCTATAAATGAAGATCCATACAACGAGCAAAATTGCACATTCAACTTTTTTTTTTTTTTTTTTTTTTTTAAGTAAACCATTCCTACCAGACAAGTTGTCTGGTATGTACTTAAGAGGCAATTATACAAGCCTTTTGAAAAATTTGTGGTAATAAAAACTGCATTTTTAGTCTGTACACAGCAAACATTAATGAAATAAAATTGTTAAAAATAAAAAAATTTGGCTACCTTGCATAAGATACACTGTTAGTTTATGGAATTCGGCACCCCAATCCCAAAGAAATGTTATGCCCTTATAGCAGGCAATTTGCTCCCACACTCCCACACTACTACAGAAAGTAGTAAGTTAGAGGAATCTATGGGTATTTTTAATACAAGTGGTAGCAAGTAAACTTTGCAATGAAGTATGCTAAGATTTTTTCAATATGTATACTTTGCTACAGGAGGCCTATTAAAAACAAAAAAAACTCCAAAGCAGAGTTACTTTCTTGAGCTCAGCACACAAATTACAATCTGATTGTACCATCTCTTTTAGATCTACTATTAACAATGTAGTAAAAGGTTTTGCCAGATCTGATGCAAATGTATTGGATTATTTAGGTTTGTGCTCATATTACATAGTTTAGTAAACTAACAAAATATGGTTGGATGTGCCCCCGGAGGCGCCTCCATCCCCATTCAACATACACAAGAAAACATAAATTGCCCGTGGGACTTTATATGAGGCGCGACACACTCCATTATAAAATCAACAAGGTAAAGATGTATTGGTAAATACAATTTCAACAGATCAACAGTAACATAATGCCATATAGTCAGGCAGATTGGTCAATATATACATATTAATTCCGTAGCCAGGTTCAGTGTTAAGAATATTAATCAATAATAAGTGTGAACTTGCATCTACAGTATGTAACGGGTTACATAGATGCAAGTTCACACCTATTATTGATTGATCTTTGTAACACTGTATCTGACTACGGAATTAATATGTATATATTGACCAATCTGCTTGACTATATGGCATTATGTTACTATTCATCTGTTGAAATTGTATTTACCAATAAATCTTTACCTGGTTTTACAATTGAGTGTGTCACGCATCATATAAAGTCCTACGTGGCAATTTATGTTTTCTTGTGTATATTGAATGGGGATGGAGGCTCCTCATGGGGCATATCCAACCATATTTTGTTAGATAGTTGCAATATATACAGTAGGTGGAAGACACCTTTGTCTCCCAGTGGTTGGTTGCATCCCTTTTACTCATGCAGGTCCTAGCATTAGGATATTACTGTGCCATTATGCAATATGTTTACCTTTTTATATATACAATATCTCACAAAAATTAGTACACCCCTCAAATTTTTTATATATTTTATTATATCATTTCATGTGACAACACTGAAGAAATTACACTTTGCTACAATGTAAAGTAGTGTACAGCTTATATAACAGTGTAAATTTGCTGTCCCCTCAAAATAGCTCAACACACAGCCATTAATGTCTGGCAACAAAAGTGAGTACACCCCTAAGTGAAAATGTCCAAATTGGGCCCAAAGTGTCAATATTTTGTGTGGCCACCATTATTTTCCAGCACTGCCTTAACCCTCTTGGGCATGGAGTTCACCAGAGCTTCACAGGTTGCCACTGGAGTCCTCTTCTACTCCCTTATGATGATATCACTGAGCTGGTGGATTTTAGAGACCTTGGGCTCCGCCACCTTCTGTTTGAGGATGCCCCACGGATGCTCAATAGGGTTTAGGTCTGGAGACATGCTTGGCCAGTCCATCACCTTTACCCTCAGCTTCTTTAGCAAGGCAGTGGTCATCTTGGAGGTGTGTTTGGGGTCGTTATCATGTTGGAATGCTGCCCTGAGGCCCAGTCTCCGAAGGGAGGGGATCATGCTCTGCTTCAGTATGTCACAGTACATGTTGGCATTCATGGTTCCCTCAATGAACTGTATCTCCCAGTGCCGGCAGCATTCATGCAGTCCCAGACCATGACACTCCCGCCTAAAAAATATTATAATGACACCACTAACTCAAATTGGTGTAACTCTGTGCTCAATTATATTGCAGCATGTGAACTACTAATTGATTAGTATCTCTGCTTATCCTTATATCCAAACTCTACTACTACCTGTAGAAAATCACATGCATATAATGCTAATGAGGGTCACAACTAATTAATAATTAAAGTGACCCATAGGACAAGACATCCAAAGCAACTGGTGATGGCAAAACGTGTCCTTGTGTCTACTCTGGTGCTCCAAATTCAGTACATGCGCTCACCTTAGAGTTTGTGACCCTGCAATTAAGCCTGGTCAAAACATGCATATGAACCACCTCTGGGTTCAGTGTCTATGTTGAAATCCTGGGCTGGTTGCTGGTAACGTGTTCCACATGTGTATGATTAAAAAACTTGATTGTGTGACATCGTTTAAACTATTTAATGTATAAATAAAATTTTCATTTCATGGGTGCTACAGTGCACCACTCTTTACAAGCTCAGGGATACTGCTGAAGTGAGACTCCTTTCACACTGAGCCGCTATTTTGCCGCTGGCTGGGTGGTTTTAACCCCCCGCTAGCGGCTGAAAAGGGATTAAATCCACGCGCAAAATGCGGCTGTAGTGGCGCTTTGCCAGTGGTATGGCGGCAATGCCCCATTGTTTTCAATAGGCAGGAGCAGTGGAGGAGCAGTGTAGGAGAGGTGTATTCACCGCTCCTACACCGCCGCAAAGAAGCTGCTGGCAGGACTTTTTGTGACACCCTGCCAGCGCAGCGCCCCAGTGTAAAAGCACTCAGGCTTTCACACTGGGTTTGCAGCTGAGGCTTTTTTCAGGCGCTAAGCAGGTGCTATTTTTAGCACTGTAGCACCTGAAAAACGCCTCAGTGTGAAAGGGGTCTAATATGTCCTTTCCTTTAGCTGAGAACACTCCACTGCCTCCTGCACCGTCCTGTCCCCTCCCCTACACGTGTCGATACCCGGATTAACTCATATCTTCCTCAGGGGGATATCAAGGAAGATACGACTTAATCCCGGTGCTGGAGGCAGTGGAGCGTTTTTAGCTAAAGGGTTTTGGTAGTCGGTGGATTCTGTCCACCATAGTGTCCAGTTCTGTGAGTTCAGGCAGTATGGAGGTGAATTATCAAATAAGTATTCCCACGCTGCATCAAAGAGGAAAACTACAACTAAATAACTGCTGCAAAGCCTTGAGAGGTCATACCATAACCACAAGAAAAATTAACAATGAAACATAGTGCTGCGCTGTTGGAGTGTTAATATACTGTGTGGTAAATTACCTAATATATCCACATGTACAATGAACAATGACTAATAATAAATCAATATGTGCCACACATATACCATATATAGATGTATGAATAATGAGTTAATATTCTATACTTGTAAACAATTAGTAAACATCGAATAAGTGAAAAAAAATTTAAATGGCAAAGTCCTCTGAGAAGCGATTCACAGTCCTCTGAAAAGTGATTTGCAATCTTCCAAAAAAAAATAAATAGATAATAAAGTGCTCTGTGAAGAAAACAAAAGATAAAAGATAAAGTGACTTCCTTTCTTCTGTGCAAACACCATCTACAGTGCAGTGTGTTTTTCTTTACTGGTGGCACCCTTCCGTGCTGTGCAATGTGATGATGGATGGCCTCTTACCTCAAGGCTGTGGGATAACAGCATGTGTTTTTTAAATTACAGATGGTTCTTGGTAGTGGTTGAAACTCCTATGCTTGTATATATCCAATATTTGAATGGCAGTCTGCTCCTTTTCAATCTAGTGCCACTTATCTTTTTACACATACATGTGTAACTCCCACAATGCAGGTAAATGTAAGATGGCAAGAGGAAGAAGAGAGGGATCCCAGGATACTGTAGTATGTTTTAAAACAACTTGATTTATTTAATAAAAATGGTGGATACAGGTACTCACATTCACAAAGTAAATTACAGTCTTCAAACCACGCCTGCATCACTTCCGGTGCCTCTTCGTCCCTACATGTATCGTCACGGTCAGGTGACTTCATCAGGGGATGTGTAGGGGCACTGGAAGTGTCCTTAAATATGTTTAGTTAGGAAGCTAATTGGAAAGGAGCAGACTGCCATTCCAATATTGGAAATATACAAGCATAGGAGCTTCGACCACTACCAAGAACCATCTGTGATTAAAACACACATGCTGTTATCCCACAGCCTTGAGGTAAAAGGCCATCCATCATCACATTGCACAGCACGGAAGGGTGTCACCAGTAAAGAAAAGCACACTGCACTGTATATGGTGTTTGCACAGAAGAAAGGAAGTTTTTTTTTATTCGTGGTTTACTAATTGTAAGGTATCACTTTTCAGAGGACTGTGAATCGCTTTTCAGAGGACTTTGCCATTTAATTTTTTTTTCACTTATTCGATGTTTACTAATTGTTTACAAGTATAGAATATTAACTCATTATTCATACATCTATATATGGTATATGTGTGGCACATATTGATTTATTATTAGTCATTGTCCATTGTACATGTGGATATATTAGGTAATTTACCACATATTATTCACAGTATATTAACACTCCAACAACGCAGTATGGAGGTGAACAGTTGAGCAACATAATTGCACAGGTGATTGACTGACTCAGGGACCCCTCTGATTTTAAATTTGTTCCTTCTGGTATGATCCTCAATATCATCAATTTTGGCTTTAACTGTCTCCATCTCATCTTCCTTAGTGTCATGGGCCTCAATGAGGTCATTGATAGTGCTGGAAAACTCCCCCATTTTTGTTTCATTATAATCTACCCTTGCAGACACTGATTGAATCTATATCCCAAACCTGTGTACACATGCCATCATATCAGCATTTAAGGAGCTTCTCAGGGATACTAACATATCTTTGAGTGTTGTGTCTAAGACCGGCTGATTGTTAGTAGGGAAGAGATCAATGGAGTCAGGGAGCTCCCTGGTGTCATCCCCTGAGTCTGGGCCCAAGCTCACCTCATGGTTGCAATCCTTGCCATTCATCCTGAAGCGTGCCTTCTCTGGACTCCCTGAGGCAGGTGTGCACAGGGGAGAGTGCTGGCCTTTCGGTGGTGTATTCCTTTTTGAGGTATTGGCAATTTTATGTGCCTGCTGAGGTGTGCCAGATGCAGATGCTGCAGAGGAACCAACGCCATCTTGCTGCTGCCTGTGGGTGAAGAAAGCTGTGAGCTTCTGCGGCATCTGGTCCTCTTTCCTCTTCCTGGACATGGTAGGCAGGGACTGTGGGGTCTGCTCGCTATGCTGGGGTGTCTGGATTGTGGGTCTGGGGTCTGCTAAGTTCCGCTGTGTCCCCAATGTCTCCGGAGCTCTGCTTTCATCTGACCATCATGATCCTCAGCAAGCTCCGCCCCCCATTCCTCAGAGATTTTGGTCCATATTGACATGATAGCATCATGCATTTGCTGCAGATTTGTCGGCTGGACATCCATTATGCCAATTTTCCCGTTCCACCACTTCCCAAAGGTGCTCTATTGGATTGAGATCTGGTGATTGTGGAGGCCATTTGGAGTACAGTGAATGCATCGTCATATTCTAAAAAACAGTTTGAGATGATTTGAGCTTTATGACGCAGTGCATTATCATGTTGGAAGTAGCCATCAGAAGATGGGTACACTGTAGTCATAAAGGGATGGACATGGCCAGCAACAATGCTCAGGTAGGTCGTGGCATTTAAACTATGCTCAATTGGTACTAAGGGGCCCAAAGTGTGCCAAGAAAATATCCCCCACATCATTACACCTCCACCACCAGCCTGAACTGTTGATACAAGACAGGATGGGATCCCTACTTTCATGTTGTTTACGCCAAATTCTGACCCTACCACCTGAATGTCACAGCTGAAATGTTTTTCCAAGCAGTGTATACTCAGTATCCTGTTCTTAGCTGACAGAAGTGACACCCGGTGTGGTATTTTGCTGCTGTAGCCCATCTGCTTCAAGGTTTGATGTGTTGTGCATTTAGAGATGGTATTCTGCATACCTTGGTTGTAATGAGTGGTTACTTGAGTTACTGTTGCCTTTCTATCATCTTGACCCAGTTTGCCCATTCTCCTCTGACCTGCCGATCACTGGATATTTTCTCTTTTTTGGACCATTCTCTGTAAACCCTAGAGATGGTTGTGTGTAAAAATCCCAATAGATCAGTTTTTTAAGTACTCAGACCAGCCCGTCTGGCACCAACAACCATCCCACAACACCTAAATCCCCTTTCTTCGCCATTCTAATGCTCAGTTTGAACCTCAGCAAGTTGTCTTCACCACATCTAGATGCCTAAATTAATTGAGTTGCTGTCATGTGATTAGATGATGAGAAATTTGTGTTAACAAGCAATTGAACAGGTGTACCTAATAAAGTGGCATACACCTATAGACTAACTACCCATTATTGCATATATGCCAAGCAATACTATATATAAGCACATAAAAAAACTTTAATTTGAAGCAATGTATCTTGTGTTAAGTGTACATCGACTGCATATGTTGTATGTCACATATGATCCGTTTCCATTACGCTGTGAACAATCCTTTCCAATGGTGTGAAAACCACCTTAAAGTGCACTGTGTTAATATGCATTCAGTGTTTCATCAGTGTTTCATCACCAGTTCAATACCGCTCTCACCTTCTTACTTGGATTCAATATATATTAGGTCAACTGCACTTTTTCTCTTTAAATAGGGTTTTTGTGTTTCATTGGATGCCTCTTTTACCACCTTTGAAAATTCTGGAGCGTCAATCCAATGCCATCCTGGGTTGTCCCAATGAATACTCGCATGTTGTACACAGAAGAGAATAGTACTAATAGTGCTCACTGTGTATTAAAGCTTATTTTTTTTTTGTTTTTTTAAGAAATATGTTATACAGTACTTACATGGTTTTGCACAGAGCAGCTCTGATCCTCTTCTTTTCAGGTCCCCCGCTGGCGCTCCTCCCCCTTGAGCAGTGCCCTTGCCCTGGGGGCACCCCTGCATGCTCACTCCCAAGCTGCCACTCTATGTGTCCATATAAAGCCACAGGTCGTCCCCACCCCCCACTCTCTCCTCATGGGCTCCTGCTGCTGTCTCAGCCAATGAGGAGGGAGACTCCCAGGACAGCCAGAGCTATTGTGAGATTTACTTCTTACCAGATATATATGACACCCCATTACAGAGTGTCACAATAAGCTTTCATAGAAATAGCCCTCCTTTCCACTCCTTGGTGACACAGCAGATAGCCATAGCCTGGATGGTACAGCAGATAGCCACAGCCTGGATGAACCACTCCACACTCCTCAATCAAACTCTCATGGATAGGCATCCATTGATGTATACCGGTACATAAAAGAGATAAGGGGCTCCAATAGTGTAAAACCCAAGACTTTATTCAATCATTAAAAACTGGTTGCACTTACATGAAACAGATGAAATTGAGCCTTAAGTGTAGTACGCCAGCCGGACGCACTATAGTAAGTGTAGTATGTGTAGTACGCCTCCCGACGTCACCTTTGTCTTCGATACCGACATTCTAGAAAGGATGGGTTTGTGTTTAGTGCATCCGGCCGGCGTACTACACTTAAGGCTCGATATCATCTGTTTCATGTAAGTGCAACCAGTTTTTAATGATTGAATAAAGTCTTGGGTTTTACACTATTGGAGCACCTTATCTCTTTTATGTACCGGTATACATCAATGGATGCCTATCCATGAGAGTTTGATTGAGGAGTGTGGAGTGGTTCATCCAGGCTGTGGCTATCTGCTGTGTCACCAAGGAGTTGAAAGGAGGGCTATTTCTATGAAAGCTTATTGTGACACTTTGTAATGGGGTGTCATATATATCTGGTAAGAAGAAAATCTCACCTTTTTCCCTTGGTGGTGGATCACCTGCGTTTTATTTGAAGATTCCTTTGGATCGTTGGACTTTTTTTGATTTTATTTAATCATATGCTGTACGGGTGGAATTATCTTTGAAGATACTCTCAATGTTTGAAGTTTTTTTCTGTTGGACTTTCACTGTTATTGCTTTATTGTTTGGTTCATTTTAATTCATTTTCAATGTATTTTATGTGGTTTAATCACAGTTTATAATATTCACCTGGTTGTGGGGGTATATTACACTGTCACTATACACCTATTTGTTAGGATCAATTTGTGGTCCCTAGGGATGGGCCCAGTGCTCGATGCGAACCCACGTTCGCATCGAGCACCGGGCGTTCGCTCGCTCGGCGAGCCCAGAACTATTTGGGCCGTTCGCATCACATTCGTGTGATGCGAGCGGCCCCGCAATGCATTGCGGCCGGCGCAGTGCATTGCTGGCTGATGATTGGCCAAGCATGCACTGTGACCCCGCATGCTTGGCCAATCACAGCGCCGGAAACTCGGAGAGCAATAATTGGCTACAGGCAGGACGCCTGTAGCCAATTAAAGCTCAGGGGCTTTAGTACACGCCCCACCATTTAAAAGGCCGCCACGCCGTCAGCGCCGGTCACATGAGTTCCGGCTTTAGGAGAGATCAGTCTGCTGATTCTGTGTCTTAGCTTGATTCATTGCTCCAGAAAGATTTGCTCTTCTTTGCTAAACCATTGGCTATTTCTTTGCTAAACCATTGCTACCTAAGTCATTGATCGTTCATTGCTGCTGATTGCACAGTTAGTGTGTTATTAGCTGCTGCTGGGGATTAGTCTGGTGCGTGTTTTACTGTTAGTACAGTATTTCAGTAGTACCAACCGCAGTGCTGTTAGCACAGCACTGCACCCCAACAGCACCCATAGGACTTCTAGTGTGTTAGTGGCAGCAAACAGAGCTCCTATATTTTCTTCCCAGAAGCACCCATAGGACTTCTAGTGTGTTAGTGGCAGCAAACAGAGCTCCTATATTTTCTTCCCAGAAGCAACCATAGGACTTCTAGTGTGTTAGTGGCATCAAACAGAGCTCCTATATTTTCTTCCCAGAAGCACCCATAGGACTTCTAGTGTGTTAGTGGCATCACACAGAGCTCCCATATTTTCTTCCCAGAAGCACTCATAGGACTTCTAGTGTGTTAGTGGCATCACACAGAGCTCCTATATATTTTCTTCCCAGAAGCACCCATAGGACTTCTATGTGTTAGTGGCATCACACAGAGCTCTTATATTTTCTTCCCAGAAGCACCCATAGGACTTCTAGTGTGTTAGTGGCATCACACAGAGCTCCTATATTTTCTTCCCAGAAGCACCCATAGGACTTCTAGTGTGTTAGTGGCATCACACAGAGCTCCCATATTTTCTTCCCAGAAGCACCCATAGGACTTCTAGTGTGTTAGTGGCATCACACAGAGCTCCCATATTTTCTTCCCAGAAGTACCCATAGGACTTCTAGTGTGTTAGTGGCATCACACAGAGCTCCCATATTTTCTTCCCAGAAGCACCCATAGGACTTCTAGTGTGTTAGTGGCATCACACAGAGCTCCCATATTTTCTTCCCAGAAGCACCCATAGGACTTCTAGTGTGTTAGTGGCATCACACAGAGCTCCCATATTTTCTTCCCAGAAGCACCCATAGGACTTCTAGTGTGTTAGTGGCATCACACAGAGCTCTTATATTTTCTTCCCAGAAGCACCCATAGGACTTCTAGTGTGTTAGTGGCATCACACAGTCCTATATTTTCTTCCCAGAAGCACCCATAGGAATTCTAGTGTGTTAGTGGCATCACAGAGCTCCTATATTTTCTTCCAGAAGCACCCATAGGACTTCTAGTGTGTTAGTGGCATCACACAGAGCTCCTACATTGTCTTCCCAGAAGCACCCATAGGACATCTAGTGTGTTAGTGGCATCACACAGAGCTCCCATATTTTCTTCCCAGAAGCACCCATAGGACTTCTAGTGTGTTAGTGGCATCACACAGAGCTCCCATATTTTCTTCCCAGAAGCACCCATATTTTCTTCCCAGAAGCACCCATAGGACTTCTAGTGTGAGTGGCATCACACAGAGCTCTTATATTTTCTTCCCAGAAGCACCCATAGGACTTCTAGTGTGTTAGTGGCATCACACAGAGCTCCTATATTTTCTTCCCAGAAGCACCCATAGGACTTCTAGTGTGTTAGTGGCATCACACAGAGCTCCTATATTTTCTTCCCAGAAGCACCCATAGGACTTCTAGTGTGTTAGTGGCATCACACAGAGCTCCTATATTTTCTTCTCAGCAGCACCCACAAGACTTCTAGTGTGTTAGTGGCATCACACAGAGCTCCTATATTTTCTTCCCAGAAGAACCCATAGGACTTCTAGTGTGTTAGTGGCATCACACAGAGCTCCTATATTTTCTTCTCAGCAGCACCCACAGGACTTCTAGTGTGTTAGTGGCATCACACAGAGCTCCTATATTTTCTTCCCAGAAGCACCCATAGGACTTCTAGTGTGTTAGTGGCATCACACAGAGCTCCTATATTTTCTTCCCAGAAGCACCCATAGGACTTCTAGTGTGTTAGTGGCATCACACAGAGCTCCTATATTTTCTTCCCAGAAGCACCCATAGGACTTCTAGTGTGTTAGTGGCATCACACAGAGCTCCTATATTTTCTTCTCAGCAGCACCCACAGGACTTCTAGTGTGTTAGTGGCATCACACAGAGCTCCTATATTTTCTTCCCCGAAGCACCCATAGGACTTCTAGTGTGTTAGTGGCATCACACAAAGCTCCTATATTTTCTTCTCAGCAGCACCCACAGGACTTCTAGTGTGTTAGTGGCATCACACAGAGCTCTTATATTTTCTTCCCAGAAGCACCCATAGGACTTCTAGTGTGTTAGTGGCATCACACAGAGCTCCTATATTTTCTTCTCAGCAGCACCCACAGGACTTCTAGTGTGTTAGTGGCATCACACAGAGCTCCTATATTTTCTTCCCAGAAGCACCCATAGGACTTCTAGTGTGTTAGTGGCATCACACAGAGCTCCCATATTTTCTTCCCAGAAGCACCCATAGGACTTCTAGTGTGTTAGTGGCATCACACAGAGCTCCTATATTTTCTTCTCAGCAGCACCCATAGGACTTCTAGTGTGTTAGTGGCATCACACAGAGCTCCTATATTTTCTTCTCAGCAGCACCCACAGGACTTCTAGTGTGTTAGTGGCATCACACAGAGCTCCTATATTTTCTTCCCAGAAACACCCATAGGACTTCTAGTGTGTTAGTGGCATCACACAGAGCTCCTATATTTTTCTTCTCAGCAGCACCCACAGGACTTCTAGTGTGTTAGTGGCATCACACAGAGCTCCTATATTTTCTTCCCAGAAGCACCCATAGGAATTCTAGTGTGTTAGTGGCATCACACAGAGCTCCTATATTTTCTTCCCAAAAGCACCCATAGGACTTCTAGTGTGTTAGTGGCATCACACAGAGCTCCTATATTGTCTTCCCAGAAGCACCCATAGGACTTCTAGTGTGTTAGTGGCAGCACACAGAGCTCCTATATTTTCTTCTCAGCAGCACCCATTTTTTATACTATATACACTACCGACTACAATGGCTGGAAGACCGCCAAGGAGAGGCAGAGCGTGCCGAGGCAAGAACACAGGGCAGGCAGGCTCTGTTTCTAGAGACAACAGTGCTGGCCGTGGACGTGGTCGTGCATCGTCATCAGCACGTGGCCATGGGACACGCTTGTCTTTGTTTTCGGCAGCTGGACATGTGGAGCCGCATCATGCTGAAGGCTTGGTAGAATGGATGACCAAGCCCTCCTCATCCTCCTCATCCTCTCTCACCCAGGCTCAGGGTACTGGCAGAGCAACTGCCAACGCGTACTCAATGGCATCATCAGCCACCCCTTCCCTAGACCCACCATGTCCTCCTGAGGAGTCCCCCGAACTCTTTGAGCACAGTGTTGGGTACATGCTCCAGGAGGATGCCCAACGATTCGAAGGCTCGGATGATGATACCCAGCTTGAGGAAGTCAGTAGTGTGCGCGCAGAGAGAGGGGATGCTGAAGGACAGCAATCTGGCAGTACTGTTCCACCAGCTGCAGCTTACTGCCAGGTTTGCTCTAGTGGTGAAGAGGGAGGGGATGATGAGGTCACTGACTCCACGTGGGTGCCTGAAGGGAGAGAGGAGGAGGAGGACGAGGAGGAGGAGGATGCGGCGTCACATGTCCAATGAGTCAGGATGCCCCCTGGAGGCCAGCTAGAGGCCAGCACAGCAACTGTACCACACCGCAGAGCTCCGCCTGTGCAGGGCGCTGCCTCTGCACGTTATCAGAAAAGTTCTTTGGTGTGGGCCTTTTTTGAGACGAGTGCATCAGATCGCACCACTGCTATTTGCAATATTTGTCTCAAGCGTATCTCGCGTGGCTAAAACATCAGCCGCTTGGGCACCACAAGCATGAGCAGACATATGTCGACCTGCCATGCAGCTCGTTGGCAAGCACACATAAAAGACCCACACCAAAGAACAAAGCAGACCTCTCCTTGCTCCTCATCAGCTGGGATCTCCATCCCCACTATATCTTCAGTCCTCTCTGAAAGCTGCTCTGAGAGGACTGAAGATGTAGAATTAGGTGTGTCACAACCAAGTACTTGCAGTACACCGACGTCCGATTGTAGCAGACAAATTTCCCTGCCCCAGCTGCTGGACCGTCGAAAGAAGTATACTCCCAGCCATCCACATGCCCAGCGGTTGAATGCTAGCTTGGCTAAATTGCTAGCACTTCAACTGCTGCCTTTTCAGTTGGTAGATTCGGCCCCCTTCCGTGAGTTTGTTCAATGTGCTGTTCCTCAGTGGCAGGTTCCCAAACGCCACTTTTTCTCACGGAAGGCGATTCCGTCTCTCTACCGGCATGTGGAAGGCAATGTCCATGCCTCGCTGGACAGGGCGGTCAGCGGTAAGGTGCATATTACCGCTGACTCATGGTCCAGCAGGCATGGACAGGGACGTTATCTTTCTTTCACGGCCCATTGGGTCACTCTATTGGCAGCTGGGAGGGATGCAGGATAAGGTGTGTGACGAGGTCCGTCACAAGGTGCAGTAGTGTTGGAGGTTGTTCCGCCACCACGCCTCCAAAATGCTACTACTGGTGACACACCTCTCTCCTCCACCCCCTCCTCTTCTTCTTCCTCCAGTGCTCTGTCCTCGGAACCAGCGGTGCTCCGTAGGCGTACAAGGGGCTACGCGAGTACGCAGGCAAAAAGATGCCATGCCGTGCTTGCGCTGGTGTGTTTGGGGGACAGGAGCCACACTGGGCCAGAGGTTCTAGCAGCTCTGCAGGGGCAGGCCGAGAGGTGGTTGATGCCACGCCAGCTTAAGCCAGGAATGGTCGTTTCTGACAATGGCACCAACCTCCTCTCCGCCCTGCGACAGGGGCAGCTCACCCATGTGCCCTGTATGGCTCACGTTCTCAACCTGGTGGTGCAGCGGTTCTTGGGCAGGTTCCCAGGCTTACAGGATGTCCTGAGGCAGGCCAGGAAAGTCTGTGTGCATTTCCGCTGATCTTATAATGCCAGTGCTCGGCTGACTGAGCTGCAAAAGGAGCTGAACCTGCCCAAGAACCGCCTAATATGTGACATGCCCACCAGGTGGAACTCAACGTTGGCCATGCTGCAGCGACTGCACACGCAGCAGAGGGCCATCAATGAGTACCTTTGCGACTACGGCACCAGGACAGGGTCAGGGGAGCTTGGCTTTTTTTCCCCACGCCAGTGGAGCATGATCAGGGATGCATGCACTGTCCTCTCACCATTTGAGGAGGCCACGAGGATGGTGAGCAGTGACAGTGCATGCATCAGTGACACTGTACCTCTTGTCCACCTGTTGGAGCATACGCTGCGTGGGATAATGGACAGGGCACTTGAGGCAGAACAGAGGCAGGAAGAGGAGGACTTCCTTGCCTCTCAAGGCCCCCTTTATCCAGACAGTGTTCTTTCTGTCCCACCCATCACACAGGAAGAGGATGAGGAGGAGGAGGATGAGGAGGAGGAGGATTGTGTGAGCATGGAGGTGGAGCCTGGCACTCAGCATCAGCAGCAGCAGTCTTTTAGGGATGATGTACAGTCCCAACAAACCAGTGGACTTGTACGTGGCTGGGAGGAGGTGGCTGGCGATCATGTCATCCTCAGTGACCCAGAAGACTCCGGACCGAATGCCTCAGCTAACCTACGCTGCATGGCCTCCCTGATCCTGCAAAGCCTGCGGAAGGATCCTCGTGTTCTTCGGATCAAGGAGAGGGACCATTACTGTCTGGCCACTCTTCTTGATCCACGGTACAAGGGTAAGGTTGCGGACCTTATCTTGCCGTCGCAGAGGGAGCAGAGGATGAGACATCTCAGGGAGGCCTTGCAGAAAGGTCTGTGCAACGCGTTCCCAGAAACTGGGAGGTTACAAACTCCTGGTCCTGGACGACGAGTTGCTGAGGCTTCGGTCAGTAGCAGAAGGAGCGGTGGGGAAGGTGGACGTCTGACCGATGCGTTCAAACAATTTTTTAGTCCGCAGCCCCAAGGTATGATCGGTTCCAGCAACCATCGCCAGCGTCTGATATACATGGTGTAGGAATACCTAGGGGCAAGGTCAGACTTGGACACCTTTCCCACCGAAAATCCTCTGGCTTACTGGGTCCTGAGGATGGATCACTGGCCAGAGCTTGCACAGTATGCAATTGAGCTACTGGCCTGTCCTGCATCCAGCGTTCTTTCCGAACGCACATTCAGTGCTGCTGGAGGATTTGTCATGATCATAGGGTGCCCCTGTCCACCGACTCGGTTGATCGACTGACCTTCATAAAAATTAATCAGTCTTGGATCACCACCAGCTACCAGGCACCTGAAGCGGATATAACGGAATAATTTATAATGTCACATCCCTTCAAGACTGCCTATGCTGATGCTGAGTGACTGTCCTGTTATGTTCACTGACTATCCTCTTCCTCCTCCTCAATGATCCATGCCACCACACCAGTGCCTAAGGCACAATTTTGCAGCCCCTGTATAACAGGGGCGTGTACTTACAATTTTTTTTTTAAAAAATGCTTCGCAACAGGTGTGACTGCTGTGCTCCAAGTACAGTATCTGTGAGGGGTTGCAGTCTTGTGGCACCAGCACCAGTGCCCAAGGCACAATTTTTCAGCCTCTGTTGGGGCGTGTAATTACAATTTTTAGGCAATGCTTTGCAACAGGTCTCATTGCTGTGCTCAGAGTACAGTATCTGTGAGGGGTTGCAGTGTTGTGGCACCAGCACCAGTGCCTAAGGCACAATTTTTCAGCCCCTGTATAACAGGGGCGTGTAATTACAATTTTTTAAAAAGATGCTTCGCAACAGGTGTGACTGCTGTGCTCCAAGTACAGTATCTGTGAGGGGTTGCAGTGTTGTGGCACCAGAGGGGTTGCAGGCCCAATTTTTCAGCCCCTGTGGCGTGTAATTACAATTTTTTAAAAAGATGCTTCGCAACAGGTGTGACTGCTGTGCTCCAAGTACAGTATCTGTGAGGGGTTGCAGTGTTGTGGCACCAGCACCAGTGCCTAAGGCACAATTTTTCAGCCCCTGTATAACAGGGGCGTGTAATTACAGTTTTTTAAAAAGATGCTTCGCAACAGGTGTGACTGCTGTGCTCCAAGTACAGTATCTGTGAGGGGTTGCAGTGTTGTGGCACCAGCACCAGTGCCTAAGGCACAATTTTTCAGCCCCTGTTGGGGCGTGTAATTACAATTTTTAGGCAATGCTTTGCAACAGGTCTCATTGCTGTGCTAAGAGTACAGTATCTGTGAGGGGTTGCAGTGTTGTGGCACCAGCACCAATGCCTAAGGCCCAATTTTTCAGCCCCTGTTTAACAGGGGCGTGTAATTACAAATCTTGATCTAATAGTTCACAGCAGGGCCCATTCCTGCGCCCACCAAGAGTAACTATGAGGGCCTACAGTCTTGTGGCAACACCGTCCACCACCACCACCACCGCCAAAGGCCCAATTTTTCTGCCCTGTTCAACAGGTGCATGCAATTACAAATCTTGATCTAATAACTCACAGCAGGGCCCATTCCTGCGCCCACCAAGAGTAACTGTGAGGGCTTACAGTCTTGTGGCAACACCGTCCACCACCAAGAGTAACTGTGAGGGCTTACAGTCTTGTGGCAACACCGTCCACCACCACCGAAGGCCCAATTTTTCTGCCCGGTTCAACAGGTGCATGCAAGTACAAATCTTGATCTATTAACTCACAGCAGGGCCCATTCCTGTGCCCACCAGTCTTGTGGCTACACCAACATCTAATAGGGCAAATTTCTGCAGAGTATATACGGCAGGCCCCTACTTTCAAACATCCAACTTACAAACGACTCCTACTTGCAAACGGAAAGAGAAACAGGAAGTGAGAGGAAATCTACCCCTAGGAAGGGAAATTCTATCATGTTAGATTTAATTTGGGAAGAAGGTATCTCCTCTCTACTGATGCTTTATCACCAATCCTTGTTTCAATTAAAACAGCACTTTTCCAAAAACATTTGTCATTGGGATGGAAAGTGAGGTGACATGTTCTGAACAGATGTGCAAAGACAGCAAATGTTACAGGGGTGATAACCCCTCCCTATGTTCTCCAAAAAGTTTAAAAATTGATTTCTTGGGGATGGAGCTACACTTCATAATGTACCTGTTCAGATTCTACTTAAGAACAAACCTACAGTCCGTGTCTTGTTTGCACCACCTATATACTGCTGTTCAGAGTATATAGGGTTGTAGGTATAGGGTTTTATTTTGGGTGCGGGGTCCCCCTTAATATCCATACAAGACCCAAAGGGGCTGGGGTGGGGGGGGGGTGATGGGGTAGCCATGCCATTTTTCTCAAGGATTTTCAGCCAAATGGCGGCCAGGACAAGACATGACATTAAAGCCGCAAGTGGTTTTAAATGGCTTCTTTTTTTCCTTTACAAATGTCATTTTGTGCAAGGACAGTTCTAAACACGGGAAACACATGCCACTTCACAGGCATACTTTAGACACGCCCCAGGTACCATATTTAAAGGAAAATTTCACTTTTTTTTTTTCACTTTATGCATCATTAAAATGACTGCTCCCGAAAAAACGTTAGTTTTTAAAAGTTCTTTTTGCATTGATATATGTCCCCTGGGGCAGGACCCGGGTCCCCAAACCTGTTTTATGACATTAACATGCATATTGGCCGTTGTAATTAGCAATTTTGATTTAGAACGTTCGCGTCCATTATAACGAATAGGGTTCGAAAATTTGCGCAAACTTTCGGTCCGTTCGAAGGTTCTGGTGCGAACCGAACCCGGGGGTGTTCGGCTCATCCCTAGTGGTCCCTCTATTCATTTAGTTGTGCTGCACATACACTTATAGGTTTTAAGCTCACTTTAGTTCACCTTATGACCATAGCTGAGGCATGGTCAAGCGATCACGTGCATAATATTTTTGGTTTAAGCGCTACTCTTTCCATTTTCCATTTATTTTCACTGTACCTATGTTTTACAATAGAGTCGCAGCTTCCAGCAAGGCTTTTTAAAGCCTACACACTGGCTCTACATATACACCTTGAGTGTATTTACCGCAGCGCAGTTTCTTTTCTACTTTTCCAAAGCTATTGTGAGCATCGTTGGATCAGAGGGAGCTCAGGTAAGGATTGGGGGGCTTCTGCCCACAGAATGTTTTTTAACCTTCATACATAGAGTGCATAAAGCTAAAAAGACCTTCAGCCTTTGGAATAATTTTTGGTTAAAATCAACATATTGCCACTCACATTTCGTAGAAAGTTATATTGCCTATGTATATATTTAAGGATGCAGCCTCTGTGTACATCTCTCAAAATGGGGTTCTGCACACTTCCATTTGCGGCGCGACATCATCCGTACTCTTCCCTATGCATTATGAAGGGTTATCAAAGCAATACCATGTATACAAACTCAAGGCTGACATTTTATTGTAGCCCGATGTTTACTACTATAAGCCAATGCACGTACCTTCATATTTGCGGGATCTTTCTGTAAACTAGACTGGGAATCTTGAGTAATCCTGATTCATGTACCCTTTACTTCTTGTAATCCATCTGTCCTTATCTCACATATGCAGGCCAGAGGGTGTGCTTAGCAAAGAAAAACCCTCCTTCCTTCTCGATGGCACCTGGGATGTATGATATAATTTGCCTAGGCATGGAAATCAGAATGAAGGGTCAGAGCAGTATGCAGGGGCCCACATGGGATGGCTCAGAGGGATATGCTGTTTGTTTTCCCCTCCCCTTTATGTATTTCACAGGTTGCTGCTGGTTTCTGCCGTTACCAAGGGCAGCAACAGTGAGGTGATTGGTGCAGTGATGCTAGCTGAGGATTGGTTAATTCGGGCTGCAGCAAAGCCCGCGCTGAGGAAGGTTATTTAAAGAATTGGAACACAGAATCCTCACTGACCGTCTGACAGGACAAGCGACGGAAGGGAAGTGCAGCTCTCTCAGCATGAAGCGCCGTTCGCCAGGAGCTCGTGAGGCGCTGCTATGCCGCTTGCTTGAGAAGGCAGAGAAGAGCGGCGGTGAAGAATGGCTATTGCGCTGCCTGGAGGAGGATCAGACCGCGGCTCCGCCTGTAGGGACGTCCTCACCTGCCACCATGTTTGACGGACAGTCCGCCTCAGCCGGGGGCGGGACTCGCCAGCAGCCCAGTTGGAAGAAGAAGAAAACAAGAGCGGGGGCTTCTCCTCACAATATTGAGGAGAGAGATAAAGAAAATGTGTCACAAGAGGCTCCTCTGCTAGGAGGGAGCAGCGCTACTCAGCTTCATGTGGAAGAGAGTGAGCAGGCCGTTTTTCACAGTGGTGAGCATGTTTTACATTCTCCTGGGTCTGAGGTGTCTGTGTTGGTTAATTCCCTATATAATGTTTTACATCAATTTAAAGGGGCACAGTCTTCTGGTGCAGTGTTAAATAGGGAACAAGGGGCACAGGTCACTGGTGCTGAGATTGTGTGTCAATCACCTCACAGGAATGTTAATGTTAAAAATACAGGAGCGCACACAAGTGGCGCTGATAATGTCAGAGGAGCACAGTTTTCTGGTGCTTATGGTGTACAACACAATGATAATGGTAATACAAGGGCACACTCTAGTGGTGCTTGTGGGAATTACAGTCAGTTTTCCAATTTTATGGATGATGCTGGTGCTGTGTGGAAAAATTTGGGTGAGTCTCCTAAGGAGGACTGTGGTATAGCAGAGCGGTCACAATTTATGAGTCCTTTATGTCTTAACCCCTTGTTGCCCATTAGGCCCTCTGCGACTACGGTGGGTGAAACATCATTTAGAGAGCCGTTGCCGTGCGAACTTTCTCCATTGGGTTTTCACCTGCCAAAATCTGTGAAAGAAAAAATTTGGAGAGGTGAATTCATTGACATTTTGTCACTTATGCCGGCTTCAAAGGAATTTTTGGCTAAAGTGGATAAACAGTCAGGGGAGGAGGATAGACGTAGGGCTATCCCTAAAACGTTTCAAAATTGGTTGCAAGCATTCTGTATATATGCTGCGGTCATGGGTGAGCGTTTTCCTACAAAGTGCTCGGGCTTGTTCCAACATCTAGATATTATTGCCGAGGCCTTTCGTCATTTCGGTGGTTCTGCCTGGTATACATATGACGAGAACTTTCGTCAGAAATTGGCAGTCCACCCCGCATTGCATTGGGGGTCTAAGGATGTAGGGTTATGGTTGAATCACATGCTTCCACCAAAACCACAATTTGTCCCCCGGCCTTCCACTAGTGGGCATACTTTTCGTAAAGGGTTCTGTTTTTCCTTTAATGAAGGGCAGTGCAAGTTCCTCAGCAACTGTAAGTACAAGCACGAATGCTCATACTGCTCGGGTACACACGCAGCGAATAGATGCTTCCGTAAATCCGCAGCAGCTAGTTTACAATCTATGCCCGGGCACAGTTCTGGGAAGGGCATTGACCCCGGTGAATCTACAAAAAATGCTTCCATGGTTAGAGCGTTATCCCGATCACAAGATGGCGGCTCTGCTAATTGAAGGATTTAAGGAAGGTTTTCTGGTCCCACATTTTACAGGTGTGGGTTGTACATTGGTGGATAATTTAAGGTCCATTTGCCTGCAACCGTCAGTGGTACAGGCCAAGATTGCGTTGGAATTGGCTGAAGGTAGGATTGCAGGCCCCTTCCCTGCTCCTCCCTTTCCCAATTTTCGGCTTTCTCCAATAGGTTTAGTACCCAAGAAGGAGGTCGGTTCCTTCCGCATGATCCATCATCTCTCTTATCCGCCGGGGGCTTCCTTAAATGATGAGGTTATAGGTATTAATGCCCTGGTTAGTTATTCCTCATTTGATGAGGCCTTGCTTATCCTGAGGAAGTTTGGACAGGTCTCTCTCCTAGCCAAGGCAGATATTAAGTCAGCCTTCCGTTTGCTGCCAGTCCATCCTCAAGGCTTCAATTCGCTTGGCTTCCATTTTGGAGGGCAATATTTTTTCGACAAGTGTATGCCTATGGGGTTATCCTTATCTTGTTTTTATTTTGAAGCTTTCTCCACATTTTTACATTGGGTTTTGTCTGACACTTTTCCGGACGGGGGCTTTCTACATTATTTGGATGATTTTTTATTTGTTGGCCCTCCCGTTTCGGCATCTTGTTTACAATCCTTAGAATTATTCTTCAATGTGTGTGCAACTTTTGGGGTTCCCCTGGCCCAGGAGAAAACTGTTTTTCCTTCCACTACTATAGAATTTTTGGGAATCACCATAGATTCTGTATTAATGGAATTTAGGTTACCTCCTTTGAAGCTTGATAAGATGAGATCAATGATCTTGTGTTTTCTTAGTAAGAAGAAAGTTCTTTTGAAGGAAGCTCAGTCTTTACTTGGCCTATTTGCCTTTGCTGCAAGGGTCATCCCTATGGCTCTGGTTTTTTCCCGTAGGTTTTCATTGGCAATAGGTGGTTTATCGAACCCATATTGTCATATTCGAATATCTAGGAACATCAAGGAGGATCTCAAAGTTTGGGATGCCTTTTTGAGCAAATTCAACGGGTCGACTATTTGGCAGCAGGATTTTGCTTCAAATGATCAGCTTAAATTTTTTACAGATGCGGCGGGATCAGTGGGTTTCGGTGCCTTTTTGAACGGACATTGGTGTTCCAAGGTATGGCATCGGGAGTGGTTACAGAAGGATATTCTACAGAATTTGGTCCTTCTGGAACTATTCCCTGTCATAGTGTCGTTAGTTATTTGGGAAGAACAATTTGCTAACCGTAGGGTGTTGGTTCGGACAGATAACAAGGGTGTTATGCATGCAGTTAATTCATTATCTTCCAAATCTGACCCGGTAATTAAATTGTTACGGTTCTTAGTCTTACAGTGTATGCGTTTTAACATTTGGTTGAAAGCAGAACATATTGCTGGCTGTAAGAATAATATTGCTGACGCTTTGTCTCGTTCACAGCTCGAGAAGTTTCGGGAATTGGCGCCAGCAGCGGATCTCTTAGGTACCCCTTGCCCAGTTTTCCTCTGGGGCTTAATATGGAACTGATACTCAGGAACCTCAGGAATTCGGTATCGTTAAAAACTTGGGTGGATTATCGCCTTTCCTGGTCAAAATGGCTGTCTTTTTGTCAACTATACGGCATAGATACATTGGAGGTCTCCTCTTACGTAGCGCTGTCATTCGTATCTTATTTGATTCAGGCCAGCCTGAGCCCGGCTTCTATTAGCAGAATTCTAGCCGGTGTTTCTTTCTTTCTCAAATTCGCAGGTGTGCCAGCATTAACATCTTTCTTCCAAGTAAATCAGATTCTTAAAGGTCTTAGAAAGGATAGGCCTTCTAAGGATACTAGGCGCCCGATTTCGGTTTCCCTACTTGTGGACCTCATGCGGGTTTTGGATGAGGTTTGCGTTTCAGAATATGAGTCGGCTTTGTTTAAGGCTGCTTTTTCGGTGGCTTTCTTCGGAGCCCTGAGGCTTGGCGAATTTACTGCCCCTAATAGGGCTTCATCATCTTTCCTTCTCTGGGGTCATGTCATGTTGGATGCAAAATCTGTTAACATTTTTCTATGTCGTTCTAAGTCGGCACCATCTGGTGTTGGGCATTGGATTTCCTTATCCAAATCAGGTAATCCATCGATCTGCCCGGTTTTATTGGTTTCCAATTACATGGCTTTTCGGCCTGTCTTTTCAGACTCCTTTTTCATCCACCAGGACCTGTCCTCCTTGTCAAGGTATCAGTTTTCGGCTGTCTTGGCTGCTTGTTTGAAACGGCTGAGTTTATCTAAATTTAGTTTTTCGTCTCATTCTTTCCGTATTGGGGCAGCCACGACAGCCGACGCTTTAGGCTTTTCTGCTGATGGACTGAAAAAAGTAGGCCGTTGGGCTAGCAATTGATATAAGATATATGTTCGTCCCGATATGCTAACACTTTGACTTTCTTTTTCAGATTCCAGTAAATCGGTCATTTGGATTGTTGGGCACTCATATCTTTTGGGCAGCCAAACAGGCGGTGGTTAGGCCCAAATTCTGCCAGCTGAGGTCCAGATCCATGTTCCTTTCAAGTATTATGGTCTGGTATTAGGGGCCTACGTTGGCGTAATTTATTACCTCATTTAGTCCATCTAGCAGAAGCTTGGCCTCCTCCTCGGGTATTGGTTCTGCATTTGGGGGCGAATGATTTGGGCAAGGTGGGTACTTGGGAGTTATTATGTGGTATAAAGAAGGATCTCAATACCATTAAGTTAATGTTTCCTTTAGTCACGTTAGCATTTTCTGAAATGATTCCTCGACTATTATGGTCTCCTTTCGGAGGCCTATTTTATGTTGACAAGATCAGAAGGCGTCTCAATAGGACTATACATAGTTTTCTTGTGACCTCAGGGGATACATCCTTCCGTCACGTAGAATTGAAAGGTTTTATTCCCGGCCTGTTCCGGGAGGATATGGTCCACCTATCGGAGGTCGGATTGGACATATTTAATATGGGATTGCAAAATTTGATAGAATCCGCCACAGTGTTGGGGGGGGCCTCGGCCCCCGTTTGCTCGGTTGGCCTCAGCCGGTGGGGAGTAGTCGTCCAATATTTTGGATGGACACCATGTGATTTATTTTAATTGTTGGCCAGAATGGCCTGATATTAATTTATATTGACTTAAGTTTGAATATTTAACCCCCTGGATAACACCGTGGCCATATATATCCCATAATAATAATTAAAAAAAAAAAATGTATTTAAGAATTCATGTTGTGTTGTTTCTTTCTTAAATTATTACCTCTGTGCTAGCCCATGAAGGGTCAGAGCAGTATGCAGGGGCCCACATGGGATGGCTCAGAGGGATATGCTGTTTGTTTTCCCCTCCCCTTTATGTATTTCACAGGTTGCTGCTGGTTTCTGCCGTTACCAAGGGCAGCAACAGTGAGGTGATTGGTGCAGTGATGCTAGCTGAGGATTGGTTAATTCGGGCTGCAGCAAAGCCCGCGCTGAGGAAGGTTATTTAAAGAATTGGAACACAGAATCCTCACTGACCGTCTGACAGGACAAGCGACGCCCACCCTCCCGCTCCTCTTTTTCCCCTTTCCAGTTAGAAGTCATGGTGTTGTCTTTAAGGGGGAGTAGTCGTCCAATATTTTGGATGGACACCATGTGATTTATTTTAATTGTTGGCCAGAATGGCCTGATATTAATTTATATTGACTTAAGTTTGAATATTTAACCCCCTGGATAACACCGTGGCCATATATATCCCATATTAATAATAATAAAAAAAAAAAATTATTTAAGAATTCATGTTGTGTTGTTCCTTTCTTAAATTATTACCTCTGTGCTAGCCCATGTCACTGAAGAAATGTAAAAAATAGGTTTAAAACAAGTAAATGCAATATCCTTTCCTATTTAGTAATGCTAGCAGCAAAAGCATTAAAAACAGTCCATGTTGATTGAGAGAGTGAAGTTCTGCTCTAAATTGTCTAATGTCCTCTAATAACATCTGTTAGTATGAGAACAAGTGCTGTGATAGAGATAAAGCTTTAGTGGAGGATTTGGTGTACACATATTTAAAGGACTGGTAAAAGGAAAAACCTAAATCCATACATGGGAAATGGCTTTTTTCTAGACCGTAACATTTTAGAGAATATACTGTAGTTGTAAATAACATTCCGCATTCAAGTAAAATAGTTGCAAACAGTGATTATGTATTTATGCATACTCTTAATTGGCGTTCTGTGACGCTGATCCCATGACCAATGTATTTGCAGTCATGCACATGTTAAAGTTCATAAGTAGCGTGTATAGATTCTGTATGCCATGCCACTGGTTTTTGTCAGCTCCAATAAAAAAAAAAAAAAAAAAAAAACTAGTCCATGAGCAAATATTTTCCGTGGAAATGAAAAATGATTGTTGAAACTAGAAGTCAGGCTTGCAGTAAAAATGAGAACTAAACATGCACCCACTCACTCAGCCCTCCAAAGTCATAAACTTGTTTATTTTAAACCATAAACAACTACCAAAATTTTATCACAAACCTAACATGAAAAATATAGTCATGAAAAGATTTGTTTTCACATGACTGCGGAAGTGTATGTATTAGTTTAAATAGAAAATGACAGAATGAATAGGTTAGCTGCAGTCGTGTGTAGGCAGATGAGAGAAGTTTAAACTATTCACATAGTCTATGGAAAATAATTTGTTGTAAAAACTGCCCTACAACTTTTACTACGTAACCTATAGCAACTAAAAAGGAAACTGTTTTAGTTGCATCAAACTGTTTATACAACATCAGATCTGGAGTAATGATCAGTTAAAGTGCACTACAAAACTATTATTATTATTATTATTATTCAGGTCTTATATAGCGCCAACAGTTTGCGCAACGCTTTACAATATAAAGGAAGACAATACATAAAAATACTATTCAAACAAGAGGGTTAAAGGGGCCCTGCTCCTGTGAGCTAAAAATCTAAGAGGGAGTGGCTGGTGAAACAAAAGGTAGTGACTGTGAGGGATGAACTGATGAGGGAAGTAGAGGATTTGGTTGTTAACTAGAGGCAGGATAGGCCTCCCTGAAGAAATTTGTTTTCAGGAACCACCTATAAGTGGACAGAGTAAGAGATAACTGGACAGCTTGGGGTAGTGAATTTTATTTGTAGGGCAATGGGAAGCCAGTAGAGGGATTGGCAGAGAGGAGTGGCGAACACTGAATGGTTGGTAAGATGGATGAGTCAGGCAGCGGCATTCACGATAGAATAAAGAGGGGATAGCTTGCGGAGCGGTAGGACAATGAAGAGGGAGTTACAATAGTCAAGGCGAGCGATAGCAAGGTGAGTGAATAAGTTGCTTAGTGGTGTTAACTGTTAGAAAGGGGCTTATTTTGGGGATGTTTCGGAGGTGAAGTCTGCACAATTTGGACAGTGAGTGGATTTGGGGCTGAAAGAACAGGTCAGAGTCTAGGATTACATTTAGTACCCTGGCATGAGGGGAGGAGCTGATGGTTGTAGTATTGATCTTGATTGAGAAGTCGGGGGGGGGCACGGGCTGGTTTTAGAAAGATTGAGTTTGAGGAAGTGGTGTGACATCCATGTTGATGTGTCAGTTAGTAAGTTATTAATGCAAGAGGAGACTGAAGGAATGAGGTGAGGAGTAGGGATGAGCCGAACACCCCCCTGTTCAGTTCGCACCAGAACCTGCGAACAGACCTAAAGTTTGTGTGAACTTTAGAACCCTATTAAAGTCTATGGGACTCGAACGTTCAAAATCAAAAGTGCTACTTTTAAAGGCTAATATGCAAGTTATTGTCATATAAAGTGTTTGGGGACCTGGGTTCTGCCCCAGGGCACATGTATCAATGCAAAAAAAAGTTTTAAAAACTGAATTTTTTTCAGGAGCAGTGATTTTAATAATGCTTAAAGTGAAACAATAAAAGTGTAATATTCCTTTAAATTTCGTACCTGGGGGGTGTGTATAGTATGCATGTTAAGGGGCGCATGTTTCCCGTGCTTAGAACTGTCCCTGCACAAAGTGTAATTTTTGCAGGAAAAAAAGCTATTTAAAATCACTTGCGGCTATAATGAATTGCCAACTCGCTCACTAATACAGAGAACAGTCATTGAAAATCATTGATAAAAAAAGCGTGGGTTTCCCCTCAAATTCAATTACCAGGCCCTTCAGGTCTGGTATGGATATTAAGGGGAACCCCGGGTCAAATAAAAAAAAATGACGTGGGTTTCCCCCTAAATATCCATACCAGACCCGATTTTAAGGGGAACTCCATGTCAAATTTAAAAAATGGTGTGGGGCCCCCCTCAAAATCCATACCAGACCCTTATCCGAGCACGCAACCTGGCAGGCCGCAGGAAAAGAGGGGGGGGGGCGAGAGAGCGCCCCCCTCCTGAACCGTACATTGGGAGGATGCTTTGGGGGTCTGTGACCCCTCAAAGGACCATGTCCCCATGTTGATGAGGAGAAGGGTCTCTTCCCCACAACCCTGGCCGGTGGTTGTGGGGGTCTGCGGGCGGGGGGCTTATCAGAATCTGAAAGCCCCCTTTAACAAGGGGACCCCCAGATCCCGCCCCCCCCTGTTTGAAATGGTAAGGGGGTACAAAAGTACCCCTACCATTTCACAAAGAAAGTGTAAAAAATAGTTAAAAAACACACAGACACCGTTGGGAAAAGTCCTTTATTAAAAAAAAAAAAAAAGATTCCAGCGGTGGTAATCCACTCTTGCTATCCAGCGATGGGTGGTCTCTTCTCCGGGATTCCAGCGATGGCTGATCTCTTCCGACGACGTCCAGCGCAGCGCATCCTGTCTCCATGGAGACATTGAGGGAATCCCGTCTTAGCAGAGGAGGACCGGGCCACTCGTCACCTGACCCCGCCCCCCTCTGACGCAACGCAAGGGAAAAGCTGGGATTCCCCAGTGACGTACGGGTGACCCTGCCCCCCTCTGATGTAACGGAAATCTGTGTTACATCAGAGGGGGCGGGTCACCCTTACATCACTGGGGAAGCCTGGGTTTCCCCAGTGACATACGGGTGACCCCGCCCCCCTCTGATTTAACGAAAACCTGCGTTACATCAGAGGGTGCGGGGTCACCCTTACATCACTGGGGAAGCCTGGGTTTCCCCAGTGATGTACGGGTGACCCCGCCCCCTCTGATGTAACGCAGGTTTCCGTTACATCAGAGGGGGGTGGGGTCACCCGTACGTCACTGGGGAATCCCAGCTTCCCCCTTGCGTTGCGTCAGAGGGGGGCGGGGTCAGGTGACGAAATGGCCCAGTCCTCCTCTGCTAAGACGGATTCCCTCTGTGTCTCCATGGAGACAGAATGGACGTCGTCGGAAGAGATCAGCCATCGCTGGACCCCGGAGAAGAGGCCACCCATCGCTGGATAGCAAGAGTGGATTACCACCGCTGGAATCTTTTTTAAATTTTTTTTATTTTTAATAAAGGACTTTTCCCAACGGTGTCAGTGTGTTTTTAAACAATTTTTTACACTTTCTTTGTGAAATTGTAGGGGTACTTTTGTACCCCCTTATCATTTCAAACAAGGGGGGCTGGGATCTGGGGGTCCCCTTGTTAAAGGGGGCTTCCAGATTCTGATAACCCCCCCGCCCGCAGACCCCCACAACCACCGGCCAGGGTTGTGGGGAAGAGACCCTTCTCCTCATCAACATGGGGACATGGTCCTTTGAGGGGTCACAGACCCCCAAAGCATCCTCCCAATGTTGAGGGCATGTGGCCTGGTATGGTTCAGGAGGGGGGGCGCTCTCTCGTCCCCCCTCTTTTCCTCTTTTCCTGCAGCCTGCCAGGTCGCGTGCTCAGATAAGGGTCTGGTATGGATTTTGAGGGGGACCCCACGCCATTTTCTTTTTTAATTTGGCGTGGAATTCCCCTTAAAATCCATGCCAGACCTGAAGGGTCTGGTATGGATATTTAGGGGGAACCCCACATCATTTTTTTTTTTTTACCCGGGGTTCCCCTTAATATCCATACCAGACCTGAAGGGCCTGGTAATTGAATTTGAGGGGAAACCCCACGCTTTTTTTTTATCAATGATTTTCAATGACTGTTCTCTGTATTACAGGAGCCGACAATTCATTATAGCCGCAAGTGATTTTAAATAGCTTTTTTTCCTGCAAAAATTACACTTTGTGCAGGGACAGTTCTAAGCACGGGAAACATGCGCCCTTTACATGCATACTATACACACCCCCCAGGTACGAAATTTAAAGGAATATTACACTTTTATTGTTTCACTTTAAGCATTATTAAAATCACTGCTCCTGAAAAAACGGCCGTTTTTAAAAACTTTTTTTTGCATTGATAGATGTCCACTGGGGCAGGACCAAGGTCCTCAAACACTTTTTCTGACAAAAACTTGCATATAGGCTTTTAAAATTAGCACTTTAGATTTCTCCCATATACTTTTACAGGATGCTCGCGGCTTTTCAAATTTGCCGCGAACACCCTAAATTGTTTGCTGTTTGACTCAAACTCGAAGCTCATCCCTAGTGAGGAGTAGAGAGATAGATTTGTGTGTAGTCAGCATAGAGGTGGTACTGGAGACCAAGGGAGGAGGTGTAAATGGAGAAGAGTAGGGGTCCGAGGACAGAACCTTGAGCCTACTCCAGGAGAGAGCAGAGTCTTGAAGGTCAAGAGTGTGGAGTTTTTTAAGGAGGAGGGGGTGGTCAACAGTATCAAAGGCTGCAGAGAGGTCGAGTAGCATAAGTATGGAGTAGTGGCCATTAGTTTTAGCAGTTAGTAGGTCATTAGTGAGTTTCAGTAGGGCAGTTTCAATGAAGTGTAGCAAGCAAAAGCCGGACTGTAAGGGGTCAAGAAGGTTATTGCCAGTGAAGTATGAGCTAAGACAGTTGTAGACTAAGCATTCTAAAAGTTTAGACGCAAACGGAAGCAAAGAGATGTGTCCTAAGTTGTTCAGACTGGTGGGGTCCAGTGAGGGCTTTTTAAGTATGGGGGTGATCAAGGCATGTTTAAGAGGGGAGGGGAAGGTGCCAGTAGAGAGGAAAAGATTGAAGATGTGAGTGAGGGAGCATAAGATTAAAGAAGAGGGTGACCGTAGTAGATGTGAGGGAACAGGATCCAGGGCACAGGTGGTAAGTGTCACGAATGTCACGTCTACTCCAACGCAGGTGGCCAGACACTATAGCTAGCTACTGTGTGCTTCACCTATAACAGCCCCCTTTCCCTTAAGACAAGCAGGCCTACCGGTACTTGGTTGCCCCCAGGACTTATACACAATTCTATAGTGTCTGGCCACCACGCCAAGCCAGATTTGTACTGAGCAAAGCAAACAGATACTTGCAGTTTAGCAAACAGATAGCGTGGTACTATGATAATCCAGATAAAATGCAGGCAGAGTTCAGGGAATAGTCCAATATATGATCCAATAACAGTCCAGGAAAAAGACAGGCTGAGTTCAGAGAATAGTCCAATATCCGATCCAGGTCATACACAGGGAAATCTAGATTAGCAAAGCAGGGCAGACAAACAGGAGGCTTTATCAGGAACAATGTAGGTATACTGTCTCTATCACAAGCAGTGATGTAAGTAACTGAGTTAAAATAAACTGAGTTACCTAACTCAGTTACTTTAGAGGGTAACGAGTAATCTAACTGATTACTTTTCCCCTCATGGTAACTCAGTTCCCATTACTTTGGCTTAGTTACCCCAATTACATCTACCGCCACTAGATGGCAGTAGTGTAATTCCGGTGTCCTGACGAAAAAGTTCCCCCGCCGGATAAGGACTCCCTGTACTGCGCAGGCGCAGCGCTTGTGCAGTGCGAAGGACTACGGAGCTTCCGAAAAATCCCGAACCTAAACAGCTCTGAGTGAACTCTACACCGCGCAGGTGCAGTTAACATGTAATTGTACGAGGCGATGCCGCACGCTCCTGATGCTTGTGCTACTCTGCAAGGGGCGTCTATTGTGTAAGTAAGGGGCGGGTCTAGTATTACTGTAACCAAGGGGCGCATTTATTATTATTGTTATATATCGAGCTCTGCCCATTAATTTAACATTCGCCCTCTTCTGTAGCCATCCGCCCCTTACACGATATAATAACAATAGACCCGCCACTTGCTTACACGCTATAACAGATCTGCCCCTTGGTTAGAGTAATAATAGAGCAGCCCCTTGGTTACACGATATACAACAATAATAATAAATGCGCCCCTTGATTACAGTAATACTAGACCCGCCCCTTAGTTACACGTATAGAATATTTAAAAAAAAAAGTCAGTTACTTTGCTGCGTAACTAATTACTTTTCCAATGTAGTAACTGAGTTACTAAACGCAATTACTTTTTGGGAGAAGTAATTTGTAACTTAACTAATTACTTTTTTAAAGTAAGATGACCAACACTGATCACAAGCAAGGGATAGAGTGTTCAGTTTGCTTATATCAGGTGACTGACCAAAGCAATCACCTTCCAGGTGAACACAGATAGGGGGAATGCAACAGCCAACACCCGGATGCTGGAATGAGTAGCAGGAGCACTAAGTGATCTTGACAGTAAGGCGGGCTTCTGAGAAAACTTTAGAGACCTCTTCGGTAGTAGCAAGGAGTGTTGAGAGCGGATTTGTATAGGGTATGTTAAGTGGGTTAGATGCCTGTGCAGTGGAGATGTCCCCACAAAATCAATCTTGTTTTTTAACCTTTTCCCGACTGGCGCATGACGATTTACGTCGGCAGAGTGGCACGGACAGGCAGGAGGGCGTACATATAAGTCCCTCCTTAATGCCGTTCATGCCATCGGGAGCGCGCCGGGAGTGCGCCGGGAGCGCGCCATGGGAGCGGCACGCTCCCGCGCCGGTCGGGACCCCCGTGAGGCCGGTCGCGGGTCCCGCGGACTCGATCGCCGTGGGGACACCCGCGATCGTCTCACGGGAAGGCTGAACGGGGAGATGCGGAAATACACAGCATCTCCCCGTTCTGCCTAGCAACTAGTGACGCCGATCTCTGCTCCCTGTGATTGGAGCAGAGATCAGCATTCACTAGCTGACAGCCACGCCCCCCCCCCCCCACAGTAAGAAACACACCCCTAGGCATACTTAACCCCTACACTGCCCCTGTGTGGTTAACCCCTTCACTGCCAGTGTCATTTATACAGGAATCAATGCATTTAAATAGCATTGATTGCTGTATAAATGACAATGGTCCCAAAAATGTGTCAAAAATGTCCGATGTGTCCGCCATAATGTCGTAGTCACAATAAAAATCGCTGATCGCCGCCATTACTAATAAAAAAAAAATTATTAATAAAAATGCTATAAAACTATCCCCTATCTTGTAAACGCTATAACTTCTGCGCAAACCAATCAATAATCGCTTATTGCGATTTTTTTACCAAAAATATGTAGAAGAATACGTATCGGCCTAAACTGAGGAAAAAAAAAATTTTTTTTATATATTTTTGGGGGATATTTATTATAGCAAAAAATAAAAAAGAATGCGTTTTTTTTTTCAAAATTGTCGCTCTTTTTTGTTTATAGCGCAAAAAATAAAAAAACTGCAGGGGCGATCAAATACCACCAAAAGAAAGCTCTATTTGTGGAAAAAAAAGGACGTCAATTTTGTTTGGGAACCACGTCGCACGACTGCGCAATTGTCAGTTAAAGCGACGCAGTCCCGAATTGCAAAAAAGGGCCTGGTCCTTTGGCTGCAAATTGGTCCGGTCTGAAAGTGGTTAAATGATTGGCAATCTCATGAGCAGTGAGCGAGCTACTGGGTGGAGATGGTGGTGGAGAAAGTAGAGAGTTAAAAGTAGAGAGGAGACGATGAGGACTGGAGGACAGAGTATTATTAAGGGCCGCAAAGTAGGCTTGTTTGGCAGCATGGAGGGACAAATTGTATTTTAAGAAGCCAGATTTATATTGGGTGAATGCATGCTGGGATTTGATTTTACACCATACTCGCTCCATTGCTCAGCTATGTCTCTTAAGGTTTCTGGTGTTGTTGGTCTGCCAAGGTTATAATGGTTGGGGCCTGACATTTTGTGTAGTGAGAGGAGAAAGAGAGTCCAGTGAGGATGAAAGTGAACTGTTGTAGATAGAGGTGGCCAGGTCGGGGCAAGACAAGGGTGAGATTTTGTCATGGAGGTGGTCAGTTGCAGAGTAGAAAAGAGAAGGAATAAAGTGACGAATATTTCTCTGGGTAATTGTTTTCTGCTTGGTGGGACAGGTGGTTGAAGACTAGCACAAAACGAAGCATACTTGTGCAGATTACAGAAGGCTCGGTATTGTTTGGTCTTAGGGGCACACACAAACAGCTAGCCCTTTCATAGTTAAGACATATTCATGTGGACTGAGAAAAGAGTAGCGTTTGACACATTCTGTGGTGCCTCAAGTGTTCTTTATCCTTCTTTAACCTCTGGTCATAGGCATATATGTGGCAGAGGTGGGCTTTATTCCATATTTCCACATATACAGTATGCATCTATGTTTTGTGCTGGGAGTGCATTGAACTGTATGCCCTCAGCACTGTGACCATGCTATTAACAGCAGCATAGTCATACAATGACTATCCGGATAAGGTAGGATGGGCTCATTACATAGGTAAGGTTGAATAAAGACAATAGTCCATCCAGTTCAACCTGTGTAGGTGTACGTGTGTCAGCATCTATAATTATTTCCCATATCCCTGTATGTTGTGATCTTTAAAATGCACATCCAAGAGTCTTTTAAAAATATCCATACTCCCCGCTGCCACCACCAATTGTGGAAGAGAGTACCACATCTTTATTGCCATGACAGTGACATCCAACCCATGGTCAGAAATAGGATCTTCTTGGGCTCCTCTGGTTTAAAATCTCTAGTGGAGTTTTTTGTGGCTTTAATATTAAAAAACCTTTTAACTGATAAGTTACGAATAAATTTGTTTAGGTCTACGAACAAGGTGAAAGGATTTGGACCGGCTGAGGGGGCAAAGCTGAGGCTTTTGCGCAATAGTGAGGTGTCTTCTGGGCTGAGTGTTAGTGTTTATAGGTTGTATATTTTTATCGTTTGGGGAGTTTCCCTTTCCTCTTTTTGTCTTCTTCTCCCCCCTCGTCTGCCTCTTCGTCTAGTTTTCTTTTTTGTGCAGGTTAAGGGTTTTTTACTAAAAAAAGAAGGGTCTAAAGTGGATATGGGGTCTGTTGTATCTAGGCTAGATGGATTGGCCTGCATGGTTGCAGGGGGGTAATCTATAGTACAAGGTAACAGTCTAGACAATCTCAGTGTCTACTATTTCTGAAAGGGGAAAGTCTGGATGAATATGGTATGAGGTAGTGGGAATGGCTTGAGCCTGGGTGATAGGCTCGGTTTCTGAGAGAGATGCTTCAATGATAATAGTGCTAGCGCATTTTATTTTTCGAATTCTGTATCTTTTTGGCTTGGGGTAAGCGATCGGGGGGGGTAGGGTTCTGCCTGTGTGGAGGGTGGTAAAGTGTTCCTCTGTGTGTTAGTGTAAAGTGAAGGAATGGGATATTGTTGTGGTGGTCTGTTTGATGAATAAATTGAGCTGGGTCTACAATGGTTTTGAGGCCTGGGCGGTCGTATGTATGCAGGTGGAGCTTGCCAACCAGGGGGATAAGTTGGGGGGAAGTAGGGTCGGTATGTTTGGTGATGTTTTGGGCTTCCAGTTAAATACTTTGGATGACTTATAGTCATAAACATCACTCCTCATTTTGTTCAATTTTATTTTAATTAGAAGATCCTCATCTTTTTTGTTTTTTCTTCTTTAGGATGTGGAGCCAGGTCAGAGGGAGGTAGTTGATCTGGCCTCTAAGTGTGTGGATGTGCATTTTTACCTTGTCCATCAGCATTTCTAGTTTGTCCTCTCTTTGCTGTTTGATGATATCTATCCATTTTTGTGAGCAAAATTCGGACACATATTCCCACTCTTTTTGTCGCTCAGGTGTGAGGAAAGAACATCTATGTTTAATTCTAAGGCCTCTAGGGGTGATCTTGGAGAGCCGATATCTTTGCAGAAAAAACTTGCCCCACCATTGGTGGTTGAGAGATATAATAATATCCTCTATTCTCCTAAACATAGCACAAAATTTGCCATGGGATCCCCATTGAGGTATTTGTAGATAGCTATCATGTCCCCTGTCAAGCATCGCTTCTCCAGCGAGAATAAATTTAGTGCTTGCAGTCTTTCCTCATAATTGAGGGCATCCAGTCCCTTTATTAGTTTTGTTGCTCTTCTTTAGACTCTCTCCAAGTCCATCACATCCCTTCTGAGGACCCGTGACCAGAACTGGACAGAATACTCCAGATGTGGTCTAACCAGAGTGTTAGGATTATAGTTTTATCTCTGGAGTATATCCCTTTTTTATGCATGCTAAAATTCTGCCAGCTTTGGTAGCTGCAGCTTGACATTGCATTCTATTACTCAATCTGTCATCTACTAGGACCCCCAGATCTCTCCATCTTTGATTTCCCCAGCCGTACTCCTCCTAGTAAGTAGTTTGTTTTTTGCCCCCAAGTGCTTTACTTTACATTTCTCCACGTTAACACTCATTTGCCATGTGGTTGCCCACTCCATTATTTTGTTCAGGTCACTCTGTAAAATTTCCATATCTTGATGTGATGTCATTGCCCTACTTATCTTTGTGTCATCTGCAAAAACTGAGATTGCGCTATTTATCCCATCCTCTATATCATTTATGAATACATTGAATAGAATTGGTCCCAAGACAGAATCTTGGGGTACCCCACTCACCCCTCCAGACCAGTCTGAGTTCATTTTGTTTATCACCACTCTTTGGACACGTCCCTGTAACCATTTTTTTACCCAAGCACAAACCTTATGGTCCATGCCTGTGGACCTCAGCTTGTAAATTAAGTGTTTATGGGGGACTGTATCAAATGCTTTTGCAAAATCCAGATACACTAAATCCACAGGGCTTCCCCTGTTTAGATGGCAGCTCACTTCCTTGTAGAATGTTATCAGGTTGGTCTGGCAGGAACGACCTTTCGTAAACCCATGCTGATTACTATTAATGATATTTTTTTAATCTCCAATAATTTACCCACTATTGATGTTAGGCTTACTGGCCTGTAGTTGCCAGGAATATGTCTCTGCCCTTTTTTGAATATTGGTACCACATTGGCTTTTTTCCAATCAGCTGGTACCATTCCTATCAGTATGCTATCCGCAAAGATTAGGAACAAGGGTCTGACTATAACCTGACTGAGTTCTCTGAATACTCTTGGGTGTAAGCCATCTGGTCCTGGTGATTTATTTGTATTGAGTTTATTAAGTCTTTCATTGACTCCGGCCTCTGTTAGACACAAGGGTATGTCCTGTGTTGTGTCACTAACAGTACTGTTGCAGTCAATATATCCCTCCTTTTCCTGCGTAAAAACTGAGGCGATGAAGGTATTTAGTACAGTTGCCTTCTCTATGTCATCTGTAACCATCCTCCAATCCTCATCTTTTATGTGGGCAATGTGCTCTGATTTCGCCCTCTTACTGTTAATATATCTAAAAAAAATGTGGGATTTTTTTTTACTCTCCTCCGCTGTGTCTCTCCTAATCTTTTTTCGTCGCCCTAATTGTGTTCTTACATGCCTTATTGCATTACTTGTAGTGTTGGAATGCTGATGATGACCCAACCTCTTTATATTTTTTTAAAGTCCATTTTTTTCTCTTTAATGAGGCTTTTTACATTACGGTTTAGCCACCCAGGTTTAACCTTTGCTATTCTTTATTTATTGCCCATTGGAATGCACTGTGTTTGTATTTTGTTTAATATGCTCCTAAAGCATTCCCATTTTTCTACCGTGTTCAATGTTTCTAGGATTTGGTCCTAATGATGACATTTCCCTGTCTCGCTGCCATCTCTAACTGTAATAGTAGGTCCAGCTCCTCCTCCTTCAGGTTGGGTGGCCTATAACATACTATTCATTTCCCATTTACTTCTTCTCTTTGAAGTTCTACCCACACTGATTCCACCTCCCAACTCGTCCCATTCATAATATCGCTCCTCTCTACCATCATTTTTAACATATAGACACATCCCTCCCCCTCTTCTACCTTCTCTGTCCTTCCGAAACAAGGAATACCCCTGGATATTTACCAGCCAATCGTGTGAGTTTTTCTCACAAAGTCTATATCCTCCTCATGTAATAGCATCTCCAGTTCCTCTATTTTGTTAGCTAGGCTCCTAGCATTTGTGTATATGCCTCACAGTGTTGTATAAGTGCATATTATTTTCCCCTTATGTTTCCTCTGGCTTTGTTTTCGAATGGTCCACTCATTCTCCCCGGGGTTAGATGTTACGGCTGTATTATCACTGCTGACTCCACTATTACCCTCTGTCCTTTGCTCACTATTATGAAGCCCATGTAATGCCTACAAAGTTATGAACTCCTAAAGGTCGTTAGGAGCTGCCACTAAGAGGCTTAAAGTGATACTAAAGTCTTGATTTTGTTTAAAAATAACAAACATATTTTAACTAGCTGCTCTGTGCAGTGGTTTTGCATAGCGCAGCCCAGATCCTTCTCTTCTTGGGTCCCTCGTGGGCGCTTCTGGCCCCTCCCTCCTGCTGAGTGCACCCACAGCAAGCAGCTTGCTATGAGGGCACCCAAGCTGAGCTGCTGCTCTGTGCATCCATTCAGACACAGAGATGCTGCTTGGCTCCACCCCCTCTCTCTCCTCATTGGTTCACTCACTTTGATTGACAGCAGCGGGAGCCCTGTTTCTGTCTCAGCCAATGAGGAGAGGGAGTCCTGGAGGGAGTCCAGCCAAGCCTCTTGTGCAACATCACTGGATTGAGATGGGCTCAGGTAAGTATTTTTAGGGGGGCTGAGGGGGGCTGCTGCATACTGAAGGTTTTTTATCCTAATGCATAGAATGCATTAAGATAAAAAAAATCTGCCTTTACATCCACTTTAAGGACTTGGTTTATTGTAACACATCTTTTCACATCTTCAATTAACAGCTTCCTTTTGGTTCTATCTGCACTGGGTCAAATTACATTTTAGAGCTGCAAATTAAGTTTGTGCTGGAAGACTTCCCTTGGTTGTACTTTTTTTTAAATAACAAACATGTTATACTTATCTTCTCTGTACAATGGCAGGGAGCAGCCTCGATCCTCATCTTTTTGGGTCCCCCACCGGCAGTCCTGGCTCCTTCCCCCTACTGAGTGCACACAATAACAAGCCTCTTGCTTGCACATTCAGACAGAGAGTGTTCAGACAGCCGCTGTATGAGCCAATGAGGAGAGAGAGAACTGAGACAGCCGCTGCTCTCTGGCACATCGCCGGATCAAGATGGAGCTCAGGTAAATATAAGGGGGGCTGGGGGGAGCTGCACCCAGAATGCATTAAGCCTTTAGAACCACTTTAAGAATATAATGGCAAGCATGGGTCACTGACTGTGAGTCCCACTCCAGATCAGCATATGTTAAAAGTACTGGCCCAAGGGGCTAATGCCCTCCTGCCCAACAGCTTTATCTTTTCCTGGTGCAGTTCTTGATCTGATACAATAATTATGTAGTATTTGACAGGAAAGATGAGTTTTCTATTTACTATGAATTTGACACTTTTCGATTGTGCATACCTCTATGTATATTTCAATTTAGACTGTAAGCATGATAAAACTGGTTACCCAAACCAGCATATGTACAGTATATTCCATGGTAATTCACTTTTTACATGTAATGTTTCTTAGCAATCTGGTTTACCATGATTTATATATTAATTTGCTTATCTAAAATGAGTTTTATTGGGTATACAGACTGCTACAGAACATAGAGCAGGCATGTCCAAAGTCCGGCCAATCACGGCCCGCATTCCAGATTTGAATGGCCTGCCTGGTTATTTGGACATATATATCTTTTGTGGCCCCCAACGATCTCCTAGCGTCGGGGCCACTGTAGATATATATGTCCAGATGCCTTGGAGGGGACAGGGAGGAGGCAGGACAAGTGCCGTGCACACAGGAGAATTTCCTGTTTACACAGCAGCCTCTGTAATAGAAAGTCCCTGTCCATCAAAGGAGGCGGGACTTTCTATCAAAGAGGCCGCAGTTTCTCCTGTAGCTAATATTTTGGCGCTCGTCCTTGTCCCGCCCCCCTCCCTGTCCCCTCCGATGCTGCAGATGGATGGGAATTAGTCAGGCTGCAGTGATTGCAATGGTGAGTCTGCATTCTTGGCAATGATTGGAGTCTGCATTCCTGGCAATGATGGGGGCTGCATTCCTGGCAATGATAGGGGCTGCATTCCTGGCAATGATGGGGGGCTGCATTCTTGGCAATGATGGGGGGCTGCATTCTTGGCAATGATGGGGGGCTGCATTTTTGGCAATGATGGGGGGTTGCATTTTTGACAATGATGGGGGGCTGCATCCCTGGCAATGATGGGAGGCTGCATTCCTGACAATGATGGGGGGCTGCATTTTTGGCAATGATGGGGGGCTGCATTCTTGGCAATGATGGGGGGCTGCATTTTTGGCAATGATGGGGGTCTGCATTTTTGTCAATAATGGGGGGCTGCATTCTTGGCAGTGATGGGAGGCTGCATTCTTGGCAGTGATGGGGGCTGCATTTTTGGCAATAAGGGGGGGCTGCATTTTTTGCAATGATGGGGGGCTGCATTCTTGGCAATGATGAGGGGGCTGCATTCCTGGCAATGGTGGATGCTGCACTCATGGCAATGGTGGGGCTGAAGATGGGCACTGGCCCTTATTTTGCTTCGTAGTTTTTTATGTAAAAATTTAGTTTTTTTCCTGAAACTTCTCTCTTAAAGTGAAGGTGCGTGTATATCCAAATAACACGCCCAAGCTCATCTCTTTACTCACATACAGCCACAAAGGCAAGAGAATTCTTGTTGGGCAGTGTATTAGTGCTCGAACTAACACACAGACGGAATTTTAATGGTTCAAAAAATGTCAGGGAAAATGGTCGGCCCTCACGCACGTTCACTTCATCAAATCTGGCCCTCTTTGAAAAAAGTTTGGACACCCCTGACATAGAGGAACTGATGCATGAAAGTTATGCTAACAATACATTTTTTCCCATAACAGAGAACCCTTGTATTATTCTGAAGCAAAGACTGGAGAAGCTACAGTTGTAAACTAATGTGTTTTTATGGGCAAAAAGGGTTCCTGGTAGTTGCGATGCAAAACTCCTTTTCTTTTTACGCAAATGAGCAGAGTGATGTTGCAACATTTTCAGGTTTATTCATTTTACTGTAAACATATGTATATAGCAGAGGTCATCCATTGTCCATATGCTCAGGAATAATGTTCTGGAATTTTACGATATACGTCCAGATCATGCAACAGTTTTTTTTTGTTTTGCTTTTCCGCACAATGATGTCATCAGAATACTTGGAAGTTAGAGTAGTCTTCTGGAAAGAAGGAGCAAGACATTGGGTATAATTAAAATATTTATGTCCAGTCAGTCCAATCAAATCTTTTTATTTAATGTTTAATGTTGAAACCCCTTTGAGTTTTAACCGCTGTTGGGACCTCCCTTGGAGAGATTTCCTTTCACTTAATGTTATGGTAACAATAGTTTCACTAGCCTGAAAATGAGGGGAAATCTCCAACAGCAACAGAGAAATAAAAATGTTTAATTTTGTAGTAGGGGTAAGATTTAATGCTTAATGTGACCTTGCTGCTGATTTTTCCTCACTGCTTGTCTGATGAAACCATCAACAGTGTGACAGTAAGTTAGGGGAAATACCTCTAATCTTCTAATCGTTGCCCATTCCCAAGAAAAAAAAATGTTTTTACTGGGCATACATTTTAAATTTTATGTATATCCAATCACTAAAATCTCATGTAAGGTTTAACATTTTTAAATAAATCTGTTGCGTTCATTTAGAAAATGCCTGGAGGGCCTGCTATGAAGGTACTTTTTCATGCATTTCCTGTTACAGGGTACCGATTTTCCGTCCCTGTCTCTCAGTTTATTTTTTGCATTGTCACCCAGTCACTCAGGCTTGCAAAGTGGACTACCAGTGGATCTGTCAGAATATATTACATCCACCATTGTCACCACCAAGAAAAGCACCCTAAAACATGCCATGCAGACATTACTGTAGTGTGCCAGTAGAAGGGCTTAAAAAGGTTTCTGAGCATCAGTAGCACTGACATGAACCAAAGGAAGAAAATAATGTGAAAACAAGTTAAAGACCATTGTTTAAAATACACAGTGCTTTAGCAAACTAACAATCATTCTAATCTAATCGGCTAATCATCAAACATTCTTATGGCCCATACACACTGTCGGATTTTCCGATGACCAGTTCCGTCGGATCATGTCCGTCGGACTTTGTCCGATGTTGGTGTTGCGTACACACGGTCGGACAACGTTGTCGGAATTTCCGGTCTTCAAGAACGTAGTGACGTAAGTCGTCTTCCACAAGACTAGAAAAGGGAAGTTCAGCACCACATCCTGCACCCGTTGGGCTCCTTCTGCTGATCCCGTGTTTATCGCGAGTTAGTTGAAGTTTGGGGACTTACGATTCGCGCTTCACAGTTTTGTGACTCAGATCGTTACTGCTCTTCAGTTTGTGCTTGTCGTGCGTATCTGTTTATTAGTGCGTGTAGTCAGTTCGCATTTGTTGGTCATTGCGGCCTATATCTTGATATAGAACGCTTTGGTTTTCACTGCTTATTGTCTGCTCGTTTCTGGTATTCATTTCGTTCTTTCAGGCCTTGCTTTTTATCGGTGCTTTCTGTTTGTTCGTTCTGACCAGCCGACCGTTTGTGAGCGATGTTTCCCGTACATACTCGTCGCCGAGTTCGTGCTGTACGCGGAATTGGTGTCGGGCTTTTAGCTTTGAGCCAAGACCCGTCCAAGAACAGAGTGACGAGGAGTATGTGAACCAAGAATTGGTTGCTTCAGCGTGATCAGTTCTCGCACATGCCTTTGCTTCGTGAGATCCGGGAGAATAATCCTGATGATTTCAGGAACTTTCTCTGGATGACGGACCCCATTTTTCACCGTCTTTTGGCTTTGCTGACCCCTTTTATCAGCCGGCAGGATACCTGCATGAGACAAGCCATCACTCCGGAGCAGAGGCTTGTTGCCACGTTGAGGTACTTGGCGACAGGGAGAAGCCTTCAGGATTTGAAGTTCTCCTCAAGTATCTCTCCCCAGGCTCTGGGAATCATTATTTCGCTCCCCTATGAGAATGTACAAAAGGAAGATTTAGCACAACAATCTATTGAGGGCAAAAATAGGAAATGTCAAACATTGCTTGAAAGTGAGGGACAATATTTTTGGTTGGCCAGTTTCAAATGACAACAACATGAATGTAGTCACTTTGTAAAGGTGCTAAACTTACTACCTTTTTGGTACACCCCTCTAGTATCACCTGGAGCACATGTGTGGAACAGCATAAAAAAAAGGGCGTTTGGGTGTCCCAGCACTAGTGCTCTAGAGTCCAGATGGGTAAACAGCTACTGAGTGACCTCTCCTTTACATTGAATAAATTTGCTTTACATTCTTGATGACATCTCTATTGAGAACAAACTTCCTTTCACTAAAAACTTCACGAAACCTCGTATTATAAGTGGCCGAACGATCGAGGTTGAGTACGATCGAATGGACACACACGAACATGACAGTGGCAGAAAGATCGAGGTTGAGTACGATCGAATGCACAGACAAACATGAAAGTGGCCATTTTCAAAGGTACAACATTGAAAAAAACAAAACACATGGAGCAGTATGCAAGCAAGAAATCATACACAAAACACAACTACTTACTTTTTTGAAGAACTCGCTTGATCTTTCTGTACTGATCGGGCTCCCTCAGTTTCAGGTCTGACCAGCGTTTCCTCAGTTGCTCTTTTTTATCGTTGTACCCCAAAATTATTGGACAGCCTCCTCACAACTTTAGACATGATCTTGGCCTTTCTGACATTTGGGATGAGGTAAGGCCCATACTTCCCATCATAGTCGCTCCTCTTCAATATGTCCACCATCTCCAACATTTCTCCAAATGACATATTGGAGGCCTTAAATTTCAGCCTCCGGGATCGGGACGTTTCTGCCTCTGGCCTTTCCTCGTCCTCCTCCTCGTTGCTGCAATATTTGTGAGACGAGGGGAGAGAAAGCTCAAGCACGAGACGAACGCTAGAACGAAGGTACAATTTGAACTTGGTACATAACTAGCCTAGACTGATTAGACCTTGAAGCTTATTTATGGAGAAAATTAGGAGAGTTTAGCCTGACATTATTTATAGTGTTTTGTGTGGTGTTGTGTCTTGCAGAGATTATGGAGGGCTTCAACGATGTGAGTTTTCTCCCCCTCTTCATTGATAAATATAGGGAAATTACCCTATTATGGCAGGCTAAACACCCCGATTACGGCAACAAACCAAAGAGGTACGCAGCCATGCAGAAACTTGTGGAATTTGTAAAGCCAAGGATGCCCACGGCAACCGTTCATAAGTTAAGACTCAAAATTGGCAGCCTGAGGAGTGCGTATTTCCTCCTTCCACGCTTCCTTCCACGCAGGCCACCCCTGATGAGGCTTCCGAGGAGCAACCTGGGCCTTCCAGTCTGGAAGAGGTGGAGGAGCCCAGCTTGAGCCAGGTATAGTAGTTTTGGAACCATTTTTGTGAAAAATGAATGATGTTCACTTAATTCTGGATCCACAATTGCTTAGTTCCTAACGTGTTTGACATATCAACGGACAGTAGTGTTGGAGACATTTGGGGCAAGAATCTAAACTGCTGGGCTAAAAATTGTATGGTTTTCTATTTGTAGACATTTTGCAACAGTCAATAGATGAAAATTGTGTGTGTTTGATGAACAAATAACTCAAACTATGTCCCTTTTTCATACACAGGAAGACCTCAGCCAGGAGGTGGCTGTGGAATGTGGCAGTCAGGAGGAGGCAGGGGTTAGTGGCAGCCAATAGGTGGGTAGTGGCAGCCAAGAGGGGGGTAGGCCTAGGAGCCTGACTGTCTCCCAAGTCCCTCCCCTCCGCCTTCCCTACAAAAGGGCGAGAAGGGGGGGTGAGGTGGGAGAGTCAGCGCTCCAGCTGATCAGAGAGGCTTCAGCCTCCCTACATGCCACACCCACCTACGAGGAGGCTTTTGGCTCCGTGGTTGCCACTAAAATGAAGGATATGGAGGCGGGGCAACGCAACATGTGTGAGAATGTCATCCTCAAGGGCCTAAATAAGGGGATGGCTGGGGGGATGACCCCACTCACACATGTTTGCGATAGTGACCTTGCTCTGCCTCCTCCTCCTTCTGCCACCCCACCAGCACCACAGCCACAGCGTGGAAGGAAGCGTGGAAGGAAGACAAGAGAGTGACGACCTGGATTCAGTCTGGTCTGAGAGAAGATGGAGCCTCTCGTAGTACCAGAGCCTGGGGACCTAGATGGCATCTGCTGCAGTTCCGGATGTTTTGGACTTCAGGACCAGATAGCACTCCCTTATTAAGATACGTACTCCTCAGGCCACCAAGTTTTGAAGCTTAAAAAATGATGTTTGCCGTGGGTGTCCAAGGCTTTGCAAATTCCCCAAGTTTCTCCATCGCTGCGTTCCTCTTTGGTTTGTTGCTGAGACCTAAATAAAGGTATTTTTGAGTTCAAAAAATCATGGCCTATGTGTTTTACTTTTCTACAATGACAGTTTATTTGTGAGTAGGCAGGTACATTTCACAAACCATAAAGTCCAATTAACAATGGGCACCAACAACAAACAACCTCCTAGTAAATTTAAGCAACAAATACAAATGATAAGAATGTTGTTTTGCTAAGTTGAGACACACAACCCCCCTCAAAAATCAAAATAAATTATCCAGAAAATATGTATTACAAACCAAAAATAAAAAATGACAAATCATCCCAAAAATATAACAAACATTCTTTTACGATCTGACGAAAAATAAACATCTAGCCAAGAAATCCTGAAAAAGAATAAATCAATACGTTTGTGAGAAGTGAGGGTGAATAGGAGCAGCTAAAACACGTCATTCTTCTTGCATTGTAAAGAAAAAGAAAATGCGCTGCATTAAAGACATTTTAACATTGCAGCGTGACGAATGTGCCGTGTCGATTAGGAATGGTAGTTTTACCTGACCAAGCGCTTCCGTCACAGAATTTCTTCTGAGCATGCGTAGCACTTTGTCCGTCGGACTACGCTACACACGATCGGAATTGGTATGATCGGACTTTGTTGTCGGAAAATTTATAGAGCAGGAGATAGAACTTTGTCCGTCGGACAATCCGATTGAAACTGTCCGATGGTGCCTACACACGGTCGGAATTTCCGACAACATTGTCCGATAGGACAGAATCCATCGGAAAATCTGACCGTGTGTATGGGGCTTATGATTACCTTTGGTCAAGGGTTTATTTTTATTTAGTGTTGTTTGCTTTTCTGTGGATCAAATGTGGGTTTCGGGTACTGGGGGATGTAAGAAAAATCCAATGTGTACTAGAACAAGAAGACTTTTGAATGCTCAAAATTCTGAGCAAAGACTCGCTGCAAGATGTGTATTCACATGCAAGCAAAAACATATTAGTGTGCACACTAAGCAGTGTGTGCGTAGGCACACCTGCACGCTCTGCATTACCATTGGTGCCAAATGCCCTATTTTAGCTGGAATGTGACATTAACAGATTGCTGAGTGGTCTTCAGATAGTTCCTGATCTACCTGAATCCTTATCTGCTACATTTGCCTTCCTGTGCACGACCATCTTTGCCTTTGACACGTGTTTGGATTCCTGTCCACCTATTTTGACCTCGGCCTATGTTTAGACTCTATATCCTGCTTCCTAATTCAGCACCTCGCCTGGCAGTGAACTAACCTCGTCTTGAACCCTGACTTTTTTGTACCTCGATGTTTAGCTGTTGACAACCTTTGACTTGTGCCCTGGCGTTGCACCTGTCTTCTGATCAAGTATCACCATGTTCTGGCCTCTTGTCCTTGTCTGGTGGTCCACAGTCATCTGTGTCCTGCAACCAAAAGTTGGTGATGCCCACAATATCAGCCCTCATTCCACTCTGTGTCTTCAACATCTCCTGTCACCACTACCAGGGGTGTTGTACAAGAGATGCCCAGGCAAGCCCCCTTTCTAGCTCAACCTGCATCTGGTACATAACGGGATTTTTAATTTCTTTTTTTTTTTTTTGTTTGTTTTGCCTGAACTTAATTGATATGGGTCTTTTTTTAACCAATGATTTAAATCTGACCTAGTAAATATATAAAGATTTTATTGTTTTTCTAATAACTAGTATTTTTTTCACTCAAGAACAAATTACATTTAAGAGTGATCGTTTATCCTTTTCCTTTTACATGACATAGTTTTAGAAATCTCAATAAAAGTTTATTTAAGCGTGGGGGTATTAGGTTTAGAAAAATCAAGCTTGTGAAAGCGTTTTGTATGTGTTCCTTAACAGATGTAAATTTTGCCTGACAGCATGTAATTGTAGTATGTTTAATATCTAAGCACACACTAACATTTACAACACTCTAAAATAGATTGCACTCACAAGCAATGTGAGACTAATATTGGAAAGGGCCAAGTGATATGATGTAGGTATAATTGATTGTGTTGTCTTGCACTTCATGTACAAGTGTGCTAAAGATCCTAGACAGGAGTAGAGGCATTTTATCTTAATCCGTACGCTTTTCCGTTCCTTTGAAGTGGTATGAGTTTAGTAAAAGCATTATACACTCTTTGTTTAAAATAATGCAAAGGGTCCTCATTTATAGTACATTAATCTTAACAGAGAAGATAGCCAGCCTGACTGGAAGGTATCTATGATATTAAGCAGTTCATGGGACTGTGAAGTGCTGAGCGCGATCATGCAGAGCAACAGGCCACAGGAATGCAAACCATTCACAAAGCCAAAAGTGGAGCTAGCAGGTGGCCTCCCTATTCATCTGATGTCAACACGCTGCTCAGATCAAGACCTTTTAACATCTCTGTAGGCCTACCAGTGCTTTTAATTAAATGTAATGCAGTCGTTGAATGTGCTTAAATATGAGAAAACCACACTGTTAAAAGCACACATATCTTCTGCGCACTAAGGATTGCCATAGCTATATAAATAAATATCATGGATTAAATTAGATTGTAATGTTGTATATGTTTCAAATGGTTTCCATACGCTAGTCAATGTAACACTGGAGGGACTCTTTGAAATCTTTATGACTGACCATATTTCCCTGGAAAAATGTTCTTGTTCATATAAAGAGCTTATACATTGATATGTACATATATATTAAACTCTTCTGTGTAGAAGGTTCCCTGATTCAATGAACAAAGACATAACTGTTCACTTAATAAATTAAAAATTTAAGAAGAAACTCCACTTTAAATGAAACACTATAAAAACTGTATAGGATTTTGAACATTTCTGGCTCATCATTTTAGACTGCCATTAATAATTATTTGTAAAACACATTACAGTTTTTTTTTATAATTCATTTAGTTAAAATCTTTATTCGTAAGTGCTGAAAAAGGCAATCTGTGCCTAGTTAACATGCAAGCTTGATTTATACACCACAGTACAATCATCACTGGTTGAATTCATTTAATGGGATAAATCATTACTCTACAATAGATGTTGTTGGATTCTGTAAATCCCTTTCAGCTATGAATGCTTTCATTTCATATTCATTGTAAAACAAAAATTACTGCCTTACAACTAAACCCCCAGGTTCAGTTTGCAGCAGAACATGCGAACAGGCAAAAAATTTGTGCGAACATGCGAACACCATTAAAGCCTTTGAGACACGAACATGAAGAATCAGAAGTGCTAATTTTAAAAGCTTGTATGCATGTTATTGCAATACAAAGTGTATGGGGACCCGGGTATTGCCCCAGGGGACATGTATCAATGCAAAAAAAAAAATTCCTTCCTCGTTCGCTATCTCCTGTCATCTCGAGCTCTCTCCCTTTGTCTCCTCGCTCTCTTTTATGACCTCTCACGTCTTATGGCCCTCCCCCATCTATTACTTTCTCTCTCTCCTTCTCAAGCGACGCTTCCTCTACTTCCTTTCTCTCCGGCCTCATCTCTTCTTTCGTTCCCCCCCCCCCACCCCGGATCGTTATCTTCTAGTCGCTGAGTTTCCCAGCTCACACTCCTTCTTCTCTCGTACGGTTTTATCAGCCCTCGCTGCCATTCTCTTTCTCCTTCGCTCTTCCTTCTCGTTCTTCTCTTCTTCTTCTGGCTTCCACTATCCTCTTTACTCTTCTTCTCCTTATTGCTCTCTCTCTTTTTTCCTCTTCTCTCTCATTACCTTCTTCTCTTCTCACCGTTTCTCTCCACACCCACTAGTCACCTCTTATGCCCACTTGATGCCGCACCGTCTTCTCTCCACTCTTTCTTTCCCATCTCTACTGCTTTTCTGCTCCGTCGATTCTCTTCCTCCTCCTCTTGCCCCTCTCCCTGCTACTCTATCCTCGTACCCTTCCTCTTCTTTCACTAGCGAGAACTCCTCTTTTCTCATTCCTTCCGTCTTTTCCTTCGTGCTGTCGTTTAGCTTCGTCAAGGGCTCCTTTCACTTACTTCGTTTTGATCTTCGTCTTCTTCTTCTCTCAATTTACTCTGTCTCACCTCTCCTCCTATCTCACGGCGTACTCTTCGTGTCTCGACTCATCGCCTCTTCCCCCTCTCATTCATCTTTACCCTACTCCCTTTCTGATCATTCTTCTCCTCGTATCCTTCTCTGTCGCCTTCTATCGCTGCTTCTCCTCTCTCATCTTCTCTCCGTCATCTCTCTCTCTCCTCGTTCCGTCTCTCATTCCTGCCCGCATTCCTATCTTCTGACCTCTCTTCTCTTTGCTCCTCGGTGTCTAATATCTCTATGCCTTCCTTCTCTCCACTTCCTCTAGCTTCTCTCTACAACGCCGATGTTATTGTGTTGAATTTACTTTTCTTGCCTCCTCTTCCCTTCTCTTCTATAATCTTTCTCTCTCTCTTCGATTCGTCTCCATTACGTCTTCTCTCTCTCTCCGTCTCAGCCCTCGTCTGTTCTACGTCCACTTTCTTCCTGTCATATCATACTCTATCTCTATTCTCCCTGCCCTCGAGCATCTCGTTTTCTGCCCTCTTCTTCTCTCACTTTGGCCCTCCTCTCTCTTCATTTATTGGTGTTTTATCCGTTCAAATTCTTGGCAGCCTTTCTAGTTCGTCTCTGCTTCTGCCCTTCGACTCTTCTTCCTCTCTCCATCTCCTTACAGTTCTCCAAGGGCGGTGCTCGCCTCCTTACTTTACCCGATCCGTTTCTCTTCCTTCTCGTTCACTCTTAAAGCCCCTTCGCCCGTCCGTGTCTCTCTCTCTTCGAATCTATACTCTCTCCTCATCGGTCCTCTTCCTAGCCTCATTGGGGACCCGGGTATTGCCCCAGGGGACATGTATCAATGCAAAAAAAAAAGTTTTAAAAACTGCAGTTTGGAGGCGCATGCGCGGAGCCCGGAAGATGGCTGCCTAAGCCAGGAGCTTCTCACCACCCCAGTCCAGTCCACAGCGATCCACCGCCACCTACAGCACCTCCGGACACCCAAGCATCCCCCCATATGTCCGGTGCCACCGCAAGGAGAGACCTAAGGCCGCAATTTGACACATTAGATCCGGCCGGCGGATCCAAGATGATGGCCGCGACGTGGCCTCATGCCTCCAGCGCTGAGGACACTCCTGACGGCAGGCTGATGATACCCCAGACCCCCTGCACTTCACCCCCCTGGTACATGTGAGTACCCAGCAGGACATGTCCCCGTCCCTGGCCTCCACAGAATCCCTGATTGGGCACACCATGGAGGACTATGCCCTCTCCCCTGTGGGGCCTAACACAGCCAGCCATGTTGATCCATACTCTGCTAGCTCCCAGGCCGCAGCCCCTACCTTCTCACTCGCTGACCTATACCAGAAATTTTCTGAACTTCTTGACAGGGGACTGTCTCAAACTGCAGCTAAGATCACAGGAGACTTAAAGGCAGACTTCCAGAATCTGGGAACCAGAATTGATGTGATTGAAAACAAGCTAGAGCAAACGATCACGGCTACGAACCAAAACTCGGATCACATACAAACAGTACAGGAAGAATTGGATGTGGCCCTATCCAGAATCGATGATCTGGAAAACCGATTGAGGAGGTATAACATCAGGAGCAGAGGCCTACCCAAATCCGTCACTAACATCCCAGCAGCGGTACAAAATGTGATCCAGAACCTGATCCCAAATATTCCACAACATCGCATGGATCTGGACAGAGCTCACAGAGCCTTGGGGCCCCCCAGAAAGGACAGCTCATGACAGACATTATTGCTAAACCCCACTTCTATGCAGTGAAGGAAGAAGTCTGCCTAAGGTGATGTGTCAAGGACACCCCGTCCAAATTTTCGCAGACCTTTCTCCCTCCACGATGCAACGCAGACAGTCGCTGAAGCCTCTGCTTCTGGTCCTAGCACAAAAGGACATAAAATACAAAGTGGGCCTTCCCATTCGCTGTAAAGTTCTCGGACAACGGGAAAAACGACGCTTTCTCAAATTTCCCTGGCAGTGAAAAACTGCTACTGCACCTCAAGTTCATTTTGCAAGAAGCGGCCATGGACACTTCCCACAACTTTCCTGGATCGTTCAAGAGACCGACCCCCACCAGCCCTCAATCTCTGCTTTGGAACAGGTCAAGGACCAAGAAGATTAAGGATAACGGCCCTCCTTGACTGGTGCCCGACTGACGTGAACTGTCCCATGTTCTTTACACGTTTGAGGGTCCAGGTTAAATCTGGGCCAGAGGACTAGATTATCTCCCATACATTGACCAGACCTTTAGCCAGTTGTTATTGCGCATTTACTTCATTTGTTGCGGTGATCCCCCTTTTGTTTGGGGATACACCCCACCTTAAAACCTGGGACCCGTCCCCCTCGGCTCCCTACGGGGAGGGGAGGAGGGAGGGTCCCCTAAACTAAACCTAGGCTCCGATGGCCTAGTTACTACCTTTTTATTTTGTTCCCGGTTGCTGCTTATTAGCATACTTGTATCTTTACCAGGGGTGCCCTGGCTGGGGTGGGCCCCTTGTGCCTCCACCTTTCCCTCAGACTCCAGAAGGTCTCTGGGGTTCTGGTTGCCTGTTCCCCATTGGAACAGGCCTTACCGGTTCTACCTGTGTAGTAATTCTTGGGGCGTGTCCCCAGTGTTGGTCATCTTACTTTAAAAAAGTAATTAGTTAAGATACAAATTACTTCTCCCAAAAAGTAATTGTGTTAGTAACTCAGTTACTACATTGGAAAAGCAATTAGTTACTAAGCAAAGTAACTGTGACTTTTTTTTAATATTCTAAGGGGCGGGTCTAGTATTACTGTAAGCAAGGGGCGAGTTCCCCCCTGCACGTCTATTTCCCCTCTGTACCCCCCTGCACATCTATTTCCCCTCTGTACCCCCTGAATGTCTGTTCCCCCCCCCAACACATATATCTGTTCCCCCTCTGTACCCCACTACACGTCTGCCCCACCCACACACATATATCTGTTCCCCCTCTGTACCTCACTACACGTCTGTCCCCCCCACACACACACATATATCTGTTCCCCCTCTGTACATCTGTCCCCCCCAAACTCACGGATCAGATCGTTCCTCCGATCAGAGTCACGGATCAGATCATTTTTGGATCAGCAAATAATTATTGAATTTGCAAAAACCTGTGAAAATTCCACTACCATATAGTCCCCACTGTAATATCCACAATCTCCTCCACTGTAATATACATCTCCCCCACTGTAATATCCACAATCTCCTCCACTGTAATATACATCTCCCCCACTGTAATATCCACAATCTCCCCCACTGTAATATCCACGTCATCTCCCCCACTGTAATATTGGCTGAGTATGGCTGGGTACGGCTGGGTATCGCAGAGTATGGCTGGGTATTACTGAGTATTGCAGAGTATGGCAGAGTATGGCTGGGTATTACCGAGTATTGCAGAGTATGGCAGAGTATGGCTTGGTATTACCGAGTATTGCAGAGTATGGCTGGGTATTACCAAGTATGGCAGAGTATGGCAGAGAATGGCAGAGTATGGCTGGGTATGGCAGAGTATTGGCAGGGTATTGCAGAGTATTGGCAGGGTATTGCAGCGCTGTGGGCACTACAGATCCAGCCCACAGCGCTTCTGCCATCCGATCTCTCCCCTCCACTGTACAGATCTGTACACAGAGGGGAGAGAGGAACCGGCGTCATCTTGACGCCGGTTTGTTTACAAGTGATCACTCCGTCATTTGACGGAGCAATCACATTGTAAACGGCCGACGGGTGCACCAAGATGGCCGCCGCTCCAAAGCTAGGCCGAAGCCGCTGTCTTTCCTAAGGCCGAGGCCGCAGATCGCGGCGGGTAATTGCGGTAACGCCGCCCAAGTAATGGGAGCGGCCTTACCATGAGGGGAAGAGTAATCAGTTAGATTACTCGTTACCCTCTAAAGTAACGGCGTTAAGCAACGCCGTTTACTTTAATTCAGTTAGTTACATCACTGGGTGTCCCCCCAAGGAACAGTTCTTTTAAGTTAGGAGACCTCTATCTCACCTCTTCTCCTCTCCGTACTGCTCTCTCCTTTTCTGTTCCCCATCTCCTCCATGTGCCTAACCTGTTTGCATTTTACAGCTCGCATTGCCTCTGTACGAAGGGTGACCCCCCCAGCTGTCAGAAGTATGGTCGGACGACCAAAAGGACCGAAAGAATAGAAGACGTCTATGGGTGAGTGACAATAGAGACAGCCACAGCATAGTGCTCTCTGCTTGTTACTTTATTAAAAAACAGCCCCAAAATTAGGCACACTTACAAGATCCAAGGATAAAAACAGCATAAGTATATACGTCCACTCGTTCAACACTACCATGGACTCACGGTGGCTGTGTGACGTTATGGGCTCGGCTCCTCCCCTCTAAACGTGTGTCGCCCTCTGATTGGTCTTTATCAGTAAATCTATTGATGAACCCCAATCATAGGGCGACACGCTGATCTGCAAGCGGTAAGGAAAGGAGAAACTGCCTTGATTTAATCTCTGTGAAGCTGTCAATGTGAGCACACTGCTTGGAGAGCATAGGAGGATCAGCTGTTGTGGCATGGAGGAGAGTGATCATGGTGGAAAGGAAAGGAATGACTATTATATGAGTTTTTACTCATCTGTGAGATGAGTAGGCAATTTGGCTGGTGAAGGATACACAAGTATTGATCTGAGTTAGGACGGATAAGCACAGTGGTGGATTGTTTTATACACTATAATAAATTAACTTTTCAACAATAGATATTATACAAATATGGAGTGGTTTCACTAGGATATCAATCATTCTTTTGAATATATAAAAGTGGATTATTAAATTATTTTTTTTTTTAAAGTTTCTTTATATAAATATGTAAATGTCATACAGCGCTTTACTATAAGGAAATAATTGTTCAATTGGTGTGGTGAATCACTGTGAGTGTTATAGCAGCTGCAGGGTTTTTCTTTTCATATACATTTTCTTCATATTAATTTTGATATCTATATAGTTTTATGCACATTGCACTTAAGATAGTTTCTTGGCGCTGATTGTCACTATACAATTCACTTTGAATGTCAGCCAGCCGAGCACTGGCATTGTATGACTGGCAAAAATGACCACAGACTTTTCTGGCCTGTCTCAGGAGATCTTGTAGGCCTGGGTACCTGGTCAAGAAATGCTGCACCACCAAATTCAGGATGTGTGCTAAACATGGAACATGGGTCAAGTGTCCCTGTCGGTATTGCAGAGAGAAGGTTGGTGCCATTGTCGCATGCAACCATTCCTGGCTGAAGCTGGCGTGGCGTCAACCACCTCTAAGCCTGCCTCTGCAGAGCTGACAGAATCTCTGTCCCAGTGTGGCTCCTGTCCCCTAGGTAGACCAACTCAAGCAGTGCATGGCATCTTTTAGCCTGACTACTTGCATAGCCCCTTGAGCTCTTAGGGAGCACTGCTAGTTCAGAGGACAATTCTGTAGAAGAGGCCATAGAGGAAGGAGAAGAGGAGGGAGAGGAGCATACAGATGTTATGGCAGAATCAAAACCAGCTTTTTGGAGGCGTGATGGTGGAACAAGCTCCAACAACACTGAACCTTGTCCTGCATCCTTCCCAGCTGCCAGAAGTTACCCAGTGCACCGTGAAGGAAAGGTAACATCCCTACCCATGGCTGCTTGACCATGAATCAGTGGTAATATGAACCTTACTGCTGACTGCCTTGTCCAACGAGGCTAAAACATTGCCTTCCACATACCAGTAGAGAGCCGGAATTGTCCCTACGTGAAAAGAAATGGCGTTTTGGAATCTGCCACTGTGGTGCAGCACATTCCAAAAATTCACAAGGGGGCAGAGTCTACCAGCTGAGACAGCAGTTGCAGTGCTAGCAATTTTAGCATTTAGATGCTGAGCATGTGGATGGCTGGGACCAACTTTCTTTTTACGGTTCAGCAACTGGGGTAGGAAAATTTGCCTGCTGAAATCAACTGGTGGTGTACTGCTAGCAGATTGGCTGCAAGTACTTGGGACACCTATTGCTATACCTTCATTCCACTCTTTTTTTTTGAGAGGACTGGAGGTATAGTAGGGTTGGAGATACCACATGAGGAGCAAGGAGGTAGTCTGCTTTTTTCTATGATGTGGGTCTTTCAAGTGCCTTTGTCAATGGACTGTATGGGAGGTCGTCATATGTCTGGTAAAGCATGTGGTGCCCAAGTGGCTGCTGTTCAGGCCACACTTGATCCGCTTCAGACATAGGTTGGAAACAGCAATGGTGCGATTTGCTGCACTCGTGACGAAAAAAAGGCCCACACCAAGGAACTTTTAAAAGTCAACGTGGGGGTCAGCAGCACCCTTCGCCTGTGGAGCTCTGCTGTGTAATGCAATAGGATGGCTGCCCTTAACCACTTTCAGACCGGACCAATTTGCAGCCAAAGGACCAGGCCCCTTTTTGCGATTCGGCACTGCGTCGCTTTAACTGACAATTGCGCGGTCGTGCGACGTGGCTCCCAAACAAAATTGACGTCCTTTTTTTCCCACAAATAGAGCTTTCTTTTGGTGGTATTTGATCGCCCCTGCGGTTTTTATTTTTTGCGCTATAAACAAAAATAGAGCGACAATTTTGAAAAAAATGCATTATTTTTTATTTTTTGCTATAATAAATATCCCCCAAAAATATATAAAAAAAATTTTTTTTTCCTCAGTTTAGGCCGATACGTATTCTTCTACATATTTTTGGTAAAAAAAATTGCAATAAGCGATTATTGATCGGTTTGCGCAGAAGTTATAGCGTTTACAAGATAGGGGATAGTTTTATAGCATTTTTATTAATAATTTTTTTTTTATTATTAATGGCGGAGATCTGCGATTTTTTTTGTGACTGCGACATTATGGTGGACACATTGGACATTTTTGACACATTTTTGGGACCATTGTCATTTTTACAGCAATTAATGCATTTAAATGCATTGATTTCTGTATAAATGACACTGGCAGTTTAGGAGTTAACCACAAGGTGGCAGTGTAGGGGTTAAGTAGGCCTAGGGGTGTTTTTTTTTACTGTGGGGGGGGCGTGGCTGTCAGCTAGTGAATGCTGATCTCTGCTCCAATCACAGGGAGCAGAGATCGGCGTCACTAGTTGCTAGGCAGAACGGGGAGATGCTGTTTATCTCGGCATCTCCCCGTTTAGCCGCTCCGTGAGACGATCGCGGGAGTCCCCGCGGCGATCGAGTCCGCGGGGACCGCGGCCAGACTCACGGGGGTCCCGACCGGCGCGGGAGCGCGCCGCTCCCGGCGCGCTCCCGATGGCACGGACAGGCTAAAGGAGGGACGTATATATACGCCCTCCTGCCTGTACGTGCCATTCTGTCGACGTATATCGTCGTGCGCCGGTCGGCAAGTGGTTAAGCTGCCCCTTGGAAGACATCCTGCCTCATTGGAGTTGTGCCTCCTCCTCCTCACTTTCCTCCTCACTTTCCTCCTCTCTTCTCTCAGGCACCCAAGTACAGTCAGTGACCTCATAATCCCCTCCCTCCTCGTCACTGGAGCAAACTTGGCAGTATTCTGCAGCTCGGGGAACATGACTGCCAGTTTCTTGTTCTTCTGTGGCACCCCCTCTCTCTAGGCTCACGTTACTCCCTTCCTCGACCTGGGAACCAACATCGGAGCCTTCAAATCGCTGCGCATCCTCCAGCAGCATGTAACAGACACTGTGGTCGAATAATTCTGGGGACTTCTCCGTGCATGATGGTGGGGCTACGAAACGAGTGACTGCGGACAAGGAGCTGGTGGAATGGGCCGCTTTGGCAGCTGCATTGGAAGGCAAACTACTCTGCGCCTGGGTGACAGAAGTGTTTTAGAAACTGTACACACTGGTTGGAACGCTAGAGATGTTTTATGCCAACCCTAGGCAGAGTGGTGGGTGGGGGTTCTGGGGTTGAGACCCCCACCCAGCACAATCTGATCCCCTTGGGGGTGCTGGGTGTATAAAAGGGACTCCCCTGGCCCCTTCTATCTCTACCAATGCTCTGCATCCTCCACAGTTACAGAACCCACCTTCCGGTTAGCATGTTGCAACTGTTCTAGGAGTTCCCAACAACTCTATGCCTAGATGGAACATTGTCCCAACTGACTCAGTTTATCTTCTTTTGCATTACAGCTACGTTTAGCTACATATTAATGACTAACTTTTTGTATCGGTTATTGATTCTATTACACTGTCAACCTGCTGCTACAGATGTTTATATATGTTTGATTACAAAATAAAAACTTTTTGAAAGAAACTGTACACACTTTTTTAGATACTGTGTACACCGCCTGCACTGTATTAGAAACTGTACAGTGGCTGCACTGTATTATATACTGTGTACACCACCCAAAGTGTATTAGAAACTGTACACACTGTATTAGATACTGTGTACACCGCCTGCACTGTATTAGAAACTGTACAGCGGCTGCACTGTATTATATACTGATAATAGAACAAAATATTTCCTCTTGGAGGGGGACTTTATATTAGAACAGATAGCTAATGAAATATGAAAAGGGTGTAAAAAAGTATAAATCATTTAATGAAAAATTTTAAAATATACAGCACGTACCCAAAATATATACGAACATAAATTAATTGAACATCTGGAAATTAGTTGATACACAGATACAGACATAATCACATAGAGTTTGTTGAGCTGAAGTGAGCACAGCAATAGTACCCAACGCGTTTCGAGATTAACCCAAAACATTTTTACTTTCTCTTCATCAGGGGTAAATGTGATTTGTCGCAAGTCCTACAAAACAGAGTCGTACAAGCTGTAAAAACAGTGTGTATTCTCCTGTATCCAGATCTGCAAAATTGCTGCAGCTCTCAGCCCCAATGGTCCCCAAATGAAGGGCAAGCAGTGTGTATGTCAGAGAAATATTGCGTTTCAGCGCCGGTTCCCTAGGGTACGCATGCGCGGCAGAGCGGTTTAGCAGCGCACACAGGTACGCGGGACAGCGGGTGCGCATGCGCGGGTTCACGGCGCTCGGGTATGTGTCCTGGCTCATCCATCGCGGCGCACGTCTGTGCGCGGCTCTGTCAGAAAGCCAGATACCCCACCTGACCACTTACCTGGCCTATAAAAGGCCTTCTCCTTCCCTTCAGAAATTGCTGGTTTGTTGTCTCTACTTCCTGAGTACCTGGCTCCTTGTATCCTGTATCCTGTTCCTGGTACCTGCCTGATTACCTGTGCTTGACCTGGACCTCTTCTGACCACCGCTGCTACTCTCCAGTGTTTGACCCCTTGGCTTGCCTCTTGGATATCCTTCTGCCTGATTACCTGTGTTTGACCCTCGGCCTGCCTACTGGACATTCTTCTGCTACTTACCAGTGTTTGACCCCTTGGCTTGCCTCTTGAATATCCTTCTGCCTGATTACCTGTGTTTGACCCTCGGCCTGCCTCCTGGACATTCTTCTGCTACTTACCAGTGTTTGACCCCTTGGCTTGCCTCTTGAATATCCTTCTGCCTGATTACCTGTGTTTGACCCTCGGCCTGCCTACTGGACATTCTTCTGCTACTTACCAGTGTTTGACCCTTGGCTTGCCTCTTGAATATCCTTCTGCCTGATTACCTGTGTTTGACCCTCGGCCTGCCTCCTGGACATTCTTCTGCTACTTACCATGACCCCTGGCTTGCCTCTTGAATATCCTTCTGCCTGATTACCTGTGTTTGACCCTCGGCTTGCCTCCTGGACATTCTTCTGCTACCAGTGTTTGACCCCTTGCTTGCCTCCTGGATATCCCTCTGCCTGATTACCTTTGTTTGACCCTCGGCTTGCCTCCTGGACATGCTTCTGCTATTTACCAGTGTTTGATCCCTTGGCTTGCCTCTTGGATATCCTTCTGCCTGGTTACCTGTGCTTGACCCTCGGCTTGCCTCCTGGACATTCCTCTGCTACTTACCAGTGTTTGACCCCCTGGCTTGCCCCTTGGATATCCTTCTGCTTGCTTACCTGTGTTTCACCCTCGGCCTGGCTTCCTGGACTTCCTACTACTTGGTTCACCCACTTATGCACCCCAGGACTATCTCCCAGTGTGTGACCTGGTTCCTCTACAGCCTCTGCCTTGTGTTGGTCCTGCCAGGTGTCTACTTCCAGTGCAGCTTCATCTACACACGGTCAACAGCCTTACTGCACACCACCTGCAACCCACCTGCTGGCAACCCGTGCATCTTTGTGCCCGGTGCCTCCTGTACCCATTCCAGGGGCATCGTGCATCTAGTCGCAAGGGGAGCAGCTCTCAGCATCTCGGCCCGGGTGAGTACCTGTGACAGTGTAACAGCGTCGCACCACCCACCAGCCGGAAAAGTTTCCTCACAAAGGACACACCAATGCCAGGCCCCAAAGGATAGCCCCACTAATCAAAAACAGGTGAGGGGGGATCCAAAATAGCTGGCTTGTTAGCAACACTAGGCTTCTAGGCACAACTGGTGATTACTTTGTTCAGGTTGACCTGACTTTGGGTTCTGAGGCTTCCTGGTGTATACTCTGCTGTTTGGGTTATACTGTCAAGACCTGGGGCTGCTGCTTATCACTATTTTGGATCCCCCTCACCTGTTTTTGATTAGTGGGGCTATCCTTTGGGGCCTGCCATTGGGTGTCCTTTGTGAGGAAACTTTTGCGGCTGGTGCGACGCTGTTACACACTGCTTGCCCTTCATTTGGGGACCATTGGGGCTGAGAGCCGCAGCAATTTTGCAGATCTGGATACAGGAGAATACTCACTGTTTTTACAGCTTGTACGACTCTGTTTTGTATGTCTTGCGACAAATCGCATTTACCCCTGATGAAGAGAAAGTAAAAATGTTTGGGGTTAATCTCGAAACGCGTTTGGTACTATTGCTGTGCTCTCTTCAGCTCAACAAACTCTATGTGATTATGGCTTGTACATTGTGTCTGTATATGTGTATCAACTAATTTCCAGATGTTCAATTAATTTATGTCTGTATATATTTTGGGTACGTGCTGTATATATTTTACCATTTTTCATTAAATGATTTATACTTTTTTACACCCTATTCATATTTCATTAGCTATCTGCTCTAATATAAGTCCCCCTCCAAGAGGAAATATTTTGTTCTATTATCTATTGTTGGAATGTAGGGCAGATTAACATTGCTTTGTGATATTCAGCACAGTTTTTCAATTATTATTTTTTTTTTGTATTATATACTGTGTACACCACCTGAAGTGTATTAGAATCTGTACACACGGTATTAGATACTGTGTACACCGCTTGCACTGTGTTAGAAACCACACAGCGGCTGCACCGTGTACACCACCTGAAGTGTATTAGAAACTGTACACACTGTATAGGATACTGTGTACACCGCCTACACTGTATTAGAAACTGTACAATGGCTGCACTGTATTATATACTGTTTAACCAACTGAAATGTATTAGAAACTGTACACCCTGTAGTATATACTGTGTACACCACCTGAAGTGTATTAGAAACTATACACAACAAATGCACTGTATACATAGGTTACACTGAATGTAGAGTATATATATATATATATATATATATATATATATACAGTATCTCACAAAAGTGAGTACACCCCTCTATATTGTTGTAAATATTTTATTCTATCTTTTCATGTGACAACACTGAATTACACTTTACTGCAATGTAAAGTACTGAGTGTACAGCTTGTATAACAGTGTAAATTTGCTGACCCCTCAAAATAACTCAACACACAGCCATTAATGTCTAAACCGCTGGCAACAAAAGTGCATACACCCCTAAGTGAAAATGTCCAAATTGGGCCCAATTAGCCATTTTCCCTCCCCAATGTCATGTGACTCATTGGTGTAACAAGGGCTCAGGTGTGAATGAGGAGCAGGTGTGTTAAATTTGGTGTAATCGCACTCACTCTCTCATACTGGTCACTGGAAGTTCAACATGGCACCTTATTACAAAGAACTCTCTGAGGATCTGAAAAAATAATTTTTGGTCTACATAAAGATGGCCTAGGCTATAAGAAGATTGCCAAGACCCTGAAACTGAGCTGCAGCATGGTAGCCAAGACTAGGGGTGAGCCGAACACCCCCGGGTTCGGTTCGCACCAGAACCTTCGAACGGACCGAAAGTTCGCGCGAATTTTCGAACCCTATACGTTATAATGGACGCGAACGTTCAAAATCAAAAGTGCTAATTACAACGGCCAATATGCATGTTAATGTCATAAAACAGGTTTGGGGACCCGGGTCCTGCCCCAGGGGACATATATCAATGCAAAAAGAACTTTTAAAAACTAACGTTTTTTCGGGAGCAGTCATTTTAATGATGCATAAAGTGAAAAAAAAAAAGTGAAATTTTCCTTTAAATATGGTCCCTGGGGGGTGTCTAAAGTATGCCTGTGAAGTGGCATGTGTTTCCCGTGTTTAGAACTGTTGTAAAGGAAAAAAAGAAGCCATTTAAAACCACTTGCGGCTTTAGGTTTGTTCTTAAGTAGAATCTGAACAGGTACATTATGAAGTGTAGCTCCATCCCCAAAAAATCTATTTTTAAGCTTTTTGGAGAACATAGGGAGGGGTTATCACCCCTGTAACATTTGCTGTCTTTGCACATCTGTTCAGAACATGTCACCTCACTTTCCGTCCCAATGACAAATGTTTTTGGAAAAAGTGGGGTTTTAATTGAAACAAGGATTGGTGATAAAGTATCAGTAGAGAGGAGATACCTTTTTCCCCAAATTAAATCTAACAGGATAGAATTTCCCTTCCTAGGGGTAGATTTCCTCTCACTTCCTGTTTTCTCTTTCCATTTGCAAGTAGGAGTCGTTTGTAAGTTGGATGTTTGAAAGTAGGGGCCTGGCGTATATACTCTGCAGAAATTTGCCCTATTAGATGTTGGTGTAGCCACAAGACTGGTGGGCACAGGAATGGGCCCTGCTGTGAGTTAATAGATCAAGATTTGTAATTGCATGCACCTGTTGAACAGGGCAGAAAAATTGGGGGTGGTGGTGGTGGTGGTGGACAGTGTTGCCACAAGACTGTAAGCTCTCACAGTTACTCTTGGTGGGTGCAGGAATGGGCCCTGCTGTGAGTTATTAGATCAAGATTTGTAATTGCAAGCACCTGATGAACAGGGCAGAAAAATTGGGCCTTTGGCGGTGGTGGTGGACGGTGTTGCCACAAGACTGTAGGCCTCATAGTTACTCTTGGTGGGCGCAGGAATGGGCCCTGCTGTGAGTTATTAGATCAAGATTTGTAATTGCAAGCACCTGATGAACAGGGCAGAAAAATTGGGCCTTTGGCGGTGGTGGTGGACGGTGTTGCCACAAGACTGTAGGCCCTCATAGTTACTCTTGGTGGGCGCAGGAATGGGCCCTGCTGTGAACTATTAGATCAAGATTTGTAATTACAAGCCCCTGTTAAACAGGGGCTAAAAAATTGTGCCTTTGGCACTGGTGGTGGTGCCACAACACTGCAACCCCTCACAGATACTGTACTTGGAGCACAGCAGTCACACGTGTTGCGAAGCATTTTTTTAAAAAATTGTAAGTACACGCCCCTGTTAAACAGGGGCTGAAAAATTGTGCCTTAGGCACTGGTGCTGGTGCCACAACACTGCAACCCCTCACAGATACTGTACTTGGAGCACAGCAGTCACACGTGTTGCGAAGCATTTTTTTTAAAAATTGTAAGTACACGCCCCTGTTAAACAGGGGCTGAAAAATTGTGCCTTAGGCTCTGGTGCTGGCGCCACAACACTGCAACCCCTCACAGATACTGTACTTGGAGCACAGCAGTCACACGTGTTGCGAAGCATTTTTTTTAAAATTTGTAAGTACACGCCCCTGTTAAACAGGGGCTGAAAAATTGTGCCTTAGGCACTGGTGCTGGTGCCACAACACTGCAACCCCTCACAGATACTGTACTTGGAGCACAGCAGTCACACGTGTTGCGAAGCATTTTTTTTAAAAATTGTATGTACACGCCCCTGTTAAACTGGGGCTGAAAAATTGTTCCTTAGGCACTGGTGCTGGTGCCACAACACTGCAACCCCTCACAGATACTGTACTTGGAGCACAGCAGTCACACGTGTTGCGAAGCATTTTTTTTAAAAATTGTAAGTACACGCCCCTGTTAAACAGGGGCTGAAAAATTGTGCCTTAGGCACTGGTGCTGGTGCCACAACACTGCAACCCCTCACAGATACTGTACTTGGAGCACAGCAGTCACACGTGTTGCGAAGCATTTTTTTAAAAAAATTGTAAGTACACGCCCCTGTTAAACAGGGGCTGAAAAATTGTGCCTTAGGCACTGGTGCTGGTGCCACAACACTGCAACCCCTCACAGATACTGTACTTGGAGCACAGCAGTCACACGTGTTGCGAAGCATTTTTTTTATAAAAATTGTATGTACACGCCCCTGTTAAACAGGGGCTGAAAAATTGTGCCTTAGGCACTGGTGCTGGTGCCACAACACTGCAACCCCTCACAGATACTGTACTTGGAGCACAGCAGTCACACGTGTTGCGAAGCATTTTTTTATAAAAATTGTATGTACACGCCCCTGTTAAACAGGGGCTGAAAAATTGTGCCTTAGGCACTGGTGTGGTGGCATGGATCATTGAGGAGGAGGAAGAGGATAGTCAGTGAACATAAGAGGACAGTCACTCAGCATCAGCATAGGCAGTCTTGAAGGGATGTGACATTAAAAATTATTCGGTTATATCCGCCTCAGGTGCCTGGTAGCTGGTGGTGATCCAAGACTGATTCATTTTGATGAAGGTCAGTCGATCAACCGAGGCGGTGGACAGGCGCACCCTATGATCGGTGACAAATCCTCCAGCAGCACTGAATGTGCGTTTGGAAAGAACGCTGGAGGCAGGACAGGCCAGTAGCTCAATTGCATACTGTGCAAGCTCTGGCCAGTGATCCATCCTCAGGACCCAGTAAGCCAGAGGATTTTCGGTGGGAAAGGTGTCCAAGTCTGACCTTGCCCCAAGGTATTCCTGCACCATGTATATCAGACGCTGGCGATGGTTGCTGGAACCGATCATACCTTGGGGCTGCGGACTAAAAAATTGTCTGAACGCATCGGTCAGACGTCCACCTTCCCCACCGCTCCTTCTGCTACTGACCGAAGCCTCAGCAACTCGTCGCCCAGGACCAGGAGTTTGTAACCTCCCAGTTTCTGGGAACGCGTTGCACAGACCTTTCTGCAAGGCCTCCCTGAGATGTCTCATCCTCTGCTCCCTCTGCGACGGCAAGATAAGGTCCGCAACCTTACCCTTGTACCGCGGATCAAGGAGAGTGGCCAGCCAGTAATGGTCCCTCTCCTTGATCCGAAGAACACGAGGATCCTTCCGCAGGCTTTGCAGGATCAGGGAGGCCATGCAGCGTAGGTTAGCTGAGGCATTCGGTCCGGAGTCTTCTGGGTCACTGAGGATGACATGATCGCCAGCCACCTCCTCCCAGCCACGTACAAGTCCACTGGTTTGTTGGGACTGTACATCATCCCTAAAAGACTGCTGCTGCTGATGCTGAGTGCCAGGCTCCACCTCCATGCTCACACAATCCTCCTCCTCCTCCTCATCCTCTTCCTGTGTGATGGGTGGGACAGAAGGAACACTGTCCGGATAAAGGGGGCCTTGAGAGGCAAGGAAGTCCTCCTCTTCCTGCCTCTGTTCTGCCTCAAGTGCCCTGTCCATTATCCCACGCAGCGTATGCTCCAACAGGTGGACAAGAGGGACAGTGTCACTGATGCATGCACTGTCACTGCTCACCATCCTCGTGGCCTCCTCAAATGGTGAGAGGACAGTGCATGCATCCCTGATCATGCTCCACTGACGTGGGGAAAAAAAAACAAGCTCCCCTGACCCTGTCCTGGTGCCGTAGTCGCAAAGGTACTCATTGATGGCCCTCTGCTGCGTGTGCAGTCGCTGCAGCATGGCCAACGTTGAGTTCCACCTGGTGGGCATGTCACATATTAGGCGGTTCTTGGGCAGGTTCAGCTCCTTTTGCAGCTCAGTCAGCCGAGCACTGGCATTATAAGATCGGCGGAAATGCACACAGACTTTCCTGGCCTGCCTCAGGACATCCTGTAAGCCTGGGAACCTGCCCAAGAACCGCTGCACCACCAGGTTGAGGACGTGAGCCATGCAGGGCACATGGGTGAGCTGCCCCTGTCGCAGGGCGGAGAGGAGGTTGGTGCCATTGTCAGAAACGACCATTCCTGGCTTAAGCTGACGTGGCGTCAACCACCTCTCGGCCTGCCCCTGCAGAGCTGCCAGAACCTCTGGCCCAGTGTGGCTCCTGTCCCGCAAACACACCAGCGCAAGCACGGCATGGCATCTTTTTGCCTGCGTACTTGCGTAGCCCCTTGTACGCCTACGGAGCACCGCTGGTTCCAAGGACAGAGCACTGGAGGAAGAAGAAGAGGAGGGGGTGGAGGAGAGAGGTGTGTCACAACCAGTAGCAGTAGTAGCGTTTTGGAGGCGTGGTGGCGGAACAACCTCCAACACTACTGCACCTTGTCCTGCATCCCTCCCAGCTGCCAATAGAGTGACCCAATGGGCCGTGAAAGAAAGGTACCGTCCCTGTCCATGCCTGCTGGACCATGAGTCAGCGGTAATAGGCACCTTACCGCTGACCGCCCTGTCCAGCGAGGCATGGACATTGCCTTCCACATGCCGGTAGAGAGACGGAATCGCCTTCCGTGAGAAAAAGTGGCGTTTGGGAACCTGCCACTGAGGAACCGCACATTGAACAAACTCACGGAAGGGGGCCGAGTCTACCAACTGAAAAGGCAGCAGTTGAAGTGCTAGCAATTTAGCCAAGCTAGCATTCAACCGCTGGGCATGTGGATGGCTGGGAGTGTACTTCTTTCTACGGTCCAGCAGCTGGGGCAGGGAAATTTGCCTGCTGCAATCGGACGTCGGTGTACTGCAAGTACTTGGTTGTGACACACCTAATTCTACACCTTCAGTCCTCTCAGAGCAGCTTTCAGAGAGGACTGAAGGTGTAGTGGGGATGGAGATCCCAGCTGATGAGGAGCAAGGAGAGGTCCGCTTAGTTCTTTGGTGTGGGTCTTTTATGTGTGCCTGCCAACGAGCTGCATGGCAGGTCGACATATGTCTGGTCATGCTTGTGGTGCCCAAGCGGCTGATGTTTTGGCCACGCGAGATTCGCTTGAGACAAATATTGCAAATAGCAGTGGTGCGATCTGATGCACTCGTCTCAAAAAAGGCCCACACCAAAGAACTTTTCTGATAACGTGCAGAGGCAGCGCCCTGCACAGGCGGAGCTCTGCGGTATTGTACAGTTGCTGTGCTGGCCTCTACCTGGCCTCCAGGGGGCATCCTGCCTCGTTGGACATGTGATGCCGCATCCTCCTCCTCCTCGTCCTCCTCCTCATCTTCTCTCCCTTCAGGCACCCACGTGGAGTCAGTGACCTCATCATCCCCTCCCTCTTCACCACTAGAGCAAACCTGGCAGTAAGCTGCAGCTGGTGGAACAGTACTGCCAGATTCCTCAAGCTGGGTATCATCATCCGAGCCTTCGAATCGTTGGGCATCCTCCTGGAGCATGTACCCAACACTGTGCTCAAAGAGTTCGGGGGACTCCTCAGGAGGACATGGTGGGTCTAGGGAAGGGGTGGCTGATGATGCCATTGAGTACGCGTTGGCAGCTGCTCTGCTAGTACCCTGAGCCTGGGTGAGAGAGGATGAGGAGGATGAGGAGGGCTTGGTCATCCATTCTACCAAGCCTTCAGCATGATGCGGCTCCACATGTCCAGCTGCCGAAAACAAAGACGCGCGTGTCCCATGGCCACGTGCTGATGACGATGCACGACCACGTCCACGGCCATGGCCACGTCCACTAGAAACAGAGCCTGCCTGCCCTGTGTTCTTGGCTCTGCACGCTCTGCCTCCCCTTGGCGGTCTTCCAGCCATTGTAGTCGGTAGTCCTGTGGGTGCTGCTGAGAAGAAAATATAGGAGCTCTGTGTGATGCCACTAACACACTAGAAGTCCTATGGGTGCTTCTGCAAAGAAAATAGAGGAGCTCTGTGTGATGCCACTAACAAACTAGAAGTCCTGTGGGTGCTGCTGAGAAGACAATATAGGAGCTCTGTGTGATGCCACTAACACACTAGAAGTCCTATGGGTGCTTCTGCAAAGAAAATAGAGGAGCTCTGTGTGATGCCACTAACACACTAGAAGTCCTGTGGGTGCTGCTGAGAAGAAAATATAGGAGCTCTGTGTGATGCCACTAACACACTAGAAGTCCTATGGGTGCTTCTGCAAAGAAAATAGAGGAGCTCTGTGTGATGCCACTAACACACTAGAAGTCCTGTGGGTGCTGCTGAGAAGAAAATATAGGAGCTCTGTGTGATGCCACTAACACACTAGAAGTCCTATGGGTGCTTCTGCAAAGAAAATAGAGGAGCTCTGTGTGATGCCACTAACACACTAGAAGTCCTGTGGGTGCTGCTGAGAAGAAAATATAGGAGCTCTGTGTGATGCCACTAACACACTAGAAGTCCTATGGGTGCTTCTGCAAAGAAAATAGAGGAGCTCTGTGTGATGCCACTAACACACTAGAAGTCCTGTGGGTGCTGCTGAGAAGAAAATATAGGAGCTCTGTGTGATGCCACTAACACACTAGAAGTCCTATGGGTGCTTCTGCAAAGAAAATAGAGGAGCTCTGTGTGATGCCACTAACACACTAGAAGTCATGTGGGTGCTGCTGAGAAGAAAATATAGGAGCTCTGTGTGATGCCACTAACACACTAGAAGTCCTATGGGTGCTTCTGCAAAGAAAATAGAGGAGCTCTGTGTGATGCCACTAACACACTAGAAGTCCTGTGGGTGCTGCTGAGAAGAAAATATAGGAGCTCTGTGTGATGCCACTAACACACTAGAAGTCCTATGGGTGCTTCTGCAAAGAAAATAGAGCTCTGTGTGATGACTCTAGAAGTCCTGTGGGTGCTGTGAGAAGAAAATATAGGAGCACTAACACACTAGAAGTCCTGTGGGTGCTGCTGAGAAGACACTTCAAGTCCTATAGGTGAGTCTGTGGACTAACACACTTCAAGTCCTATAGGTGCTTCTGGGAAGAAAATGTAGGTCTGTGTGATGGGACTAACACACTTCAAGTCCTATAGGTGCTTCTGGGAAGAAAATGTAGGTCTGTGTGATGGGACTAACACACTTCAAGTCCTATAGGTGCTTCTGGGAACAAAATATATGATCTCTGTGTGATGGGACTAACACACTTCAAGTCCTATAGGTGCTTCTGGGAAGAAAATATAGGTCTGTGTGATGGGACTAACACACTTCAAGTCCTATAGGTGCTCTGGGAACAAAATATAGGATCTCTGTGTGATGGGACTAACACACTTCAAGTCCTATGGGTGCTTCTGGGAAGAAAATATAGGTCTGTGTGATGGGACTAACACACTTCAAGTCCTATAGGTGCCTCTGGGAACAAAATATATGATCTCTGTGTGATGGGACTAACACACTTCAAGTCCTATAGGTGCTTCTGGGAAGAAAATATAGGTCTGTGTGATGGGACTAACACACTTCAAGTCCTATAGGTGCTTCTGGGAACAAAATATATGATCTCTGTGTGATGGGACTAACACACTTCAAGTCCTATAGGTGCTTCTGGGAAGAAAATGTAGGTCTGTGTGATGGGACTAACACACTTCAAGTCCTATAGGTGCTTCTGGGAACAAAATATATGATCTCTGTGTGATGGGACTAACACACTTCAAGTCCTATAGGTGCTTCTGGGAAGAAAATGTAGGTCTGTGTGATGGGACTAACACACTTCAAGTCCTATAGGTGCTTCTGGGAAGAAAATGTAGGTCTGTGTGATGGGACTAACACACTTCAAGTCCTATAGGTGCTTCTGGGAAGAAAATGTAGGTCTGTGTGATGGGACTAACACACTTCAAGTCCTATAGGTGCTTCTGGGAACAAAATATATGATCTCGGTGTGATGGGACTAACACACTTCAAGTCCTATAGGTGCTTCTGGGAAGAAAATATAGGTCTGTGTGATGGGACTAACACACTTCAAGTCCTATAGGTGCCTCTGGGAACAAAATATAGGATCTCTGTGTGATGGGACTAACACACTTCAAGTCCTATGGGTGCTTCTGGGAAGAAAATATAGGTCTGTGTGATGTGACTAACACACTTCAAGTCCTATAGGTGCCTCTGGGAACAAAATATATGATCTCTGTGTGATGGGACTAACACACTTCAAGTCCTATAGGTGCTTCTGGGAAGAAAATATAGGTCTGTGTGATGGGACTAACACACTTCAAGTCCTATAGGTGCTTCTGGGAACAAAATATATGATCTCTGTGTGATGGGACTAACACACTTCAAGTCCTATAGGTGCTTCTGGGAAGAAAATATAGGTCTGTGTGATGGGACTAACACACTTCAAGTCCTATGGGTGCTTCTGGGAAGAAAATATAGGTCTGTGTGATGGGACTAACACACTTCAAGTCCTATAGGTGCTTCTGGGAACAAAATATATGATCTCTGTGTGATGGGACTAACACACTTCAAGTCCTATAGGTGCTTCTGGGAAGAAAATGTAGGTCTGTGTGATGGGACTAACACACTTCAAGTCCTATAGGTGCTTCTGGGAACAAAATATATGATCTCTGTGTGATGGGACTAACACACTTCAAGTCCTATAGGTGCTTCTGGGAAGAAAATATAGGTCTGTGTGATGGGACTAACACACTTCAAGTCCTATAGGTGCCTCTGGGAACAAAATATAGGATCTCTGTGTGATGGGACTAACACACTTCAAGTCCTATAGGTGCTTCTGGGAAGAAAATATAGGTCTGTGTGATGGGACTAACACACTTCAAGTCCTATAGGTGCCTCTGGGAACAAAATATATGATCTCTGTGTGATGGGACTAACACACTTCAAGTCCTATAGGTGCTTCTGGGAAGAAAATGTAGGTCTGTGTGATGGGACTAACACACTTCAAGTCCTATAGGTGCTTCTGGGAAGAAAATGTAGGTCTGTGTGATGGGACTAACACACTTCAAGTCCTATAGGTGCTTCTGGGAACAAAATATAGGATCTCTGTCTGATGGGACTAACACACTTCAAGTCCTATGGGTGCTTCTGGGAAGAAAATATAGGTCTGTGTGATGGGACTAACACACTTCAAGTCCTATAGGTGCTTCTGGGAAGAAAATATAGGTCTGTGTGATGGGACTAACACACTTCAAGTCCTATAGGTGCTTCTGGGAACAAAATATATGATCTCTGTGTGATGGGACTAACACACTTCAAGTCCTATGGGTGCTTCTGGGAAGAAAATATAGGTCTGTGTGATGGGACTAACACACTTCAAGTCCTATAGGTGCTGCTGGGAACAAAATATATGATCTCTGTGTGGTGGGACTAACACACTTCAAGTCCTATAGGTGCTTCTGGGAAGAAAATATAGGTCTGTGTGATGGGACTAACACACTTCAAGTCCTATAGGTGCTTCTGGGAACAAAATATATGATCTCTGTGTGATGGGACTAACACACTTCAAGTCCTATAGGTGCTTCTGGGAAGAAAATGTAGGTCTGTGTGATGGGACTAACACACTTCAAGTCCTATAGGTGCTTCTGGGAACAAAATATATGATCTCTGTGTGATGGGACTAACACACTTCAAGTCCTATAGGTGCTTCTGGGAAGAAAATATAGGTCTGTGTGATGGGACTAACACACTTCAAGTCCTATAGGTGCTTCTGGGAACAAAATATATGATCTCTGTGTGGTGGGACTAACACACTTCAAGTCCTATAGGTGCTTCTGGGAAGAAAATATAGGTCTGTGTGATGGGACTAACACACTTCAAGTCCTATAGGTGCTTCTGGGAACAAAATATATGATCTCTGTGTGATGGGACTAACACACTTCAAGTCCTATAGGTGCTTCTGGGAAGAAAATATAGGTCTGTGTGATGGGACTAACACACTTCAAGTCCTATAGGTGCCTCTGGGAACAAAATATATGATCTCTGTGTGATGGGACTAACACACTACAAGTCCTATAGGTGCTTCTGGGAAGAAAATGTAGGTCTGTGTGATGGGACTAACACACTTCAAGTCCTATAGGTGCTTCTGGGAAGAAAATGTAGGTCTGTGTGATGGGACTAACACACTTCAAGTCCTATAGGTGCTTCTGGGAACAAAATATAGGATCTCTGTGTGATGGGACTAACACACTTCAAGTCCTATGGGTGCTTCTGGGAAGAAAATATAGGTCTGTGTGATGGGACTAACACACTTCAAGTCCTATAGGTGCTTCTGGGAAGAAAATATAGGTCTGTGTGATGGGACTAACACACTTCAAGTCCTATAGGTGCTTCTGGGAACAAAATATATGATCTCTGTGTGATGGGACTAACACACTTCAAGTCCTATGGGTGCTTCTGGGAAGAAAATATAGGTCTGTGTGATGGGACTAACACACTTCAAGTCCTATAGGTGCTGCTGGGAACAAAATATATGATCTCTGTGTGGTGGGACTAACACACTTCAAGTCCTATAGGTGCTTCTGGGAAGAAAATATAGGTCTGTGTGATGGGACTAACACACTTCAAGTCCTATAGGTGCCTCTGGGAACAAAATATATGATCTCTGTGTGATGGGACTAACACACTTCAAGTCCTATAGGTGCTTCTGGGAAGAAAATGTAGGTCTGTGTGATGGGACTAACACACTTCAAGTCCTATAGGTGCTTCTGGGAACAAAATATATGATCTCTGTGTGATGGGACTAACACACTTCAAGTCCTATGGGTGCTTCTGGGAAGAAAATATAGGTCTGTGTGATGGGACTAACACACTTCAAGTCCTATAGGTGCTTCTGGGAACAAAATATATGATCTCTGTGTGGTGGGACTAACACACTTCAAGTCCTATAGGTGCTTCTGGGAAGAAAATGTAGGTCTGTGTGAGTGATGGGACTAACACACTTCAAGTCCTATAGGTGCTTCTGGGAACAAAATATATGATCTCTGTGTGATGGGACTAACACACTTCAAGTCCTATAGGTGCTTCTGGGAAGAAAATATAGGTCTGTGTGATGGGACTAACACACTTCAAGTCCTATAGGTGCCTCTGGGAACAAAATATATGATCTCTGTGTGATGGGACTAACACACTACAAGTCCTATAGGTGCTTCTGGGAAGAAAATGTAGGTCTGTGTGATGGGACTAACACACTTCAAGTCCTATAGGTGCTTCTGGGAAGAAAATGTAGGTCTGTGTGATGGGACTAACACACTTCAAGTCCTATAGGTGCTTCTGGGAAGAAAATATAGGTCTGTGTGATGGGACTAACACACTTCAAGTCCTATAGGTGCTTCTGGGAACAAAATATATGATCTCTGTGTGATGGGACTAACACACTTCAAGTCCTATAGGTGCTTCTGGGAAGAAAATATAGGTCTGTGTGATGGGACTAACACACTTCAAGTCCTATAGGTGCTTCTGGGAACAAAATATAGGAGCTCTGCTGCCACGAACACACTACAAGTCCTATAGGTGCTTCTGGGAACAAAATATAGGAGCTCTGCCTGCCTGCCACGAACACACTACAAGTCCTATAGGTGCTTCTGGGAACAAAATATAGGAGCTCTGCCTGCCTGCCACGAACACACTACAAGTCCTATAGGTGCTTCTGGGAACAAAATATAGGAGCTCTGCCTGCCTGCCACGAACACACTACAAGTCCTATAGGTGCTTCTGGGAACAAAATATAGGAGCTCTGCCTGCCTGCCACGAACACACTACAAGTCCTATAGGTGCTTCTGGGAACAAAATACAGGAGCTCTGTTTGCTGCCAGTGCCTGCCTGCCACGAACACACTACAAGCCCCTCTTTCTAAATCAATCTTTCTAAATGAATCTATCTAACTCAATCTCTCTAAGTAAATCTCTCTAACTAACTAAATCCAGCAGAGTGACACAGAACGATCCTGCTCTATCTACGCCGGAACAGCATGTGACCGGCGCAGACGGCGTGGCGGCCTTTTATAAGAGGGGGCGTGTACTAAAGCCCCTGAGCTGTAATTGGCTACAGGCGTCCTGCCTGTAGCCAATTATGGCTCTTCGAGTTTCCGGCGCTGTGATTGGCCAAGCATGCGGGGTCACAGTGCATGCTTGGCCAATCATCAGCCAGCAATGCACTGCGCCGGCCGCGCCGGCCGCAATGCATTGCGGGGCCGCTCGCATCACACGAATGTGATGCGAACGGCCCAAATAGTTCTGGGCTCGCCGATCGAGCGAACGCCCGGTGCTCGATGCGAACATGGGTTCGCATCGAGCACCGGGCCCATCCCTAGCCAAGACCATACAGTGGTTTAACAATAACAGGTTCCACTCAGAACAGACCTCACCATGGTCGACCAAAGAAGTTGAGTGCACATGCTCAGCATCATATGTTTTGTGAGATACTGGACTGGATCGGATGTAGGCGGGTGTAAACAGACACATGTCCATTTACATCAGCCTCTCCATAGAGAACAATGGGTGGTCCGATTGGGTCGGGCAGGCAGATCCGATCGGTGTGCTTGTGTGAAAAGGGGCCTAAGGCCTTGTTTACACAGGGCATACACAGCGTACCTTTACAGGGATGTACAGGTGTTCCATGCATCTCTGTGCAGGCCGTCACATTGATTGATTGATTGGCATTTTGGATGTAGCACCTGCATGAACAGAGCCATGCAGTGGTAATTTTACATTCATCAATTTTAGGTCTGCATGCATGTCCCTGAGACCACACTGGCTGGTTTTGGGTGGTGTACCCACATGGATGTCAGATTGGGAACAGCAGCTATGCCTATGCAGCCGATACAACCCAATTGACATAAATGGGACTGCCTGTACAGGGATGCAGGGAACACCTATGCATCCCTGTGCTGGTAAACATGGCCCCCCATGGGCATACGCTTTAGTATGCCACATGTGAATGAGGCTTTAGTAGCAATTTAGCAGGAATTTTGTTATGTTGTGTTTATGTATATTATTAATCATTTTATAATATGTTTTGCTAAAATATTGATTTGATAACTATTTGCGCAAATATCGTGCTGACTTAAAAATCAGTAGCACCTTCTTTTTATTCTACTGGCTAATGTGCTTTCAGAAAATATATGGTTTGAGGGGTATTTTACAAACTCTGAAAGCTGTAAGTGAAAAATAAAAACTTCCAGATTTTTAGCAAAATTTTTAGGTACGCTCGATTTTCACCATTTTGCAAAAAGGCACAATGTAAAAATATATATTTTTTGTTATTTTTAACTCCATACAGGTTAAGCTTTTATATTTAGTAGGGATTTATCAGGAATTTTGTAAAATTAGCTGTGTTTTTATCTGCTGCTGGTTTTAGTGTATTTTTTGTGAATATATTAGTTTGATAAAGATATGCTCCAATACTGCAGGGTCTAAAAAATCTGTAGCACCTTCTTTTTATTCTAGAGGTCACATGCTTTCAGAAAATATATAGTTTTGGGGGTCTTTCACAAATTCTTAAAGCTGAAAGGGAAAAATTAAAACCTTCTGATTTTTTGAGAAATTCGGATATTTACATATTTGCGTGCGTTCGGTTTTCACCATTTTGCAAACAGGCACAATGTAAAAAGTACAAATATTTATTATTTATTAACTCAATAGAGGTTAAGCTTTTATTTTTAGTAGGAATTTTGTAAAATGTGCTGTGTATTTATCTGCTAGTCATGATTTTAGTGGATTTTTTGTAAAAATATTGTTTTGATAAACATTTGCGCAAATATTGTGGGACCTTAGAAATCAGTAGCACCTTCTTTTTATTCTATTGGTCATGTGCGTTCAGAAAATATATGATTTGGGGGGTCTGTACAAACTCTGAAAGCTATAAGTTAAAAATAAAAGAGCAAAGAAAAAATTGCAAAAATGGTCTGGCCACCTGAGGGTAAAGGCCTGGCAGAGAAAGGGTTAAATGTTTAAGACAATGTAGAGTGGTAATGTGAAAAAGAAAAACTTAGACCTAGATCCAAGTCTGAGTTTGGAGCTCTGAGCTTTCAGGGGAAACACAGCGACACCAAGCACCGCTGAGCGGCGATTCACAACACTTTAACACTCACTAGTTGAGATGTCCAGGAAACAAAAGAAGAGGGGACCTCGCAAGCTGACTGCTTTTTTCCTCCAGCCGACGTGAGGCAGCAGACAAGATAGCACCGCCATGCTCAGCCTCTGCTGCTCTTAGCATGCACGCAGCCACTACACAGATCTTCTGGATTATCTGTCCATTGCTGCGGGGAACACAGAGGGCTATCTCTCCCCTTCCAGATCCTCTCCGTCCAGCCCACCATCTGTAGTGCAGCTAAGGATCATATGAGGCTTGACCAAAACCCACAAGGCCCTGAGGTCAGCCAGGACACTGCTCCTCCACCACACAGCCTGCCGGAACTGTCTCACATAGCCTCCCTTCTTACTAACCAGCCGTAATGGACACTCTTCTCAAGGAGATGCAACTCTCCCTTCATAACTTCCTACATGCAGATATTATAATGCCGCGTACACACGTGCAGACTTTTGCCGGCGGACCTAGTCCAGCGGACAATCCCGCCGGACTTTCCAGCTGGGTCCGCTGGACTTTCCGAGCGTGTGGACTTGCCCACACACGTGCGGACTTGCCCACACACGCACGGACGGATAATTCGCCGGCCAAAGTCCGCGGGACTTTTGAAAATGAACGGACTTGCCCACACACGGAGCAGTCCGTTCATTTCGAATGTAACTTCAGGTACATAGCTAGCGTAGGCAGTAAATGCCGGCGCGCTAGCTCCGTCACCTATCATGAATTTAAAGGGAATCCCCACGCCGAAAAACGGCGTGGGGGCCCCCCCCAAATCCATGTCAGACCCTTATCCGAGCACGCAGCCTGGCAGGCCAGGAAAGGGGTGGGGACGAACGAGCGCCCCCCCCTCCTGAGCCGTACCAGGCCGCGTGCCCTCAACATGGGGGGTGCCCTGGGGAAAGGGGGGCCGTGCGGCCCCCCCCACCCCAAAGCACCTTGTCCCCATGTTGATGAGGACAAGGGCCTCTTCCCGACAACCCTGGCCGTTGGTTGTCGGGGTCTGCGGGCGGGGGCTTATCGGAATCTGAGAGCCCCCTTTTTATAAGGGGGCCCTCAGATCCTGGCCCCCCGCCCTATGTGAATGAGTATGGGGTACGATGTACCCCTACCCATTCACCTAAGGTGTAAAATGTAAAGTAAAAAAAACACACACTTTTGAAAAAATAGTTTATTGCACTGCTCCGGGGTCTTCTTCCGTCTTGGGGGTCTTCTCGCCGGACTCCCCCGCCATTTACCAAGCTCTTTTACCGAGCGGGGGAAGTCCGGCTACCTTCTTCGTCGTCGCCGCCGTTGTCTGGGGGTCTCGATCCGCCTTCGGGGGTCTTCCGGGGGTCTCTTCTGTTCTTGTGGCGGTCGTCGTCTTCCGCGCCGCCGGCGCCGCCTTCTTCTTCTTCTTGTCCTTCTTCTTGTTCTTCTTCTTCCGATGTTGACCCGACGCTCTCTCTGCCCGGAATGCCTGTGCCGCGCTGCGCTGGGACTTATATAGGGGCATGGGGACAGGGTCACATGCTTATGTCACATGGTGACCCCGCCCCTTGTGTTGTCACAGTCCCGGAGGATGCTGGGACTGTGACATCGCAAGGGGGCGGGGTCACCATGTGACATGAACATGTGACCCTGTCCCCATGCCCCTATATAAGTCCCAGCGCAGCGCGGCACAGGTATTCCGGGCAGAGAGAGCGTCGGGTCAACATCGGAAGAAGAAGAAGAACAAGAAGGACAAGAAGAAGGAGAAGGCGCCGGCGGCGCGGAAGACGACGACCGCCGCAAGAACAGAAGAGACCCCCGGAAGACCCCCGAAGGCGGATCGAGACCCCCAGATGACGGCGGCGACGACGAAGAAGGTAGCCGGACTTCCCCCGCTCGGTAAAAGAGCTAGGTAAAAGAGCAGAAGAGAGCGGAGGAGTCCGGCGAGAAGACCCCCAAGACGGAAGAAGACCCCCGGAGCAGTGCAATAAAATATTTTTTCAAAAGTGTGTGTGTTTTTGTACTTTACATTTTACACCTTAGGTGAATGGGTAGGGGTACATCGTACCCCATACTCATTCACATAGGGTGGGGGGCCGGTAGCTGGGGGCCCCCTTATTAAAGGGTGCTCCCAGATGCCGATAAGCCCCCGCCCGCAGACCCCGACAACCAACGGCCAGGGTTGTCGGGAAGAGGCCCTTGTCCTCATCAACATGGGGACAAGGTGCTTTGGGGTGGGGGGGCGCTCGTTCGTCCCCACCCCTTTCCTGGCCTGCCAGGCTGCGTGCTCGGATGAGGGTCTGACATGGATTTGGGGGAACCCCCACGCCGTTTTTTCGGCGTGGGGAGTCCCTTTAAATCCATGCCAGCTTGCGGAGCCAGAGCGGCGGCATTTACTGACTACGCTAGCTACGTAACCTGAAGTCACGCGCTAAATGAACGGACTTGCCGATGAGCGGCAAGTCCGTTCATTTTCAAAAGTCCCGCGGACTTGCCTACTAACGGCGGGATTGTCCGCCGGACTGCCAAGTCCAGCGGATAATTTTAAAACCAAACTTAAAACTTTGGCGCCAAAAAGTCCGCCGGACTTTGGCGCCAAAAAGTCCGCCGGCGCCCACACACGAGGGGATTATCCGTTGGACTTCGGTCCAGCGGATAATCCTGCGGGATAGTCCCTTCGTGTGTACGCGGCATAACACTAACTAAACAGTTCTCCAGTTAAGTAAATTTGCTGGGAGATAGAGTGCACAACATAGAAGAGTCTATGGGGGAAATGACTACCACCATAAATGACTTAGTGGAGGCACATGATGAGGGTTTAAAGAACCGCACATGAATTAAAGCCAAAATTGTCGACTGAGAGGACAATCTACGAGGAACAACTTCAAACTTAGAGAGATAACTGAATCTGTATGGTCAGCAGACCTAAACAAGTTTGCCACTGAGCTATTTGCATCTCTATCAAGTGAAACAACAGCACTAAAGCTCACCATTGACCGCATTCTCCCATGTACCAAAACCCTTGTTCCTCCCACACACAGTCCTTCATGATGTCATACCGAGAGTTCATTTTTACCACATAAAGGAACAAATCCTGGATAAATCACGCTCTCTGTGACAGCTACCAAGTCCTTATATGGTGCCTTGAAAAAGTATTCATACCCCTTGAAATCTTCCACATTTTGTCATGTTACAACCAAAAATGTAAATGTATTTTATTGGAATTTTATGTGATAGACCAACACAAAGTGGCACATAATTGTGAAGTGAAAGGAAAATGATAAATGGTTTTCATTTTTTTTTACAAATAAATATCTGAAAAGTGTGGTGTGCATTTGTATTCAGACACCCTGAGTCAATACTTTGTAGAACCACCTTTCACTGTAATTACAGCTCCAAGTCTTTTTTGGGTATATCTCTACCAGCTTTGCACATCAAGAGAGTGACATTTTGCCCATTCTTCTTTGCATAAAATTAAGCTCTGTCAGATTGGATGGAGAGCGTCTGTGAACAACAATTATCAAGTCTTGCCACAGATTCTCACTTGGATTTAGGTCTGGAATTTGACTGGGCCATTCTAACACATGAATATGCTTTAATCTAAACCATTCCATTGTAGCTCTGGCTGTATGTTTAAGGTTGTTATCCCGCTGGAAGATGAACCTCTGCACCAGTCTCAAGTCTTTTGCAGACTCTAAGCAGACACGGTCAGACATTCCAATCACCAAATCCGTCGGATAATTGCCGTCGGATTTTGTCCAAAGCACAAAGTCGGACAAAGTTGTCGGAATTTCCGGTCGTCAAGAACGCTGTGATGTAAGCCGCGTACGATGGGACTAGAAAAGGGAAGTTCAGCACCACGTCCGGCACCCTTTGGGCTCCTTCTGCTGATCTCATGTTTATCGCGTGTTAGTAGAAGTTTGGTTAGAGATGATTCTTTTCAGACTTGTGCTTTAGATCGTTACTGCTCTACAGTTTGTGCTTGTCGGTGCGTATCTGCTTATCAGTGCATGTAGTCAGTTCGCATTTGTTTGTCATAGCGGCCTATATCTTGATATAGTACGTTTTGATCCCCAGTGCTTATTGTCCGCTCGTTTCTGGTTTTCAGCTCGTTCTTTCAGGCCTTGCTGTTTATCGGTGCTTTCTGTTAGTCCGTTTTGACCAGCCAACCGTTTTGAAGCCATGTTTTAATGTACATACTCGTCGTAGAGTTCATGCTGTGCAGGGGTTTGGTGTTGGGTTTTTAGCTTTGGCACAAGCCCAGTCCATGGGTGGTCCAACAGGGTGAGGAGGAGTTCATGGACCAAGAATTGCTCCAGCGTGACCAATTCTTGCACATGCCTTTGCTTCGTGAGATCTGGGAGAATAATCCTGATGATTTCAGGAATTATCTCAGGATGACGGACCCCGTTTTTCACCGTCTGTTGGTTTTGCTGACCCCTTATATCAGCAGGCAGGATACCTGCATGTGGCAAGCCATCACTCCGGAGCAGAGGCTAGTTGCCATGTTGCGGTACTTGGCGACAGGGAGAAGCCTTCAGGACCTCAAGTTCTCCACAGGCATCTCCCCCCCAGGCTCTGGGGATCATTATTCCAGAGACCTGTTCTGCCATCATACAGGTCCTGCAGAAGGACTATATTAAGGTAAGATTTCTCCTTTAACATCACATTCTATGTATTTACTGTTTGCTAATGTATTGTATTTCTTTCCTCATTCCCTAATTGCCAGGATTGCAATATGCTCTAATATGCTGTGCCCCTTTGTCCTCATGCATGCTGGAAGCTTTTTAATTTTTTTTTGTCCTTCATGCAAATGTGCCTTCACTAACCTCCCTAGCATGCTCTCCTGGGCCCATATATACCTGTAGCCTAGTCACTTAGCAATGTATTTTATCAGCTCCATAGTATTGGTTTCCCCTAAACAACCCCTAAAATCTCTACAAATGTTATGTGTGTGTTTAAATTCATGCAGAGTGCCAAAACTCATTAGGAAACCCCCCTCCCCCAACTGCTAGGTCAGCAGATACCAATCCTCTATCTGCTGACTTTGCCAAACCCAATACACACTATACCTACCTCTTTAGTGGTCAGATTTATGGAGGAATTCACCAAAGCATGTAGTGCAAGGGCCTCAATACTTTCAAATGCTACTGTTAATTTTTTTTAAGACTCCTATTATTATCTTGATAGGTAATATCAGAATGTAAAAATGTGCTTCCATTTGTTAGTGATTTTTTTTTTGTATTATGACACTTCTTACCTGTCCGGTGGGCTGCCAATAGTGTAAAGTAAGGAGGGTCTGGCCAAACTATCACACATTATTTAGGCATTCAGCTCTCAATGAAGTGGGGAGGGTTGCCTGTCCAATACATCCCCTCTCCCTATTTTTTTGCAATGGGCCATCAGATGGGGGGTGGGGGTGTGAGTAATCTGCTAAGGGGACCTTATAATTTTGGGTTTAAATACTGATTTCCAAAAATGTTATACTGATCTTGGCCAAAAATGTTTGTTTCTAATCTGCTTGCAATGTTTATGTGCAAAATGACTATTTTTTTTTCTTATTTGACTCCACAGTTTCCTTCAACGCCACAGGAATGGCAGACTGTGGCTTCCCACTTTGGGACTTTGCCAACTGTGGAGGGGCAATTGATGGGAAACACGTCTGCATCGTCCCACCCCCCAACTCAGGGTCCTACTATTATAATTACAAGGGGTATAATAGTATTGTGATGTTGGCGGTGGTGTCAGCGACATATGACTTCATGTATGTGGACGTGGGGAAAAATGTCCGGATGTCGGATGGTGGAGTGATCGCGCAGACGGAGTTCTACTGGCGTCTCCAGAGTGGCAGTCTGGGCTTGCCACCTCCAGAGGGGAATGCGGAAGGACTCCACTTCGTCTTCGTCGCAGGTGAGGCGTTTGCGCTGTCAAACCATCTGATGCGGCCTTTCCCGATGAGGACCCTCACCCCGGACCAGAGGATCTTTAATTTCCGCCTGTCCAGAGCCCGAAAAGTAGAGGATAACACTTTTGGGATAATGGCCAGCCGGTCCGCCTATTTTTGACTCCAATACACATGGCGGATGATAAACTAAATCATATTGTGCTTTCCTGCTGCATTCTGCACAATTTTTTGAGAAAAAACACTCCCCGAACTATGTGGTATCAGTTGGCCCTGACGCAGACTTACCAGAAAATGCCATCCTGATGGCCCTTGAAGCTGTCCGTCCTGGCTTGCCCCCCCCCCCCAAAACGCCCGCAAGGTCAGATCAAGATATATGGAGTACTTTGTGGGTTGGGGGCATTCTTTTAATACATTTTTCTTTTAAAATGAAAGAATATTTGTTTTCATTTACTGCTTGGGTTTGTTTTAGGTGACTCCTAGCTTTTTTGATGGTTTATTTTTGGGCCTTTTTCTTCAACAGTGCAAAGCCACTTTCTGGGCGAGATGACGTGACAGTCTCTTCTTCAGATAATATTCTTCTTATGTTGTGGGTCTGCTACACACACCTTGTTTTTGTTGTTAAGGGATGTAGTGCATTACTGACAAAAATATTACTAATTTTCCGCACCATGACAGAAATGTGTGGAGTCATGAAAATGGCGTGATTGGTGGAAACTTAAAAAGCACTGTGGGTGTTATTTACTAAAGGCAAATCCGCATTGCACTACAAGTGCACTGCAAAAGTGCCCCTGAAACTGCTCTTGGAGTGCAAAGTGGATTTTCCTTTAGTAAATAACACCCATTGTCACAGAAAACAACAACTTTACTACAAATACTGCTTTTGGGCTTTTGAAAAAGGAAGCCACACATTGTTGATGCTTAAACTTTTTACTTCAATCACATTCACATGTGCGTTTCTAAAAGGGTTTTACAACAAACCAACCTATTTGGTGTAGATAATATTATTTTGGCTAACATTAATATAACTCGCTGTTTTTATGTAAACAGGCATGTATCAAAGCATAACATACAGAACACAGAAACTTACAAAGTTTAACTTTGAAAAGTGAAGACAATATCAGACATTAGTATGTTCAAAATGTGTTGATACTGCCTTCATCACATGGGGTGTCACCCCTGTAAAAGCCAAATTTAGAAGATGCTAACAATTTGGGGATCAAACTGGGCATTATCTTCCTGAACCCATGCCTAGAATGTAAAAATGTGCTATCTTCCATCATGGGGGATCAATGTACTTGTACGCACCCACAAAACGTGTACATTGATCCCCCATGATGGGAGATAGCACATGTTGACACACTGCGTGCATCTTCCAAATTTGGCTTTTAAACAAATATAAAAGTGTTTTTTAAAACTGAAAATGGATGCTAGCTAGTTTTGGGTGTTTCAGATTCTCCCTAAAACATCAATGTTGTTCTTCATTTTTTGTTGAACATCATTGATGTTTTTCTTGATATCATCTAAATCGTGATTGCACCCCATTATCTCACCGATGATGATCTGGGCACTTTCACTGGTAAAATGCGATTCTTCTTCCACAACATCCATATCACCTAAAAATAAACCCAAAAAAACACACCATGTATTATAAATATACGCAGGCATACATTGATTAGCTTACCTGAAGCTGTGGTCTCAGACACTCACCTGTTGTGGTGACAATTTCGCCAATTTCTACAATCACTCCTTCCTCCTCCTCCTCTGCTTCAGGTGTTGGTATTTCTCTTTCTTTGGGTCCCTGGTGTCCTCAGATATCCCAAGTCTTCTCTCCCCTATGAGAATGTAAAAAGGAATACTTAGCACACAGATATTTCAGGGCAGAAATAGGAATATGAAACATTGCTTGGAAGTGTCATACAATTGTGTTTTTTGGCAGAGTTCAAAGCAGAAAACATTATTTTTGAGCCTTTCTAAAGCTGGAATACTTACCTGTTTTGTGAAAGTTTGTCAGATGGAGACACCCCTATAGTTTCCACTGGAGCACGTGTGTGGGACATCCTAATAAAAATGGTAATCTGGTGTCCCACACTAGTGCTCCAGAGTCCAGATGTGTAAACAGCTACAGAGTGTCCTCTCCTTTACACTGAATCAAGTTAGCATTTGATTCTATTACCAATCCCTGTAGACAACAAACTTCCTTTGACTAGAGATAGATAGGCCTGAACAAATGTAGTTAACTGCAACTTGACAAAACATCGTATTTGAAGTTTGAACACACGACAACTATCTACTTTTTAGCAGAACTCGCTTGATCCTTCTGTACTGATCGTGCTCCCTCAGTTTCAGGTCTGACCAGCGTTTCCTCAGTTGATCCTTGGATCGTCGTACCCCAAAGTTCTTCTGCAGACTCTTCACAACTTTAGCCATGATCTTGGCCTTTCTGACATTTGGGTTGGGGTAAGGCCCATACTTCCCATCATAGTCGCTCCTCTTCAATATGTCCACCATTTCCGCCATCTCTACAAAAGACATATTTGACGCCTTCAATTTTCTCCTCCGGGATCGGGACGTTTCTGGCTCCGGGCTTTCCTCGTCCTCCTCCTCGTTACTGGAATCATTAGCGCACACCTGCTGTGTCTCCGCCATGTGCTCTCCCCACTGCGCCGAAAGAGAAGGGGCGGGGGAATAGATTAGAAAGATCGCCAGGGGCGGGCGGAGTTTCACGCATGCGCACTGTATATAAAACGAAACACGCGTGTGTCGTGCGTACAATCTGTGAGCAGAGGGAGAGCTGACGCGCCGATCGGTATAACAAAGGTACAATTTGAACTTGGTACATCACTAGCCTATACTGCGTCTAGATTGAGGCTTATTTTGGGACAAGATTAGGAGAGTTTAGCCTGACATTATTAGGGTTTGTCTTGTTTTGTGTCTTGCAGAAAATACTATGGATCCTTTCAAAATCCCAATTTTTAGGGGACTCATTATTGATCAGCTCAGGGAGCTGCCCTGCCTGTGGCAGATTTCAAATCCATTTTATAAGGACCTAAGGAAGAGGAAGGCATCGCTGGAGAAACAACTTGGTTTGGTAAAGATCATGGTCCCCAGGGCAGACATCTATGTGATGGTCAAAATTGGTGCCCTGAGGAGTACATATCTGAGGGAGCGCAAGAAGTTCAAGAATTCCCTGCGATCAGGAGATCCAGATGACATTTATGTCCCCAGGATGTTGTTCTATGAGAGGCTACATTTCTGGCAGACCCGAGGGAACCCATGCCATCACTCTACAGTCTTCCTTCAAGGCTTCCTTCCCCCCCAGCTGAGGCTTCCGATGTCCAACCTGGGCCTTCCAGGCAGCAACATATTGGAGCGACCCAGCTTAAAAAAAGGAATAGCATTGATGAACATATTTCTTGTCGTACATTTAATGATGTTAACTAGATGTTATTATTGATCAGTTAAGTAGTGATTTAACAAAGTGGTTGACATATCAAAAGATAGTAGTGACCAAAAATGATTGGGACAACAATGAAAAATTCTGGTCTCTGAATGATAGTCTGTTTTATTTATTAACATTCAATTTGCAACAGTCATGAGCTGAAAATTGTGTGATTGATAAACAAAGAACTAAAACTTTGTCCCATTTTCATACACTGGAAGACCTCAGCTGGGAGGAGGCTGTGGCAAGTGGCAGCCGGGAGGAGGCTGTGGCAAGTGGCAGCAGGGAGGTCGACCATCACCCTCCTCCTCCTCCACCTCCTGCCACAACTAGAAGAGCAGAGCCACAGCCTGGAATGAAGCCTGGAGGGAAGTGCCTAAGGAAGACCAGAGAGTGATGGCCTGGGTTCAGTCTGGTCTGACAGAAGATGCAGCCTCTTGTATGACCACAGCCTGGGGACATAGATGTCATCTGATCTTTCTGATCTCTTGGACTTCTGGACCAGACTGTTCTCCCTAAGATATGTACTCCTCAGGCCACCAATTTTGCTATTAAAAATTTAATGTCTGCCGTGGGGGCCAAAAGGCTTTGCCAAATTGACCAGTTTCTCCAGCGTTGCCTTCCAGTTTATTAGTTTTTTTTTGGTTTCAATAAATACTTGCCTAGTTTAACTTCAAAACGAACAGTTTATTTGTGAGTAGGCAGGTACATTTCAAAAATAGAAAGTCAAATTAACAAGGGGCACCAACACCAAACAAGCTCCTAGAGATTAAAAAAATAAACCAATAAAATAAAAAGATAATAATGGTGTTGTGGTAAGTTGAGACACACAAAATACACTAAAAAAATTACGAAGATGAGCAAAATGTCAAATAAAGGAGATCTTGATTAAAAAAGCAACCACAAAATTTCTAAACAAAAAATAAAAAATGATTCTGGAGATCTGACAAATAAAAACATTCTATTCATGAAATCAGGATAAAGAATAAAGAAATAAGTTTTGGAGAAGTCAGTGTGAATATGAGCAGAAAAAGAACTTTATTCTTCTAACATTATAAAGAAAAAGAGAATGCGCTGCATTAAACAATTTTTAACATTGCAGCGTGACGAATGTGCTATATCGATTATGAACGCTAGTTTTACCTGACCGAGCGATTCCGTCTCAGAATTTCTTCTGAGCATGCGTGGCACTTTGTCTGTCGGACTAGGCTACACGATCGGAATTGACGTGATCGGATTTTGTTGTCGGAAAATTTGAGATCCAGCTCTCAAACTTTGTTGGTCGGAAATTCGGAAGGAAAAAGTCCGATGGAGCACACACACGGGCGGATTTTCCGACAACATGGTCCGATCAGACATTTTCCGTCGAAATTTCCGACCGTGTGTACGGTGCATAACAGGTTTTCTTCTATGATTGCCCTGTATTTGGCTCCAGCCATCTTCCTATTAACTCTGACCAGCTTCCCTGTCCCTGCTGAAGAATAGCATCCCCACAACATGATGCTGCCACCACCATGTTTCACGGTGGGGATGGTGTGTTCATGGTGATGTGCAGTGTTAGTTTTCCGCTACACATAGCGTTTTGCTTTTGGGCCAAAAAGTTCACTTTTGGTCTCATCTGACCAGAGCACCTGCTTCCACATGTTTGCTCTTTCACCACATGACTTCTTGCAAACTGCAAACAAGACTTGTTATTGCTTTCTTTCAACAATGGCTTTCTTCTTGCCAATCTTTCATAAATCCAGGATTGTGGAGTGCACGACTATTAGTTGTCCTGTGGACAGATTCTCCCACCTGAGTTATGGATCTCTGCAGCTCCTCCAGAGTTACCATGGGCCTCTTGGCTGCTTCTCTAATTAATGCTGTCCTTGCCAGGCCTGTCAGTTTAGGTGAACGGCCATGTCTTGGTAGGTTTGCCGTTGTGACATACTCTTTCTATATTCAGATGATGGATTGAACAGTGCTCCGTGAGATGTTCAAAGCTTGGGATATTTTTTATCACCTAACCCTGCTTTAAACTTCTCCACAACTTTATCCCTGACCCTTCTGGTGTGTTCCTTGGCCTTCATAATGCTAATTGTTCACTAAAGTACTCTGAGGGCTGCACGCCACACTTTTCAGATATTTTTTGTAAAAAAAATTGAAAATCATTTATCATTTTCCTTTTACTTTCAATTATGTGCCACTTTGTGCTGGTATATCACATAAAATCCCCAAAAAATAAATTTACATTTTTGGTTGTAACATGTATGAATGCTTTTTCAAGGCACTGTAACACTATCCAAATCTATGAAAGACAGAAACAGAACATTCCGTAGCTCAACTCACCAACCAGTCTGCCAACCGACCAAATGAACCTGTCCAACAGTTTGCGTTAAAAACAGGGATTTAGTTAGCACGCATTTGCAAATGCATGCATAAGCTGCAAGGCCTCTTCACAGCACCCTGTGTATGCAGTCATAACACTACTGAATTTATAAGTGTCTCCCCAGTGGAAGCACATGCATTAAATGGATAGATGAGGGGCAGATGGGCCTGGAGGCACCCCAATCCCCCTTAAAGGAACAGGAGCACACTGGACACCCAGCAATAGCACAGCGGCAGGGAAGGTGCCCAGTGTGTCCCCAGACCATATATACACCAGTCTCATTTACCACATACAATTTAGAGCCAACACTCATATTTTTAAAACAGCCCCCGATGCTGATCTCTTATAAAAACAGACATAGGAATAGACATACTCATTCAAATGAGTACCCAAGCTAAATAGAAGAGGATGCAATGCATTGACCAGCTCAATACTTATATTAAATTGGCAGAATTCCAAAACCAATCATACCCTTCCCCAACCACTAGAACTAAAACACTAGACAGGAGAGCAGGGCTGGACTCACTCATTTAAGACTTAAAGCCAAATACTATGCTACTAGCAACAAAGCTGGAAAAGCTATGGTACTGCGCATACACAGCAACCACACTAAATGCAAAATTACCTACAGTATATGCTACACCCCCTCACTAAAGAAAAATTACAAGATCCCCAAGCCATAGCTAATGTGTTTCTAACTCTATAACATTAGGGAAGACCCTAGAAATGCTCAGTCCACACGTGATAGACTCTAGAGTTCCTCAGCCATGGTAAACACTTTACCCTTTCCCCTTTCCAATTTTTAGACTTAAATGCACCTTTTACTGTAGTGGAAATATTGAAAGCGATTGACTTTTTGCCCAGTTGTAAATCTCCTGGTCCTGACAGGCTAATCAGAGAATACTATAAACTACTAAAAGATATATTAGCTCCACATCTCTGCCAATTGTACAATGACACTGCCTCCTCTTCTACTTCCCCGGTGGAAATGTTGAAAGCATTGGTTATAACACTCTCAAAACCAGGGAAAGACCCCTCTATCCCCCAAAATATTCATCTAATATCACTCCTCAATACAGTTATAAAGTTATTTGCCAAAATAATAGTGACCCAACTTATGGACTACATGCGCTCACTGATCCACAAAGACCAAGCAGGGTTTACGAAAGGTAGACAATCAGCTGAGTCAACCAAATGCCTAATAAACATCATTCATTTGGACGCAAAGAAGGCATTTAATAGAGTACATTGGGGTTACCTTAAGGCGGTATTATGCAAATTTGGATTCAAAGATAGAATTCTGACAGCTATAACTGCCCTTTACTCTCAGCCCCCTGCCCAGATTTATGTAGAAGAAATGCTTTCACAGCCCTTTCAAATAACAAACGGCACAAGACAAGGATGCCCCTTATCCCTCCTCATCTTTAATTTGGTCATGGAACCCTTAGCAGAGCAAGTTCATTCAGACCCACTCATATCTGGCGTTAAAGTGGAGAATACAGATCATAAAATACGTTTATTTGTAGATGACGCAATAATTATGGTTACTGACCCACTCATGTCCCTTCCATAAATACAAAATTATCTCATGAATTTTGTAGAAATCTCTTATTACAAAGTTTATACTACGAAATCTCATATTCTGGATTTAGGGGTGGATGGGACAACTAGAAATCTACAAAAAAATCTCTACCCATGCCTGTGGATAGACTCAGGGATAGCATACTTGGGTATAACTTTTACTAATTCCACAAAAAAATTATTCCATACCAACTTCATACCGTTTAACCACTTCAATACCGCGCAACGTCATATGACGTCCACAAGGTGGCTCTGCCATCCTGGGTGGACGTCATATGACGTCCTCCTATTCCCGGCCGTCTAGGGGGCGTGCGCACGCGCCGCAGCATCACTCGGGACCCGGTGCGCGTGCCCCGCGGCCGCGGTGTCCGCCGGGCACCCGCGATTGCCCGGGAAAACAGCGGGACCGTGGAGCTGTGTGTGTAAACACACAGCTCCACGTCCTGTCACTGGCGAGGAGACCAATCATGTGTTCCAAGTACGGAGGAACACAGATTGGTCTCCTCCCCTTGTGAGTCCCCTCCCCCCACAGTTAGAATCACTCACTCAGGGAACATATTAACCCCTGCAGCGCCCCCTAGTGTTAACCCCTTCCCTGCCAGTCACATTTACACAGTAATCAGTGCAATTTTATAGCAACGATCGCTGTGTAAATGTGAATGGTCCCAAAAATGTGTCAAAAGTGTCCGAAGTGTCCGCCGCAAAGTCGCAGTCACGAAAAAAAATCGCAGCTCGCCGCCATTACTAGTAAAAAAAAAAAAATGCATTAAATCTATCCCCTATTTTTTACCAAAAATATGTACAAGAATACGTATCTGCCTAAACTGAGGAAAAAAAATGTTTTTTTTTTTTTAAAAATTGGATATTTATTATAGCAAAAAGTAAAAAAATATTGTGTTTTTTATCAAAATTGTCGCTCTTCTTTTGTTTATGGCGCAAAAAATAAAAACCGCAGAGGTGATCAAATACCACCAAAAGAAAGCTCTATTTGTGGGAAAAAAAGGACGTCAATTTTGTTTGGGTACAACGTCGCACGACCGCGCAATTGTCAGTTAAAGCGACGCAGTGCCGAATCGCAAAAAGTGCTCTGGTAAGGAAGGGGACAAAATTGCCCGGTGCTGAAGCGGTTAAACAGCAACATACTTAAAAGATTCAAGATGTATCTAAGTTTGAATTTCCCTGGACAGGACATCTAGCGGCATTCAAATTACTAGTACTACCCAAACTCCCAATCTGCATCCCCAAATACTACTTTGCTTACTGCAAACCCCACTGAACAAATATGATTGGCAGGGGAAAAAACCTTGTTGCTCATACAAAACACTAATCAAACATAAAACCATAGGGGGCTCATCCCTTCAAGACCTGAAGGACTATTATCACTCATCTATTGTGTCACAGCTGAAAGACTGGTTTCATACTTCCCCACTTACCTTATGGGGTGAATTAGAATGCTCAGTAGTGCCTCACAGCGACTTACACCCAGGATCTGCCATTTCAGCGTATTTCCCCCCCAATGATTAAAGCTTCAGCTCTAGTCTGGTGGAGGTTGACTGCTTTCTCTTGGGGAAACACTCCAACTATAAAAAATAAACCCCCCAATTACTATTGTAATACTCCTTATCCGAGATCTCCATTTAAATAACTGGACCAGAGACTCCTCCTTTAAAATCAACACACTATTTGACAACGGTTCCCTTAAAGCTTTTGCCAAATTAAATGAGGAACTACACCTCTGCCACTGCCTCCAACAAAATACGCACATCACTACCTACATACCTTTAGGGTCTGGGCATAATTAAAGCCAACTGCAAACCCGAATAAGGGTATATCACTCCTCAATTCTACTCTTGGGAAAAAAATATTTTTTACCGAACCACCCAAGGTCAAAATGGGAACACAAGCTTCACATAAGCTGCACCACAAATCAGTGGAAGTTAGCATTTAACTCCATGTACTGCAAAAAGGCTACTTCTAACACGGCCCTGTGGGAAAAATCCCAAAAGTTGACCCAGTGGTGGTATCTAACCCCCTCAATCTTAGCCAAATTCAAGGGAAACTCCTCCCCGAAATGTTGGAGAGGGTGTGACCAAGAAAGTACATTGATACACATATTATGGGAATGTCCTAGTATAACAATATTTTGGTCAGACATATTCTTGATAATTACAAACATTGTAGGCTTTCCCATTCTACCATCTCCCGACTGAGCGCTACTCAACCTGGCCATCGAATGTTTTCCTTCTGCACAATGCAAAGTGACCACACACATTCTACTTGCTGCCAGATTATCACTAACCAGACTCAGGAAATCAACTATAACTCCGACAGTGATAGATGTCATTAAAACCAAGCAGACAAACCAAACTTATGAACTATTGATTATGCCTAACAGGGATAATTACCTACATTAACAGCAAATGTGGGCCCCATGGTCAACATGGTATGAGAAATATGTAAATATAACTTTGCTGGAAAAACTTTTGTATGTATATTGACCCGACATTGTTTATTATTGCAAGTGTTATTGATGTCTACACACTTTCTTAAAGGGGTGTTTCAGCTTAAAAATTTTTTTTTTAAAAGTCAGCAGCTAAAAAAAAAGTAGCTGCTGACTTTTAATAAGTACACTTACCCTCCCAGGGCACCCGCGATGTCGGTCGTGGAGGCCGAGATGTCCCTCGGCGCTCCGGTCCCAGCGCCGCCATCCTCAGTAAGGGAAACAGGCAGCGAAGACTACGGCTTAACTGCCCTTTTCCTACTGCACATGCGCGAGTCGCGCAGCGCTTTGTGTATGGGACGCGCTGTGTTAGGGAACACACAGTTCCCATAACACAGAGTGCCCCATTACCCAGAAGACAACGCGGCGGAGGACAGAAGAACGAAGATCACCGCGGTGTAGGAAAGAGGGAGATTAGGAAGACTGCCTAGCAACAGGGATTTCGGATCAGGTAAAAAAAAAAAATTTTTTTTAATTTATTTTTATTTTTTTCCAGAATATTAATGCTTTTTTTTTTTTAGGGTGTTCCCCCACTTTAAGGCCACAGGGATTGATCTTGTTACTGTTACTTTTCCATTTTTTCTATTTTATTCCTTGTCCATTTGTATTGTCAGCATTTTCAGTACTTTTACTGCTTTATCCTTTTTTCTTGATTTATTGTTAACTTCATAAAAAATAAAAATCTATTGAAATGAAAAAGTACAACCTGCAAACTATACCATATTATCTATTATCTACCAATTACACATCCAAAATATGTGATGCCATATTGATATGTGATGCCATACTGTTCCGTAACACCACACACAGCTTAAAGGCATCTCACAAGTTTGGAATTCAAAGGATTTGTGTTTTTCCATGTTGTCCTCAAAGTCCCAATAAAAGCAAGACTGCCTCCCAGATTTATGGTATTTTTTAATTTTTCTTTTTTTTTGCATTGGTACATGTCTCCCATAGCAGTACCTAGCTCCCTGCATCCTTTTTTGAAAATCCCTTGCCTATTAGCCTTGAAAATGGTGAGAATTGATCATTAAGATTCAGCCCTCCTAGACTTCAATGGGGTTCGATATATAGAAGATACTGCATAATGCATATGGTTTTTCTGATTTTGTAGTATTATATACTGTATGTTGTATGGTTAGTTTTAGATAAATAGTAAAATCAGTTTTCATTTTGATATACAGTAACACTGCCGCCAAGGTAACTACATCTCCCCAGAGGGAACACAGACAGGAATAAAGCCTGACAGAGGTTCTATTCTAAGCTAATACTTGGAATATGTGACTTTTTAGTGAAAAATAAGGCATTAACAAAAGAAACATTCCAGTCACATACATTTTTTTTAATTAAAACTAAGTCAGGGGTCACACAGCTTACCTGCTGAGTGACTCTAATTTGCATGCATTCATTTATCTTGTGCAGAATGCCTCCCTGCTGGATAAGTCTGTATTACTAGCAGAACTTTTTTCTAATTTTGCCCTGAAAAACAGCCCAGTGTTTACTGATTTAATGTACTGCCTTCCTACATATTAAAGAAGCAGACTGGACAGAAGATGACTATATGTCAGGTAGCTTTTGTTTACCCAAATCTATGTGGAGAAACCTAAAAAGCTTAATTTGGCAAAACATTACTGATTAAGGATGGGTGGATTGATTTCAGTGAAAATAATTTTCTGCAAAATTATATATTTAGCTGTCAGAGAAATTCCACTTAGGCCTCATGCACACTGGACGTTTTTACAGCTGCTGTTTTTTGGCTTAAGGTGTTTTTTTCTGCAGTCAGTAAACTCCCCAGCATGTTATCCTATGTGTCCATGCACACATAGGCTGTTATCAGCATTTTTTGGCAGGGGCATTTTCTAGCTGGTAAAAACACCCAGAACTAGTTGGTTTTAAGAGGAGTTTTTCAGCTGTAAAAACTCTCTAGCCCTGGTAAAAGCTTAAAAATGCTGAAAACGCAGCTATTCAGCGTTTATCAGCATTTTTGAGCCCTAAGATTTTGTGAGAATATAGTTTTGCTAAAAAAAAGTTAAAAACCGATGCAACTAAAAATTGCTGAAAAACGCTACATCAATACGCTGAAGAGCTCATTCTACAGCTACAGCTTTCTACAGCTAACGCTACTGGTGTTTTTATAATGTCCAGTTTGCATGAGGGGTAAAACTGGAACCCTTGGTTTTACTCATTGGTCTGCTTAGGCAAAATTTGCTTGATAAAATGCTTTTTTGAGGATTTTGGGAAAGGGTGTATTTTGGGTTATGTCGTTTATTTAGTTATTGTTCCTATTATTTTTAAAACGTATCTGTGTATTTGGTCATTTCTGTAGTGAATGGAAACATGTGGAAATAGACTTTTACTACAACACAAATCACATTAATTTGAGACTTGGATTCATTTTTCCATTTTTTTTTTCATTTTCTGCTTACATTTTTAAAAATAATTTTAGGCCTGAAGGTTATTTTAAATCTCCAAACATTATATAGTTTTTGACTGCAGACACCCTAGAGCAGGGGTATCAAACTCAATCTCATCATTGGCCGATTCAGCAGTATTTGCCCTCAAAGGGCCGGTTTTATCCGTGAGAGTATATAAAGGTATGTACTCTATATCATATTAAATAATTGCCTATGCATTTGATTATTACTGGTTTTAGTAATAACTAAAGACTTAAAGTGTTACTAAAGCCAGTAATATGAAAATAGTTCATCCCCCCCCCCCCTAGAGTGCCCACAGCTTATAAATCATCTTTTACATTAAAATACTACCCTTATATACATTTTTGGACGATCTGTATACCACAGTTACATGATAAACTGCAGAGTTTCTCCAGTGCTGAGAGTTCAGGAAGGTGGAGATTTACACTGCAGCCTGTATATATGCCCACATGTGTGATGCCAATATCATGTGACCTGGCTAGCACAGATCAACAAGTAAATGTGAAACAACTGAGCATGTGCAGGTTGGCTACTCTGCCTTTTTGAGCTGGCCTTCCCCAGATAGACAGTTCAGGAGGGAAGGATCTATGCATACAGGATAAAACCTCCTTTTTACACAGTGCAGAGGATTAACTCCTTAAGTTCCACAGTGAGTATAACAAGCACAGAGCCCACTTAATCATGATTAAGCACTGTTTGATAGTGTGAAACGCGTCAACTCTTCTGTCCGTTCTGCTGTGGCATGTATTTTTGATCCTGTTTTTTGAATAAAAGGTAATTTTTGGAGTGCGGCTGTCCAGAACTTCTTCCTATTTCATTGCTATATGCATTGCCAGCACCTGTGGCTTCTAAACTGGAGGAGAGGTTTTACTTTTTGGCTGACCTACCTTGAGCCGTGATATTCCCTTCTCTATCTTGATTCCTGGACTTTGCACATATACACACACTCCCGGCCAGTATGGCAGTCAGGATTGTGTCTAGAAAGCACCTGACCCCATCACTGTTTTACAACAACTTAAGGGCATCCCCAGGCAAGTTATTTAAAGGAAATTTGTATTTTTTATAGTTGTCCTTTAAAAATTCTTAAAATCACTGCTCCCAGTCAAACTGAATTTTTTTTAAATGTTCTTGCTTTGGTACATGTTCCCTGTGGCAGTGCCCAGCAACATATGTCATTTGTTCAGCAATCCCATGCCTATTAGCCTAGAAAATGGCCATTAATGTTTTTTTTAATCATCGGCTCCCATTGATTCCAAAGGGATATGGATTCACCATCCAAACTTTCCTTAAGTTGGCAAGCTTGCCCTGAATCAGAATCCCCAGGCATTCAGCTCATCACATTCACTACCCAAAACAAAGTGGGAAATGGAAGGCCAGCGCTAGATTCTAAAAAGACACTGCCGCAGTCCACATGTGCTAACATTGATCGGTGACCAAGGTGACCTCATCAGCATAATTATTCTTCTTCATAGTCCTATCAGAAAGTTGTGGTGTGTCATTGACCAAGGGTGTGCTGCAGCTGTGGTTGATATATAGGACTTGGCTATGCTGTCTGGCAGAAATATCTGGATCACAAAACTGGCTTTACAGTATTCAGTTGCATGTCTGGAGTTCAGCATTGAATCAAACAACAGTTGTATATTGAACAGCTGGGAACAGGCTTACCGTAATTTCCCTGAATAAACTCTGATTGTAGGGAATGCTCAACAAAGTGAGTCAAGCTGACCACAAACCCAAAGCACATTAACAGCTTTAAGGTTATATGGAAAACACTTAGCAAAACCCATTGGGGAAAATTTTGAAACAACAACTTTTCTCTCTTTTGAAAAGTAATAAACATTGAGGTTATGTTTACTGTTCATAGCATGATGACATCAAAGGTATGTAACATTTCTGATAACATTGTGGGATTGGAATACACCACAATATCAGGTCAAGACTATAAATTATTTTCAGAAAACATAGAACAAACACACAAGAAGAGGTTTGACTTTTAGAAAGAGTTATAGTATTTGCACGTAGGACATCATAGTTTTCTAAACTTCAGTCAAGCAAAACAGGCATATCTTCATCTTTTTTGCCTGCTATACATCACTGCATTAAAAACAAAGGGAAATACTATGATGTTGAAAATTAAGACATTGACTTAAGTTTACAAAGACATTGCAATAGCTTTAAGGCCTCGTTCACATGGGCCTTTTTATAGCATACACCCTTGCAAGGCCGTGTTTACCCTCACAGGAATGCACAGGTGTTCCATAAATCCCCATGCAGGCAATCTAGTTCATGTCAATTGGGACACAGCAGTTGCACAGACACAGCTGAAGCTCTCAATTTGACATCCGTATGGGTGTATGTCCCCAAACTCATGCAGTGTAAATTTGGGGGCATGCACCTGCATGCAGCTGCTGCTTCACAATTTACATTAATGGGACTGCCTGCATGGGATGCACAAAACACCTGTGTATCCCTGTGAGGGTAAACATAACATCAGACGGGCTGTATGCTGTAATATGCCCCATGTGAATGAGGCCTTATTCTTTGCATTTATTATCTAGTACTATATAGTTCTATCAATACATTAACATTATTTCATACATACATATTTTACCAACAAACTCAAAGGTCTTTAATGTGTGTTATTATTGCAATGGTACACCTAGGGCCTAATGTCAATGGGCTTTGGACTTGTGTTGATGACAAAATTCTGAGATCCTTCAGAATTTGTTTACAGTTGCATTTGCCCCGTAGTTTACCTCTTTCTGATTTGTATTTGACCTGCTTCATGAGAGTTTTGCATTCCCTTAGACTTAATCAAAAAAAATATTTGAAGTATACAAAAGCCTCAATCCTCAAATAAGCGTCTATTCAAGCCATTAAGTCTTGGTTATTTATGGACACCCTTAATTTGGAATCTCTCAAATATCTTGTGTAGCCATTTTATGTGTTTATTTTCTTTTCTTTTTTTTGTGACCAGACCAACTATACATAAAGTTTACACAAAAAAGTGTACATTTATGAAGATCCCTAAAAACAAAATTCACTTCATTAAACTTTACCTTTAATTGTTGCTTCACTTGAATCATTGCACTACAACTACAACTACACTACAAAGCATAAATAAATAATTTGAGTGGTGATTTAGCAAAGTCTTATGAAGTCAGGGGAACATTGTTCTATCTGTCTTGGAAGAAATATTTAATAAAATAAACTAATAGGAGGCTCCTTTGGACCCCATTAGATAACTATATATTGAAATATAGTTTTTAAACAGAAAGTGAAGTCCCTGGGGTTCATTTCCTTAATTACTTAAAGCAATGCTTCTATGTAAATAATAAATAAAGCTGGTACAAATACACCACCCACCTGTAACTCAATATTATAGTTTATTAATCAAAAGTATTGATACAATAATTTTTTCCATTAGTAAACATGGCAGGTGGGCAGTGCGTTCGTGATGGCCCATTCTTTACACACTGTACATTGAATCCCTGTTTTCAGTTATGTGGAGGGAACGATTCAGGCTTTAAATAATTTTTTTAAATAATCCAATAATTCTATATTTTACTGTGTGATGAACTAGTAGGGCAGCGGTGAAACTTTTACTGATTCACCCAATAAATGAAAGCACATTAATATTTATTTAATTTGTGTAATGACATTATAAAAATGCAAATATGAGTACATGATTGACAAAGTGCTGACACCAGTATCTTCAGTTAAAGCATTCAGTTGATAAAGATGCTTATTTTAAAATGGTAGAAAAGTCCAAAGACCTTTTACAAGTTCATCTTGAGCGGATACAATAACATCATTTTTAATTACAGCACGCTATTTTTCCATTTGTTTTTTTTTAAAAGCAGGGTTCAACTTCTTCAAAAATACATTTTCACGACTACAGTTTGGCAAAACATTTCAGTTGCTGAAAAATGTATTCCTCCAATATGTCTAAACTAGAATTTTATCCCTAGAGATAAGCATTTTTCACCCTTCTATTACCCTTTATTTTTCCATCTTGACCAAGTTGCTAACTATAATTTTGTTTTAACATTATACAGGTAGGTCCACTTTACTTAGTTAAATGAGATTTAAACAATAATAACAAAACACAAGATATATTATATAAAATGTCTACTGAAAATAATTTGAACACTAAATTACACATCTACAATTAAGGTATCTAAGATAAGTTTGTCAGAGAGGTACTATTTTGCTACACATATGGATTCTTATAAGTTGTACTTACCTACAAAGCAAGTATTCAGCTATTTAAGAAGTTAAGAATAAACAAAGAATAATCATGTTACAGCTATTTTCTTGTAAGTTCCACATTTCCACACCAGCTAAAGAATTTTACTCTGTTGCTCAGCATTTAACTACAGATACATTTTACATCCTCTTAAAAACAAAAGAGTGGCTGACAGATTGTGATTGTCAAATTGCTTTAGTGTCAGTATCACCTATATACAACCAAAATATTCCAAAGGTTTGACCTCTGCAGTAAAACATTTCTTTATAATTGACCCTTCTATTGATAAGAAAGATTCCCACTTTTCTTATGAACATGCTAAAGTTCATACTCAAATTTGTGATTAAGGTAGTATGAAATTATGTAAACTCAGAACAAAGACACTCTTTTAAAACCAAGCATTGTCTTTGCAATTCACAATTTCTGAAAGCTCATAAGTTTCAACAGGCTAAAAGTAGGGTATATTGTTTGAAGAGATCTAAGGGTGAAAATACTATGAAATAAAGAACTGTAATTGAACCTCCTATCTAAAATCAGAGGTGGTGAAGGAAAGGAAGGTGGGTGGATGGTTAACAAGAATAGCTTGAAACTGTGCTTTGTTGTAGAGTAAAATTAGCTTGCTGAGAACCTTGAATTCAACATAACTTTTAAATGGAGAATTAGTTTACATATTGCCAACATAAAGAGGTCTATCTAAATTGACCAACATGTGGACAGTAAATGTGAACTCATCTTTCAATGTTTGCATTAGAGAAAGCAATTAGCTCTTCTATTTAAATGTGCTGGTGTGTTTACCGCTTCATCAAATACATCCTCTTTTGATGAATACAAATACAAAAGTAAACATTATTGCTACATTGTAGTTCTCATGCCTTAGTATTAGCAAAATTAACATTTAAAAGAAATATACAATAAAATGTATTTATTGGTGAAAGACAACAGTGTAACTGTGGGACATACAGTATCAACAATTTCTCTAGATAGAACAAATATTCTTAGGGGTTTTCTTATAATTTGTAGATGTGTTACTAAACTGAAATAAAGAATAAAAACGGATTCTGAAAAAAAGAAGGTAAATACTTGCCCCTCTTGTCACCTAATTGCCAAACTCTGCTCCAATGAACAGAAATCATCTCCTGAATTCTCAGGTAGTATTGATCTCATTGTTACCCACTGCACTCAGTGATAACTAGGAATGAGTCTGGATTCAGTCAGAACCCATGTTTGGGTGAGCCCAATAAGCAGCTGTCAATGTCAATGAGACAATGGCACTCCCTGCACTTTAGCTGCATGTACAAAAAGGCCATATTAGGGTCTCAGATGTCACAAGCATCTAATTTTTGTGAACAAACATGCAGTTGTAGAAATGCCCTACCCACAATTAATTTACATCTTTCTTCTCAGTTTGACCCAACAAGAGTTTGGACAGAACCCAAACTCACTCCTACTAATAACTCCTATTGACCTCTGCATCTCTATTGTAATGATGTTGAGGTTGATGGGGGAAACCACTAGTTGCAACAGGAGACCAGGAGATCTGTAATAATATGGAGGTTGGGACCACTAGGTGCAGAGGAGCCAAGAGATTTCCACTCTCAGTGGTGTTTGAAGAGACTTTGGGAAATTATTTCTCTTCCATGGAGCAGCCTTATTTCTCTGTTTCAGTTTAGTGACAGTGTCTTTTAAAAAATATGATTATTTAACAAGCGTTATTATAAATTTAATTTACTTATAATAAGAAATTAAACTGACTATACTAGGTTTTTCATTTCCTGAAACCTAATTGCCATTATTTTGTAGTAGATCTCCAAAAATTCAGAGAGAAAAAGAGAAGAACGTGGCGATGGAACAGGTGATACTAATCTATAGTGTAGTTTGTATTAGGAGAGAGAAAGTATATAATTATGTAACTCTGTACTCACATCTGTGGAGCTGCTGAGAGCCATCTGTGGGGCTGCTGGTAAGAAACCAGTTTTAGCACTTGTGGAAACTCCTTTTCCCTTGCAGACTTTTACTGATGGCTCTTAAGGGTGGATTGCTCTTTAGTCTGTGGAGGACCCTGTCACCTTCTCAAAGGATGTCTGGAGAAAAACTGTGGTCTTGCATCTTGTATTGAGAAAAAAACTTCAAACCTTTTTTTAAGGTGTTAAACAGGTTTTTAGCCTTGGAAATACATTTGGAAGTATAAAGACCTTATTGGAGGACATCTGTTATAGCACATTCAATACATTTCATGGTGATCCAAGTTTCTGGATTTCTGGATTAGTGTATACAACTGGCAGTTTCAGTAGCTCTTACATGCAATTAGGGTTCTGTCATCTAGCTTGAGGTGGAAATCAGGCACTCTTCCCCCTACCTCTCCATAAGATAGCCTGTAACTCTTAAAAAAACTTTATGTTTACCACAGTCCTTGGCTATTCCCAAAGATCAATATCATATTGGGGGGGAAGTGGAAAGGTGTTTGCAAGCAACCTGGCAAAGTAAAAAAGGCAGCTACTGAAACAATGCATATTATTATAGTAAGACATAAATACAACTGATACCTGGAAATAAAAAAAATCATATCATGAAAAGTAGGTATTAAAGCCTACCAAATATGCTATATCTTATTAGAAAATCAAATACCAGCTTTGTTTGCCAATTTATGTTTACATTTCTTGTTGTTACTGACAGTATCTGTGAAGTAAACCCAACACACTTTCTTCTTTGTCATTGGAACAATAGGAAAATAGTAAATGGACAGGGGAACCAGAAAAGTGAAAAATTAAGTAATCCATAACATAAATACATCCAAATTTACTTTACCATAGCCAGAACAAGCTGGATTCTGATTGGTTGCTATCAGTACTCTTACTTACAATTTGCTCCCTTCACTGCCTAATAGAAGACATATCATTTAACCCGAACTCTGAGGAAAAAAGCAACAGGCCGAGACATTGGCAATGATCATATTCCACCTGGGTGTTTTCCAGATAGAACTGTAGGATAATTTCCCCTCTGCTACCAAGGTTAAGTCATTTCAAGAAGACCCACTGGTCTCTGACACTACTAGTGAGGCCTGGGTCTTGTCACCATCCTACACTGAACCCAACATGGTCTTTTGGCTAGACTTTCCATGAACCCCATTTGAGACACCAATAGATACTGTTCCTCAAACTCCTAAGCTACTAGTTGATCTGGACACTGCAGAAAACAGGCTGGGCAGTGTCCATTAGGAAGTGCAGATCTGGCGTGTCCTGACAGTGATCGAGAGAGCCAATTCCCTATTGGTGTAGAGACCCCTCTGATTGCATCTTTAAAATATGTCTCATAGGCAGTGCTGCATACATTTTATGAATGGTACTGTCCCTCGGACAACAGCTTTGGCTGCAATAGCCCTAAGGTCTTGGAGGCTGTTGGAGGTAATAACATCAGCTGCTTGTAGAACTTCCAACAAGGGTTTAATCATTCTGCATTACATAAGAGTTCTATATGATAAATCTGGAAATAAGGCTATTTATGCACCTTCAAAATCAACCATGGATTTATTGCAGGCTGCTTTCATGATGGCTTATTTCACTGGATATCTAAGTAATTTACAAATGACATCTCTTGGTTTTTCTGCATTTTGGGGGGTAGGGGCGAGGGCACGATGGACTCTGTCTATTTCAATCTTATCGGGTGCAGATGGCCCCAGAATTAACTGGAACAGACTGATCACCGTTAGAAGCAATTCAAAATGTTGTTTTTATTTCAGGCAGACCCCTTATACGTATATTTTGTCTACGATCTCTATTTTCTTGATTATCCATTTGATCTAACAGAGAATTCAACACTTCCTCATAATGTTTTGTCATGTGTTGGATATCAGCCACTCCTTGTCTAATATCATCCTGACCCATCTCCATTTCCTCTACTCTGCGCCCTAGTGCCCCTATATCCAGCTTTAACCCCTTTACAGTCTGTTTGCAGGATGATTCAACAGCAGTTTTAAAGTGGAGGGCCACCCTAAAAACACATTTCACCTTATTCTGTTCCTTTAAATGTCCTAAAAATCATTCAGTCAAAAAAAAATGTCACTTGCCCGGAAAACCCTGTTGCTATGCAGAAGTCCTAATCTGCCTTGTACCTACTCCACGGTGTGGTTTCTCTCTTCCTTAGTTGCATTGCCTCATGGGAAATGCGTGTCATACTTTCCCATGAGTCTGTGAGCCTGACTGTGCTGAATGTATGCCAATATAAATACATAAATTATTTATATAATCTATCATATAGTAAAGTTTTGGCTGCAAAGATCTTTTAATACTTACCTTTCCTCTAATTCCAGCGCCACTCTCTCCTCTGAGTCTCCGCTCTATCTTCTTTCAGCCATTGATTATGTATGTTGCCATCACAATGGGGCAGGACTTCCTACGACGCCGCCCGTTGTGATGGCAACCTGAGCTGTTGTCGGCGCTACACTTTGCCGTTACTGCGCATGTGGGAGATTGGCAAAATAACGGGTGGTGCATGCTGATCCATCAGCAGCACAGTGTCCCGGAAGAGGGTGCCTGTGGGCTTCACATGCAAGATGACAACCGGCAGCATCCAGTTTTATACGTTTTTTTCTCTGCAGAAAACCGGCAGCAGTAATCTTAGAAAACGGAACAAGTCAGTGATAAATTTAAATACACTAATCCTTTTCATTATACCAAAAAAAAAAAAAAAAACATTGGAGACAGTGGCACCCCTCTTTAAGTAATTGAATGTCTTTCTTTGTAGGAAGTGCTCTGAAATGTTCTCTTAAGTCTCAATCCATTATTACCTCTGATTGAGGTGCACTTAGTTCATTATTAAGATCACCATACAAAGGGTTAACATACTGCACCTGCCCTGTAGAGGCTGTCTCTGGATTCATCACAAGTCCTTTGCTGATTTTTGCTGATTCACTGCTGCGTTTTGTAGTACCATGACTTTCAACTTCCAGGGATTCAGCCATCCCTCCTGGGATTCCTTCCACCTCCTGAAGACTCGGGTCCCCTTTAATACACTCCCCCGCCAGACCCTCCTTTCCACAGGCATAAATCAAGGCGTCCCTCCCTTCTCCTGGGAGATCCCTTTCCAGGGTTTTACATCTCTGCTTTGGGCTCAGAGTTATTTGGCCATTGCCATGTGCTGCAACACCCCTTCCAAAGGTTGTTACTCCTCGGCCCTGTACGGAGGCATTGCATCGACCCTCCCCAGTCCCCTCTCATATCAGGAGAGCTGAACTTCCTTCCCACCTGGACTGGGGTTCTTTTAACCACATGCCGACCGCGCTATAGTCGAAAGACGGCCACAGCGCGGTCGGCTTGTTCTAAGTGGACGTCCTATGGACGTCCTCCCAGAAACTTGCTCCCGCACGCCCCTTGGGGCGCGCACTCGGAAACATCCGTGACCGCCGGGTCCCGAGGACCCGGCGCATCACGGATCACGGTAAACAGCCGCTGATAGCGGCCATTTACCACGTGATCACTCCGTCAAATGACGGAGCGATCACATGTACACAAACTGGCGTCACGTCATGACGCCGGTTCCTCCCTCCCCTCTCTGTACCGATCAGTACAGAGAGGGGAGAAGTGGAGATGGGGAGAGACGGGACCAGCGCTGTGGGCTGGATGTGTAGTGCCCACAGCGCTGGTCAATACACTGCCACCACTGTGCAATACTCTGCCACCGCTGTGCAATACTCTGCAACCACTGTGCAATGCTCTGCCACCACTGTGCAATGCTCTGCAACCACTGTGCAATGCTCTGCCACCACTGTGCAATGCTCTGCAACCACTGTGCAATGCTTTGCCACCACTGCAATACTCTACCAATACTGTGCAACACTGTAATACTCTGCCAATACTTGCCAATACTTGCCAATACTCTGCCAATACTCTGCCAATACTCGCCAATACTAGCCAATACACTGCAATAATTTTTAATAGAAACAAAGAATTTATTTTATTTTTTTTTTACCGAATTTTCTGAATTTTTTGATTTATAGCGCAAAAAATAAAAAACCCAGTGGTGATTAAATACCACCAAAAGAAAGCTCTATTTGTGTGAAAAAAAGGACACAAAATTCATTTGGGTACAGTGTTGCATGACGGAGTAATTGTCATTCAAATTGTGAGAGCACCGAAAGCTGAAAATTGGTCTGGTTAGGAAGGGGGTTTAACTGCCCAGTGGTCAAGTGGTTAATTGTGCTCCCAGGATCCGCACTCTGCACCAAGAGGTAAGCTCTAAGCCCATTAGCCTGGCTCTTTCCACCACCACCAGGCGGAAGTGCAGCTGTACGGCGGCGTGTGGACATGCTTTAGCCGGTCTGGAGCCTGCTGAACACCTATTTTCCTGGAGCCCAGGATCACTGAGCAGCACAATCAGTCAGCGTGTCTGTTCATGCCACGCCCCACCCCAATGCATTTCAATCGTAATTTTATTTACAATGTTCTTCAGGGGGATATAGACATCTGTAACTTATCAATACAGAATATTAGCAATATTGACATCAATAACATTATCATCATTGGGAATAAAGAGCCTGTATATGCAGGAATTCAGAAATAACAAAGGGTCCTACCTTTGATACGATAAATATTTAAATAGCCAGAGCAAAAAGACAAAACTTCACAACACAACAGGATATGCTCACGGTGGTCCACCATCCAGAAAATGGGCAGGGAGTCCAATTCTGTCTACCGTATATACTCGAGTATAGGCCGTCCCGAGTATAAGCCGAGGCCCCTAAATCACCACAAAAAAATGGGGAAACGTATTGACCCGTGTATAGGCCGAGGGGCAAAAATGCAGCAGCTACTGTAAGTGGAAAAAGGGTCAGCAATGCCCACCTGCATGTCCCCTGTACAGACCCCCGTGTCCCCATTGCAGCCCGTGTCCCCATTGCAGACTACCTGTGCCGATCCGTGTGTCCAGGGTCCGTGCAGCCGATGTGGTCCCGCTGTGGTCCCGCTGTGGTCCCGCTGTGTCCCGCTGTGTCCCGCTGTGGTCCTGCTCTGTCCCCCTCCACAGCGTGTATGGCGTGCGGCGCCATTACAATTTAAAAGCCGCGCCTCTTCCTCCTCCTCGTCCGTGATAGGAGGAACACTTTTTTCCCAGCAATCAGTGCGCAGTGTTCCGCCTATCACGGACCGTCTCTCATCCTCGTCCATGAGATGAGAATGACAGGCCATCCGTGATAGGCGGAACACTGTACTGCTGGGAAAATTAGTGTCCGCCTATCACGGACGGGCGGGAGGAGGCGGCGCGGCTTTTAAACACCGCCGTCTGTCTGCATGACAAGCTGTTCATGTAGGCAGACGGCGGTGACTCGAATATAAGCCGAGGGGTAGACTTTCAGACCTAAAAAAGGGTCTGAAAATCTCGGCTTATATTCGAGTATATATGGTACATACTTAATTAGACGTGCAGGGGTGGGAGGAGACACAAATATGCGTATGATATATATATAATATCTAGGGATGAATTACCGTCAACTATTTTTATTTTTGTAAGGATATCCTATGCACTGATGCAAATCCTGTGCTTTGTGCTGAAGAAATGTATTTCCCAGATTAAATGCATCACCGGGGATATACATTTCCTATCCAGTGTGTTATATCCACATAGGGATAGGATGTATACTGGGTGTGCCGTTTATATGGAAGCCTGCTGATGCCCTCACCTCTCACCTGTGTGCATAATCAAGGTATGAACCAGCCCATCAGTGTCTCACCTCCCCATCCTGTATTGCATATCTATACTCTTCAGAAATAACGAATCATCCAAAAACAAATTAATGTAACATAACGAATATAACAAAACTAAATTATGTGTTTTACAAATGAAAAAAAATGCAAATTAAATTTTTCGCCATGCACAAGTCTAGTAAATAGGCAATACTGCCTGGGCTTTTATTATTCCTTCAAGGGGGAGATCTTTTGATCATAAGCCCGTGTGCAGTGACAAAGGGACAGATGTGTGTGGTCTAGATAGTGGACTTGTAATCTGGCTAGGCCAGGTTGGGCCTTGTCTAAGGTTTCCAAGAGGGTGATGTTATCTCAATATTCTGCCCTTAGAGAAACAGGCATACACAAAAAAAATATTACAGTAACTGCAAGCTTATTGTCTCAAGCAGAGGATGCTATGCAGTAGAGGGTTAAAGTTAATATGTTAAAAACAGCACCCAACACACACACACACACACAAAGCAGTGGGCGGCGATGAGAGGGACCCCCCCTTCCGGGCCCTATAAAAGTTATTGGGTGACTGTAGAGCCATTCATATCACTTTTACCTGACAGCTAATCGCTATCTCTAAAAGATATTATTAGGAACATGGCTTAAGCTACAGCCATGATCCTGGTATAACCACTTGCTCCGAAGGCCAAATATATACAGCATAAGAATGGGAAGTGGTTAAATAAAAGCTTTTGTGCCAGAATTCAGCCTTAATATTAACCTTCTCATGTTGCTCTGAAGCAGCTTAGGTAAATATAACGATGCGCATTGTGAGTGTTTTGACTTAGAGACTGCAGAGAGTCTGCTGTTTTCATAAAGACAGACCATATTAAATGGTCATTAATTGGGGTAAAATTAGTTATCTGAAAGGTGAAAAAGAACCATTATTCATTCCATTTACAGTGGTGTGAAAAAGTGTTTGCCCCCTTCCTCATTTCCTGTTCCTTTGCATGTTTGTCACACTTAAGTGTTTCGGAACATCAAACCAATTTAAACAATAGTCAAGGACAACACAAGTAAACACAAAATGCAATTTGTAAATGAAGGTGTTTATTATTAAAGGTGAAAAAAAATCCAAACCATCATGGCCCTGTGTGAAAAGTGATTGCCCCCTAAACCTAATAACTGGTTGGGCCACCCTTAGCAGCAACAACTGCAACCAAGCGTTTGCGATAACGTGCAATGAGGCTTTTACAGCGTCCTGGAGGAATTTTGGCCCACTCATCTTTGCAGAATTGTCCTAATTCAGTTACATTAGAGGGTTTTCGAGCATGAACGGCCTTTTTAAGGTCATACCACAACATCTCAATAGGATTCAGATCAGGACTTTGGCTAGGCCACTCCAAAGTCTTCATTTTGTTTTTCTTCAGCCATTCGGTGGTGGACTTGCTGGTGTGTTTAGGATCATTGTCCTGCTGCAGAACCCAAGTTCGTTTCAGCTTGAGTACACGAACAGATGGTCGGACATTCTCCTTCAGGATCTCTTGGTAGACAGCAGAATTCATAGTTCCTTTTATCACGGCAAGTCTTCCAGTCCTGAAGCAGCAAAACAGCCCCAGACCATCACACTACCACCACCATATTTTACTGTTGGTATAATGTTCTTTTTCTGAAATGCAGTGTTCCTTCTACGCCAGATATACTTGGACACACACCTTCCAAAGAGTTCCACTTTTGTCTCATTGGTCCACAGAATGTTGTCCCAAAAGTCTTGGGGATCATCAAGATGTGTTGTGGAGAAATTGAGACGAGCTTTGATGTTCTTTTTGTTCAGCAGTGGTTTTCTCCTTGGAACTCTGCCATGCAGGCCATTTTTGCCCAGTCTTTTCCTGATGGTGGAGGCATGAACGCTGACCTTAACTGAGGCAAGTGAGGCCTGCAGTTCCTTGGACGTTGTTGTGGGGTCTTTTGTGACCTCTTGGATGAGTCGTCGCTGCGCTCTTGGGGTAATTTTGGGCGGCCGGCCACTCCTGGGAAGGTTCACCACTGTTCCATGTCTTCGCCATTTGTGGATAATGGCTCTCACTGTGGTTCGCTGGATTCCCAAAGCATTGGAAATGGCTTTATAACCCTTTCCAGACTGATAGATCTCAATTACTTTCTTTCTCAATTGTTCCTGAATTTCTTTGGGTCTCGGCATGATGTGTAGCTTTTAAGGATCTTCTGGTGGACCTTACTGTGTCAAGCAGCTCCTATTTAAGTGATGCCTTGATTGTGAACAGGTGTGGCAATAATCAGGCCTGGGTGTGGCTAGAGAAATTGAACTCAGGTGTGGACAACCACAGTTATAGTATGTTTTAACAAGGGGGGCAATCACTTTTTCACACAGGGCCATGATGGTTTGGATTTTTTTTCACATTTAATAATAAACACCTTCATTTACAAATTGCATTTTGTGTTTACTTGTGTTGTCCTTGACTATTGTTTAAATTGGTTTGATGTTCCGAAACACTTAAGTGTGACAAACATGCAAAGGAACAGGAAATGAGGAAGGGGGCAAACACTTTTTCACACCACTGTATGTTATGTTACTTATATAGTAATAATTTTTCTTTTTTACTTATACCATAATATCTTTGTATATTTTTTTACAATGTTTCTAAAAACCTGCTCAGCAATTCTTTTATTCTAGTGCAATTCAATTTTGTACCTTTTCACCCTTTCGCAATCCATTTTTCTTGATGTACTGTATTTACCTGTACCACCAATTTATACTGAAAAAAAAAAAGACAGACCTTATTAGTAACATCAGAGAATAAACTGGAAACAACGTCTGCTCATTTAATGAGCAAGCGTTTGCCTCAATTTGCATGCTATTTGCATGTAATTACAAACTATACTTAAAAATGTGTGTACGTGAAGGTACCGGCACCAATTGGATAAACTTTTGTGTGCGATAGGCTGCAGTCTAAAAGCAATTGTGCTAATAGCACAATGCCTGTAGTTCTAGTTAATATGCAAAAAAGGACCGCGCCAATCACTTTAGTTTGAACCTTATATCCACCTGTGTCAAACAATGTGTTAGATTCCCAAAAATATATAATAATAAATAAATAATAAATGAAGTAAAAAAAATGTACTTAGATTGGTATAAATGTAGCTATTTATACCACCAGAGGTGATGCTGTCACCCTCTCTTTACCTTTGTTCCACCTGTTCTACAGTGTGACCCTCTTATAGTGCTAATAGTACCAGACAAAAAATGAATAAAATAAAATTATATCATCGGAGTATAATTATACCCCTATTTGAGTACCCTTAATATACCACTAGATCATGTGTTGTATCCTGTCAATAGGCATATATCCTTATTTAGTGTGAACAAAACAATAAACCTTTATAAATATATCTGTGAAAACAATCCTGCAAAAAAAAAAAAATAGAATGCCACAATTCCTATGTGCCAACAAACAAACAATAAAGAGTCTGGAAACTTTCTAAGGCAAAAAAGTGCGCCACTTTCACTTTAAATGCCAGTAAATTGTCCCATTAATAACACCACTGGTGATTATATATTCTGGTTCTTGTGAAAGCCACCCCGACTGTGAATCCACCACCACTAAAAAATGGCCACTCACCAGAACCAGGTGAGTTTTGAACCTTTGGTTTATTTAGCTGGATAACCACTCCTTAATCTGGCCAATCTCATCTTGTTTGCTCGTGAGGTCCAAGCTGTATAGTCTGGGCAGCCTCCGCTCTCAAGGAAAATAAAATGCTCCCATAGGGTAATATGTCAATTAAATTTATTGCCAAAACAATTAAAAGAAGAAAAATTTACACTCACATGTGCCTGTGCCCTCAGGCCGGCACTGAGCCTCTCCAGCCGTGTGTGTAGGAACCTTGGAATTGGCGTGTTGATTGTTTGCGTTCCACGCCTCACTACCGCTCAAACCGGAAGTGTCGTTACGTCACGTGTTTTCCCAGCAGCCTCTACGCATTTCGCAATATTGTTTATGCGTCATCAGGAAGCTGCTGGGATGTGTTTCTAGTGTCCTCATATAGTACCTCTTCATGCCCTTAATTGTTACCACTAATTACATTCTATTTCTATTCCACCGATGCACCGGAAGTGTGGTAGCCACCATCTTTGTTTACATTCTCAATATTCGACGGCCGCCTCCACCGGAAGCGCCATTCCCGCCATGTTTGTATAGGTATTCCGATAATTTTAATATGTTTTTATATTTTTTTCCCACTTCAAACCGCATTCGATATCAATCTTTTATGTTTATTTGTTTTTGCATTAAAAGCTGAACCAAATTGAAATGTAGGTTCCCTCTCTCTCCAAGGTGCATTACTATAAACTTTAATTCTCTTTTCTCTCACTTTAACCCTTTATCTGAATAGGGTTCCCACCCACACAGCAGGGTCACTCTTACATATAACAAATAAAAATTTGTAAATAGCAATCTAAGTATATGTGTCTCCTCATTTTGGGAATCACTTCCCTACTGAGAGACATTTATTGATTTGCCCTTCTTTTATGTAATATTGAAAAAACATATACATAAATAATAAAATTAAAATTAAAAATGAAAGTAGAAATGAAGTAAAATACATTAAAATAAATTACTATGCTGATCCATCCCATTTTCGACCAGTACTTATCCTGCTTTACTTCATATACACTATTCGTCCACTATATATCATATCAATTATGCTGGGGTGGATATTACCTACGTATCCACCTCTTCGCATTTTACCACTTCCCCAAAAAATGTGACAATTTGTGAGTGGGGGCCTTATTCAATAAAATTGCAAAATGAATTGTGAAAATAAATAAAAAAATAAATGATTAAAATAAAGATAAAAATAAATAAAGATAAAAATGAAACTTAAATCTAAATAAATCATTTTATTTTGACCCGCTAAAATATTAAATTACTGTTATAATATATAGCACAGTAGCCAAATGATTAACTGCCTTGCAGTTGCCGTAAAATCCAACCTGGGACACCATAGTTTTGGTATGGCCTGCCTGGGTTTTCTCATACAATCCACACATATACTGTATAAACAAGTAGGTTGATTGACTTCTTCACAAATCTGACCCTAGTATGGTAGGGACATTACACTGTGTGAGTTGATATAAATAGTTCCACATATTTTGTTAAATGATGTGTAACATGTTACAGCTAATAAAATGTGGGAAAAATTGATATCTAAATAATATTAAAATGCTACTTAAGCTCTCTTTATTGAGTAAGCCTAGATGAGTTCTAATACGTAGACTAAACATGTTATAAATAACATTATTCATAAAAGGAATATATCCTCTTGGCTGCAATCTGAACTAGCAAACAGAGTACTTCAAATAGTTAAGGATGCCAGAAAATAAAGTAATACTCTATGACTGGATTAACAGCTCTTATAGAAATCTTAAATTCTCAAGAGAACCTCTTTCATTCTTCTTGTAGTGTAACTTTTAGTCAATATGCACAGGATGAAACTTAAAGTTATCCAGGCAAACATAAAAACCTACCATTTAGTCCTGTTATGAAATTCAGGTTTAGCAACAGGTTGTTTGACATTTTAATAGTGAATGGATGTGGCATTCGGTATGCACCCAGAAGCTCCTTCCTAATTTAGAAAAGCTATGTACTCCAGTGAGGAGTCTGGAGAACTATAACATCCAAGAACTCTTTATACTGGTCATACAGAAAAATACCAGTCATAAATTTCTTCTTTTAAAACCATCCTCAAGTTAAAAATGTCTGTTTAACACTGAGAAAGATTGATTGGTTGAATTTGCAAACAGCTAAATTGTGTGTTTATAGCCAGCTAAATAGCATCCCATAGGTTACATTTTACCACAGACAAATCAAGCTCAAATTGGAGTCAGTAAGTGCTTTGATATTATAAACTGTCTTTTTGTACAGTATGTATTCTGTGTATTATTTATTATTCTAGATCAACCTGAGGGTTTTAAAGGGTTTTAAAGTGATTGTAAACCCTTTACTACCACTTTTACCTACAGGTAAGCCTATAATAAGGCTGACCTGTAGGTACCGTGAATATCTCCTAAACTTGCACCGTTTAGGAGATATTCACTATATCCAAATGTGTCATTGGCAGCACTGGTGGGCATTGATAGGTGGCACTTGTGGGCATTGATAGGTGGCACTTGTGGGCATTCATAGGTGGCACTTGTGGGCATTGACAGGTGGCACTTATGGGCATTGACAGGTGGCACTTGTGGGCATTACATGAGGCATATTTGCCTCTGACTTTTCGGGACCGATGCCGCTTTAAAATGAGCCGGTGATCGGATTTTTTTTTTCTCCTCCGCTGTCAGCGTGAGGAAAAAAAAAAACGATCACCGAGCTTTTGTTTTCATCATGTGATCAGCTGTCACATGGTAAGGGGCCGGGACCCGCCCCTTACTCAGATCACTGATCACCCGAGTCTCAGTGACTCAGTGATCACGGCGCATGCAGAGAGCGTGCACAGGGGAGGACATCATATAACGGCCTCCCGGGAATTGAGATCCGCGCTGTGGCCGTCATTCTGCCATAGCGCGGATGTAAAGTGGTTAAACAAATCCTCCCACATAAGTTCTATGTGTCTATCTGTAGTCTTCTCTCTTCTCTCTTCTACATCCATTCAAAGTGTTGAATATTTAAAGCTTGTCTGAGAGTTCAGAAAAAAGGGGGGTGGAGAGCTGAAGTTACACTCTGCAGAGGAGAGCTCTGAGAACTGATTGGAGAGAAGGAACACACCCCTCTTCACACAGCACACAGGAACAGACTCAAGGCTGTCAATCAGCTAGAGGTCACTCCCCTGGCACAATTTTTCTCTTGGTGTCAGGAAAACTTTTCAAAACGTATTCATGCTGAATGCAGAGGAATGAAGCAGCAGAAGTGACACTTAGTGCTCTCAATTGAGACACATGCGCACTATAGAGGGATGTGTTTTGTTCATATTTCATGTCTGAGGTTTACAACCAGCTGTTTAGCTGTTTTTACTTGCTAAAATCTCACATAAATTGTCAGCGACATTTAAAAGGCAACATTGTACAAGTTCAAAGAATGCAACTGATCCATTCACTTGGTAAATGTATTCCCTCCATTGCACTATATTTAAAGAAAAGTGTTGCACTTTTACAGACATTATCGCTTCATCACATGGAATGCAGATTCATTTTCATTAAATAATCTCTTACCTATTTAAACCCAAAGAAAATAATTACCCATTCTTCTCAAAACAGAATCCTTTATTAGGTGACCGTTAAAAGTTGCACAGCTGGAAACATGCTGTTCTCCCAGGGTGTGCTCTGTAAGGTCTTCCTGTAGAGTTTATATCATTCTTGTCATTCGTTTATCACTGTCCAAATGTTGTGCTTTCTAAATTTGAGTAAAGCATTTTTAGACTTTGAAACAATAACAAATACAGACAGAACCAACTGAACCGCAATACCAGACAACTCCCAGCTGTGAGGTTGCAACAAGTCTCTGTCTAATCAGGCAATGAACTGTAAATGTTCCCATACTGTACTCAGTTTTGCATAAACAAGTGACATTATCAGAACTTGTTCTCTATTCAGCAGTGCCAGCACTCTGACACTACAGGGTATTTTTAGTGTTTGGTATACTTAAAGAACCACCATATACTGTATGCTACAATACGATCTGACTTGTAGAACAGACAGCATTCATAAATATATGTGTAAAAGTTTCATGAAATTATCAGAACAGAGGATAGCTTTAGATAGAGTGGTATAATGGGATTAGAGGTTATGGACAGGAAGTTGGCAATAAATACGACTAACTTCCTGTCCAGTAATTCCAGACATATTGCTTGCTGTGCAAAATTACTTAAAGTGGATGTAAACATAATGAATAACCTTTAACAGTGATTTTCATAAACAATGAATTTTTTTTTGAAAGTCAAAATGCTTGTTTTTAAAAATGTTCTCATTCTTTCTGGTCGAACCAGTTTATATTTACCTTTTTTTTATGCAGTACACCCCATTAACACCCATCATACCATAAGAACATACCTAAAATATAAAATAAAACACACAACAAGGATTAGGCTGTGGCCCCTTTATTGGGTTTAAAACTATTTTAATTATGAAATGAACTTTAACCTTTAATACCAAACAGAATCACTTTTAACCATTAACAGACCAACATGCTTAGTCACTAAGACTCAAGCAGTAATATATTATACCAACCAAGTAACAGCGTACCAACCACTGTCCACCCACAAAGTGGGTGACATTACCCACATACAGAGGGACCGCGACGAGGGGAAATTACAAAGGGGAGGGAGGGTGGGATAGCAGGTCAAAAGATCCAGAAAGAAGGCTGAGGAGAATCCAAAGGTGAGTCCAGCTGAGAGACCTGAGGTAAATGCTAACTTCGCCCAGTGACAGGAGAGGATATAAGTAAAAGGTTACACTCATTGGCTAGATGTTTTCCGCCAAAGGATTTGTCACCAATCCAGTGCTCAGCACCTGAGGTAAATCTTCCTAGCAACAGCAGGCAGCTTGTCACCTGAAACACAAAACAGAAAGAACCAGCAAAGCAGCCATCAAGAGACTCAATTACCATAGCCGTTTATTAAGAGTGAAATTTATTTATAAAACAAATGGGTGTTAGAGGTGACAATGCCATGGGGCCACTTCTCTATTTTATTCTTTCGTGGCCCTGACATTCCTGCACTAAGATTTTTCAGATCAGGGCACCAAACATTAACATATAGTTGAAATACACATGACAACACAACCTACCTGTCCTGACTATGGGTAATAAATTATTTACATATACTTATCAAGCAGTAAAAGCCAACACTGACCTCTGTAGCTGCTTTTAGCATGAAGTAATTCATCCTCAAGGCTCACAGCAGACAATTTGAAGTTGGGTCGCTGTCAGTTTCTAACAGCTTACAGCAACTACTGTTTCTTTTCATTAGAAGTATGACAGGCTGTCAAGTTTCTGCTGCCAGAGAAAATAAGGAAAGATGAATGAATGAATGACTTGTATAGCGCTACAACTGCAAACTGAATCCTTGGGGATGGGGAGATGGATTCCCAGTTTTTTTTTCCTGTGACTAGTCTTGCTGCTGTGTTTTGGACAACTTTTAGGCGTGCAATCTGGTATTTGGGTAGTCCTATGTAGAGGAAGTTTGCGCAGTCGAGTCGGGAATTGATGATTGTTCCAACTACTACTGCTTTCTCTTTTTCTGGAATGAAGGGGATGAGTCTACATAGCAGGCGGAGAAGATGGTGAGATCCACTGACTACTGATCCTATTTGTGCATCCATCGATATCTCTGAGTCGAAGATGACTCCGAGACTTTTGGCTTTGGTGCGTATGTCTGTAAGATGAGTTGTGATTTCAGTGCTTCAGCTGTGAACTAAAGATGAATTTCTCCATAGTGTCTGCAACTACAATAGCCAGTAAGGGCTTGTTTTTTAGTGTTTATTATGGATATGAAAATATTTTAATCTCAGTAGTTTGGGCAAGGGTTTACTTTACCACTTACCCATAAAATCTAGCCATTAGCACTTTATACTTTCACTCCTTTTAACCTTAATCCTTAACCTGACACTTCAAATGATTATAGCCTGAACCCTAAAACCTAACCTCTCACTGAACTTCATAAACACTAACCCTGACTTTAATATTAACCCTTAATGAACTCGGAACACCCCCTCCCCCTTACTCCTCTCATGACAGGAGTAGTTTGATTACAGTGTACAGTAATAGCATGGATGTTACCTCTATCAATATCTGAGATCCTAATCTGGTAAGGGTGTTGAGTCTTTATACTTATTTAACTTGCTGGCCTTTATGTTTCGATTGGTACTAGAGCAGCACACGGGAACTGTAGTCAGATAAAAATTTGTTCTTGACGAAATTGCACTGTTCACAGTGAGCTCTTTAGGTTCACAACTTATAGTGAAAGTGTAAAATGTATAGACTGAGACCTCCATTCTGTTTCCAACAGAAAATTATGGGTCTCTGCGCTAGTAAGAATAGGGGATGAGCTCCCAGTTTGACCTAAACCCATGTTCACACTGAATTTAGCTTGTTCAGAGGTTCAACAAATGGCCAAACTAAGGAACACTTCAATAACAGAAATCCTGGCTATGACTACAACCATGTATACTGATAATCAATATTACCTATACGTGACACACCAGAAATGGGTACAAATGCGACAACAAAAATACACTTTATTGTTCAATAATTCATAAAAATTATTAAAATCTTGGCCAAAATAAAATAATCATTACATGCTGCTAACACTGGTGTATTGCTGCACCCCTTAAATGTATTAAATATACTCTTCTTCTACTTTATGACAGTCCACAATGTATAGAAAAAGTCCACAGAAAATCAATCAGGAAAAGTATGTCATAGAGTGTACATAATCCTCTGAGTCACTGTACTCATAAATGTATGACCAACCGCCAGAGCTCCTTATAATATCCATAAAGGGGAATGATGGCTATTTAAAATTATCGAGAGGATCCAAAGTAATGGAAATCAGGCTATTTTTATGTATTAAGCACTCAATTACCAGACGGGAATCTTCCAAATATCTAGTGTACTGGCCTGGGCACCACCATTATGCAGAGACTGTCTCTGCACTAGTACCAAATACTGAACATATGATAGGTCTTCCTCATAAATGCCCAGTCTGATTCAAGAGTAGCAAAGGTCAAAAATAGATAGCACTTTCATGGATGCAACATATAAAAGTATTGTAGGTGGTTTGTGCCTAGATCCAGCTAGCATAAAGTTCAACACATATGTGCCATCAATAGCATAGCAATGCCATTTACTGTAGAAATTTGTTGAAAAACTTTGGGCCAATAACTACCAATGTTTTTACAAAGACAGTACATCCACAACATTTGAGGAGCTAATTCAGGAATATGGCTTTTTGCCTATTGGTTTATGTACCTCCAAATATAAATTTTTTTTATTTTAACATCCACTTACATTAACTGTCCCCAAATTTGCATGGCATTTCTCTAACTCGCCTACCCCTAGATCAAAGTGGGTAACTTTGTTCTATAATATTTGTATTGTATTGCACATGACCACACAGCGTGCTATTCTGCCGACGTAAATGTACATGCGGCAGTCGACAAGTGGTTAAACATGCCCCAGAAGCTGACAAACTTCTTCTCACCAGCCGGAGCAATCGGCGGACAAGATGGCACCGGCAACACACAGACATGCAGCTCAGCTCTCTCCTCATGCTGGCAGCAGCGGACCAAAACGCCCAGACTTCCCCTCACAAGCAAACTGTGAGTACACCCCACCCTGCTTACCTACCTCTTCAGTAAAATCAAAGCCCAGGAGAGAGGATGACATCCCAGGGCAAAGCCCCAGTATACCCTTCACCTTACCTCCTCCTGACATCCGGCACCCCTCAACCATAGATAACTTCCCTGCCTCAGACCAGACCATTTCTGAGCAGACGATGAAGAACATGCTGATTTCCCTTAAACAGACATTGTACTCAGACCTCTCAGCTGCAGTGTCCTCGCTGGCTAACGTGGTACAACACCAGGACCAGCATCTTCATCATGTTGAAAACAAAATGTCTGATCTTTTCACTGCCCATAATGACACAGTGGATGTATGCACAGAGCATGAAGATGAGATGTAGGCAATCAACCTTAAACTAGCATATGTCGAGGACCGTTCTTTCAGGAACAATATTAAATTCTGCAATATACCCGAATCGGTACAATAACCCAAGCTGGTACGATTCCTACAATCTCTAATGCGAGCTCTAGTACCTGACTTAACTGACAGGGACAGGCTACCAAAACAACCTTACCTCCCAGCAGAGAAACCAAGGGATGCATACACTTCTACAATGCAAAAGAAAAAGTGGTGTTTGCCACCAAGCGAGCCCCAAGCCATCTCTGATCCTTTCACTGCAATTGCACTATATACAGATCTCTCCAAGGCAACCATGGAGAATCGTCGGCAACTAACCATGATCATGGAAGCACCATATACCATACAAATGGGGGTTTCCCACCAAGCTGATGATCACATTTCAGGGTAAAACCCATGTTGTGCGCACATTCCCTGCTGCCTCTAGCTACTGAGGCTCTGGCGAATAATCCCTGAGGAAAGTCCAAGACCACCTCCTTCTCCTCCTTCCCAAATGGAAGCTAACTAGTCCTTTCAAGACGCCTGATTTCACCCGTCCGCACACATGACCCCAATTTTTTACATGGCCAGGTTGCAGCGGATCATTGCCTCCTCTAAGCCTTACTTTCAATCCACTGGCTCAGAATTCCTGGATGCCACTGGAGGAAACCCCCCCCCCCCCCCCCCCGTTTGGAAATTATCAGCAGTAATTCTGCACATTGAACCCGTATTGTTAACAGGCTCTCTCTTTTTACTTCCCTCCCTATTCCACACCAGCCTCCAACTATTCTTTTGGACTTACTAAATCAACTCACCTTTATACTGACCGATCTGATCCGATCACTCCAGACCAGACTCCTCTGCAAGTAATCACTCCTGGCGAATGCTTTCCCACACCTAACATCATTGACTTACCACAAAGAGACATCACTAACTGCCTTAAAATGCAGATAAAACTGACTTCTCTAAACATAAAGGGCCTAAACAGCCCGCAAAAATGGGCTACTCTTCAAAGGGAAATGACCAAACAAAATGCTGACATTGTATTCATAAAGGTGACGCACTTCGCAGAATAAAAAACTCAAGAGGTTTTGACCCAAGGAAGAAGAATGGAGTGTTGACGGCTGACCGAGATACCCTTCAGTTCCAACACCACCACACATATGCCGATCCGCAGGGCCGATACCTAATACTTGTTTGCACCATCGCTCAAACCACCTACACCCTGGTCAATATATACGGTCAAAACTCCAGATAACTCTGCTTATTTTGACGCTTCTTCAAGAAGACTAATAGCCTGCAACAAGGAAATATCGTTATGGGTAGTGACCTCAAAATAACTGACAATCCCTCCATGGATAACTCCACTAAAAAAGGTCAACACCGGCCAGCTTTGAACCCCCTGCTCCACAACCTGGATCTCTTCAATGTATAGAAAGCACAGCATGGCTCAGACTGTGACTATACATATTTTTCCCACTCACAGCTATCTTAATCATGCATTGATTTCTTCCTGGTGGATAAATAGACCCTTCAAAACATCATTTAATCTGACATTGGTCTCATTTCATGGTCAGATCATGCCCCCATTTCAATCACTCTAGGTGACTTATGACCTGGACCACCGAGACTATAGAGGCTAGACCCCTCCTTGTTAGAAAGCCCTAAAGTCCAATAGGAAATAGAGACCGAGCACCAATCTTTCTTTGAACTTAACGAACTACCCGATACTGACAAATTTACGCTCTGGTCAACTTACAAAGCTTACTGCCAAGGAATTTTCATAAAGCTGAGTAAAAGAGCGAGACGCCAGAGGACCCAGCAGGTTAATGAGGTTTTGTCCCAAATATCCTGTATAGAAAAATTAAACAAATCCTCTCCCTCTCACGCGCAAGCCATCAAGCTCCTAGAGCTAAGACAGGAGCACCCTCCTGCTCCATAAATTTGAAAATAACTTCAAATTCTCCAAAGCTAATTTTTATGCATTAGGCAATAGAGCTGGGTCACTTTTAGCGAAACAAGTTAAGGCCCAACGTACAAAAGACAAAATTCTTTCCCTCCACCACCCTAAAAGCAACTTTTAACCAACCCTCCTGAAATTTCTAACGCGTTTAGTGACTTTTACGCATCCCTATATAATCTCAAAAAGGACCCTCTCACTCCCCAACCAACTGCAGAGCAAATTCGTAGCTTTCTAGCCCCTATGAATTTATCCACAATTTCAGAGACCCAATTCGAATGTATCTCTAAACCGTTCACTACGGCTGAAGTCCTCAGAGCAATTAAGGCTCTCACTCTGCATAAGTCCCCAGGAGAGGATGGCTTCACCAATACGTTTTACAAAAAAATTGCCAGCATCATAGTCCCTAAACGAACAAACCTCTTCAATGCTGCTGGCTCCTCGGGATCCTTGCCTACAGATATTTTACACTCTATCATATCCACCATCCCAAAGCCTGGGAAAGATACCTCTGTTACCTCAAACTATAGGCCAATATCTATTTTGAACACTGACATCAAGCTACTCGCCAAAGTTATTGCCAACAGAGAGATGGTGTTCCTGCCTGAGCTGGTACATGCTGACTAGGTTGGGTTCGTCCTGGGTAGGCAGGCCCCAGATGCAACCAGAAGGGTGCTCAACCTCATTCACCATGCTGTACATACTCAAATGCCTTCTCTACTACTAACCCTTGATGCAGAGATGGTGTTTGATAGAGTCCACTGGACATGCCTTCAGGCGGTGCTAACTAAATTTGGTATTACAGGGAGGTTCCAAGATGTAATCCTGTCCTTATACTCCAACCCATCAGCTAAAGTACTCACCGGAGGGACTTTATCCACCCCTTTCGAGACCTCTAACAGTACACGTCAGGGGTGCCCCCTCTCCCCACTTACCTTTGCCCTACTGATGGAACCTTTGGCCTATAAAATTCGATCCGATACACAAATATCAGGCATTCCCTGCAATGGCATGGACCACAAAATTAGCCTATTTGCAGACAATGTGGTTTTGATGGTCACCAACCCCCTCCAGTCCCTACAAGCAATACAAGACACCCTCCACCAATTTAGCTTTGTATCTTATTACAAACTTAACACCACAAAATCTGTAGTCCTCCTAATACACCTCCCGCCCCAAATGGCTGCCCGGCTGAAATCCAACATACCCTACATGTGGGCAAGCACATCTATCCCATACATGGAAATTCAGATTGCCCCCAACCGAAAACGACTGATTGACTTAAATTACCAAGCCTTCTCTCAAAGCTTACCCACCCTACTGAAATCACTACGCAGCGTAGGCCTTTCTATGATTGGTCATATCGTCACCTTCAAAATGACTATACTGTCTAAGCTTTTCTACTTATTTCAAACACTAATTCTGCCTATTCCTCGCTTCCTCCAGACTTCTATCCAAAGTCAACTAACTAAATTTGTTTGGGACTCTAAACCATCTAGATATGCTGGCCACATACTCACTAGGCCCCACAGGAAAGGTGGAGTGGGATTGCCCCATAGCGGTAATTATTACCACGCCTCAATATTATACCAACTTTACTTTTGGTGGCATCCTACGCCCCAAAAAATATGGTCCACCATGGAAGCCTCATATCCCAGCCTACTACCCTAACAGACTACCTCTTACTAATGACATTGAACCTCTCCCAGTGGCACTCCACTGGTATCCTAACCATTGGCGATATGGTAAACCACGGTTCACTGTATATATTTAAAGCTCTCCAAGATAAATTCAAAGTCCCAAGCTCAGAAGCTTACACATGCATGCAAATCTCTCTCTTCCTGAGCTCCTCTTAACTAGCCTCCATAGTAAATATCCCCGCACCAATTTACCAGTATTACTTCTCTACCCCTGCCCTAGCAGAGGTATTTCCCTGATGTACTCTTGTCTTAGCGACACCTGACCTTGCTCTCAAGTACATTCCTTAAACAAATGGGCTGAATAATTAAATGTCCCTTTCACCCAAGACCAGTGGTTACAAGCATTTACAGAAACCTTTAAAGCATTTCACTGTACCAACCACTGGGAATCCTATCAGGAAACCATCCACAGGTGGTATTTACCACCTTACCAACTATCTAAAATGAACCCAGGTCACCCACCCTCCTGCTGGAGAAACTGCTGCAGTATAGGCTCCATCGCCCATATCCTTTGGTTTTGCAAATCCTTAAGTTCCTTCTGGAACCAAGTATTCGCTCTAGTCTCCTCCATAACTTGGACACCCTTGCCCCCAACTCCTGCACTAGCCCTGCTACATATTGGCATAGAAATATACCCACCTCAATCTAGATATGCTGTCTTCCACTTACTATATGCGGCCAAACTAAACATTACCAGGTTATGCAAAACAACTGAAATCCCTTCCATTTCAAGCACTATCGCTGATCTCAACTTCTAGTGTGAAATGGAAACAATAGTAGCTAGGAAATACTTGCACTTAGGGAAATTTATAGCTATGTGGTCGCTTAGTTTACAACATCCGAAATGTAATGTTCAAGTATAACTACTCTGCTATGAACTACTCATTGAACACCTATCTCTTTTTCTCATGTTCGCTGGTGCCCTTCCTCCTCCTTCCTTCCTCCCCCTATCCCTCTACCCCATCATCCCTCTCCGTCTAGATCCTCTCCCTGAACAACTTACCTTACCTTCACCCTACCTCGTTAAGAATCTTATGCCCCGTACACACGATCGGTAATTCCGCCAGCAAAAGTCTGATGTGAGCTTTTGGTCGGAAATTCCGACCATGTGTATGCTCCATCAGACTTTTGCTGGTGGAATTCCAGCCAGCAAAAGATTGAGAGCAGGTTCTCAATTTTTTGGTTGGAAAAAGTTCCGATCGTCTGTACCAATTCCGACACGCAAAATTCCTACACATGCTCGGAAACAATTCGACGCATGCTCGGAAGCATTGAACTTAATTTTCTTGGCTCGTCGTAGTGTTGTACGTCATCGTGTTCTTGACGGTCGAAAGTTCCGAGAACTTTTGTGTGACCGTGTGTATGCAAGCCAAGCTTGAGCGGAATTTCTTTGGAAAAAACATCCAAGATTTTTCAGACGAAAATTCTGCTCGTTGTTACGGGGCATAACTGTTCACATTTAACAGTGTTGTTCATTAGAAGAGCTTGTTTCTAGTTGCAACATCTGTTTTTGTTATTAAGTTATGGCTATAATAACATGTATGTACCTTTCTGAAACTCCAATTACAGTGTACTGTATGTATTATGTGTTTTTCACTTTTTTTATTTGGCGCCGGGCTCCATCCCCGTGCATCGTGACACTCACAGGGAACAGAGCCCAAAACTGTGATAGATCGAGCGGAGGACACAGCCGGCACAAAAAGTGGGGAGACACCGCAGGATCCTGGGGACAAGGTAAGTTACTTTGCCTGGATCCTGCGATGCAATCCCGAGTGTGGCTCGAGGTTACTGCTTTTGGTACTGAAAATTCACCCCAAGCCACACTCGGGAATATGGCCAGGGAGGTTAAGGAAGCATAGTTGATGTCAGTTCAGAGCATATATATTACCAATAGTGTAATGCCACGTACACATGAGTGGATTTTCCATCAGAAAAATCTTGGATGGTTTTTCCGACGGAATTCCGCTTAAGCCTGGCTTGCATACACATGGTCACACAAAAGTTCGCTGAACCAAAAACGCGGTGACGTTAAACACTTTGACGAGCCGAGAAAATTAAGTTCGATGCTTCCGAGCATGCGTTGAACTGTTTCCGAGCATGCGTAGGAATTTTGCGCGTCGGAATTGCTACAGACGATCGGAATTTCTGATCGGAACTTTTTACGATTTCAGTCAATCTTTTGCTGGCTGGAATTTGGCCAGCAAAAGTATGATGGAGCATACACATGGTCGCATTTTCCGACCAAAAGCTCTTATCGGTCTTTTGCTGGCCGAATTTCCGATCGTGTGTACGTGGCATGTGTTAAATGTTAATCACACAGACTAGGATCATGTACCGCCCCACTAGATCTGGGATAGAATTAAGTAGTTGAAATGAAATTGTATTTTAACTGCTATTAACCCTTTCAATTTTTTGTCTGGAGCGCTAGCTTAAAAGATGTGTGGGAAAGTTTCTGTATGCGCATTGGGGTTCTGCATTTGCATGAAAGTGTGTCTCCTGCACACAAAGAATGACACACATAGTTGTAACTGCTTCTTTCCACAAAGTGGCTCTCTTGGTGGGGTGAGTCAAACTATTGTCATTAACTGAAATCATTTTTAGCCCCATGGTGTGTGTACAAAGGTCATGTTAAATAGATGCTTATTTGATCCATTGGAAAGGTTGTATGTTGCAGGATGTTTGCTGACAAAAGGAATGTGAACCAGGGTTGCATGTGGCTTCATCTGCAGAGGCTGTAGAGCAGTGTCTCGTGTCCCAATCTCTTTGAAGTGTAAAGCCTTTCTCCAAACTGGCTACTAGGGAAATAATGGCATTTCTGTTAATAATCAGCTTGGTGGTATATCCCTAGCGTTAGGCTATTTTGTGGTTGTGTAGTGCTTTCATTATTGGAAGAAGGTTTCTTCTGAGCTGCAAGGTGTTTTAAGATAGATCCTCAAAAAATTGCAGTGAGGAGTATTGTGTGGAGAGCCTTTCAAATTTGTGAGGTAATTCTAATAATTTCTCCATTACACAGAAAAAGCTCACACACATAAGGATAGTGTGTGGCTCTTTATCAGGGATATGTGGGTGCTTAACTAGTCAATGTACTCTATCCATGACTATTTCTGTGCTTGGAACATCAGGCCATAATGTTTTTAGAAGTTCCCAGACATAGGGCATCAATTGCATAGTCTGCATGGATTTAGGGATCCCACAAATTTTTACATTGTTCCATTGCAATCTATGTTATAGATCCACAACTTAACTTTTGAGCCATGTCAGTTTGTGCTCTCTATCATTATAGGAGTCTACAAGGGTATTAAATGTACATGCAAATTCTCCCATTTTCTCTTCGAGCACATGCACATTGTCTTCTGCTTTGAACCTTTGTATACAGGAAACCATTTCAAAATTTAGTGAGCTTCGAGGGGCGATAATCATGTCTTTTAAAGTAGTATCAAAGATAGACTAATTGGTTGTAGGAAAGTCAGTAATGAGATGCATAAGCTCCATGGTGTCATCAAGAGAATCATGTTGGGAGCTCACCTCGGTATCATGTGGACCTGTAGCTGATATCCTGGCTTGGATTTAGCAGGGCTGCCTATAGAGGGAGTGGAGAGAGCAGGGGAGGCAGGCTGTAAGGAGACAGAGTGGGTGGAAGATCCTCTGTAGCCATGTGCCTGTGTAGTGGTCTGCAAAGGGCTGCTGGTCTGTGGAGAAGAGTTAGAGTCTTCATCATGTTGGCTCCGTCTGTGTGGCAGCTGGGAGAAGAACTCTGCCAGCTTCTGCAGGTGCCACATTTCCTTTCACCTTTAGTTTATCTCACTTTGTGTCCCAGGAGTGCAGGGAACCTGGAAATCAGGTTTTGCAGAGGCTGTCTAGATGAGTACCGGCACAGGGGATGCAGTGGAGCTAAGCGGCCATTCAGCTTGAGTGCTACCCATGTCCCTCACACATTTTTATTTTGAAGGCTATATATTTATGATTGCTACCAGTGAAGTTACCCTACTCCAAGAACTTCTTAGCAACTGTGCCCCTCTAAACACTTGTATCCTTGTATACTTTTGTGATATTTATGACTTTTTATCATGTATTATTTACTATTATTGTTTATTAGTATTTTTTTTATACATTCTATACATTTTGATATTTTACTAGACCCACCTATCTCACCTTGTGCATTTTTCAATGTACTGTATAAGTCATTAATCAATGTACCACGTATGCTTGAGATACTCATCGTTGTATTTCAATCTCCTTGTACACTAGACCTGAATAAGGTGGAGGCAGTACCCCTATAACATATTATTTATCACCTGTGAACTGTCTTCCTTAATAAACTTCTTTAATATAACCGCAAATGTGAGAAACGTTTATACTCAGTGGGCCTCTACCCTTATCCAAGATTAACCTGCGGAACGTCTTTTTTCACAGCCTGAGACTTTAACAAGTCTCACTGACTCCATCAGTCACAAACCCACCTAAGGATAACCCAACCCAGATCACCCCTTCAATATCAGACCATACACTGGTCCAGTGCAGTAATACACATACACTGGATGTCCTTGAAGATGTCACTGACCTAATATGGACATGACGATATTTGGTCAGTGACATTCACATTTAGTGAGCAACAGGATTGGATATGTGAGCAGATTTTTCTTTTAACAGGTTGGGGAACAAGGATGTATGGTTGAAAAATGTGATTGATGATGAATTTAAAGGTCTAGAGGTATGTGGGTGGAGACTGGCATGGCTATTCACTCATAGGAATGATGCTCTACAGCACAGTGAGGGTATAGCAGTTAAAAGAAGTGCCTATTTAATGGTTCCTCTGTTCGGCTCAAGACAACAGAGAGCCTGGTGTTACCTGTATAGAGATAGTCTACATCACATTTTATAGTTTGACCATAGTTCTACTTCAATCACTTTTATTCAATCTGCACGTGATATTCAGTAAGCACAGCAAAGTTTATTATATAGTTTGTATAGTTTATTATATAATGTCCTGTATTGTGTGCTGTACTGTATATATTCCCTATTGCAAATCATTAAACTCAAATAACATACTAGAGATCTAGCAATGCAATAAACCATCTCCAATCTCTTTCATACAACCAGATGTTTGTTATCATACATAAGTCATTTTATCACAGTTTCTTGTAGAAATGGCCAGTATCCAGGAATATCCAGCAACAATTCTTTTTAATGAAGCATTACTTATCAATCTCTTGCTTTATAAGATAGTGCACTTTTCAAATTCTCCAAATTAGGAGTGTCTGCAGGAGAAGTAATCCTTTATAATACAACGTATTACTCATGGGTCACATAAATGTTTTAAGCTAAACATGCCATTACAATGTAGTGGTTAAAAAGTGTGTTTTAATCCTAGAAAAAAGTATGGTTAACTATGTGAAGTTATATACATTTATAAAGGCCAGAGTGATTAAGGAAACCTATAAGCAAAGAAATATAGGGTCCTCGCCTATTTGTTTTAAACATATGTTGTTTTAGGGCTGTCCTCCTTTTCTTTACTTTACTTGAAGTCAGCAATGGCAGCTTTCAGGTTTCTATCCTGACAAGTTCCCTTTAATAGCTTTGCATATACACAGTTTTGAGGCTTTGATAAAGCACAATTCCTGTGCAAAACATGTAAGCTGCTCCTCCCTTGCTTGTACATGTGGTGCTCTTCATGTTCTTCATGGTTTTATGTGAATAAAGGCATTTGGATCTCAGTTTGGTGTGCAGGCATCTGGATTTTCCTTTCATCACATATACAGTTTTGTTATAAATAGGTTTGACATTGTATAACCAACCAATTTGTAAAAGAGGTAATACAGGCAACATCAATGTAAAGATTTGCATCAGAAAACAGTACCATGCATTTTAATTACATTGCATAATCCCCACAGCAGGCATTCTGATTATTTGATTATGTCTAGACCAGGGTTTCTTAGCCAGTGTTCTGTGGTTGCTAGGGGTTCCTTGAACAATGACCAGTTTTTGGCCCTCAGATAAGTTCCCAGTGGCACCAATGATCATTTTAGCTATCTGTAGGGGGGAAATTCTTCCCAATGACAAGAAATGTTAGGAACACTCTTCCCACTAACCATCACACTAATGTATCATGAGTTATAGATATAGTCATTTTTAACAGGGGTTAAAGTTATTTCAAGGGTTCCTTCATGTTGAAAAGGTTGAGAAAGTCTGGTCTAGACAGTTTAGATTCCTGATCTCCAGTTTGGTTGTTATCCGTAGAAATAGGGAAAATGCCCTTTGTCAAGTGAGACTTCTGAAAAGTCTTGTTTAACAGGTGCGAGTTGATTGGCATTCCATATCCATCAATCATAGGTGTAAAGTCCTTGCTGACTTGTCACTCTAAGTGATTGGAAAATTTGTATTGTCCTTGTTTTAATAAGCTAGATTTCTTAAAGTAATTGTAAAGTCTTGTTTTTTTTTCTATAAAAATGACAAACACATTATACTTACCTGCTCTGTCCAGTGGATTTGCACAGAGCAGCCCAGATCCTCCTCTTGTCGGGTCTCTCTTCTGTGATCCTGTCCCCTCCTTCCTGTTCAGTGCACCCACAGCAAGCAGATTGCTATGGGGGCAACCAAGCCGAGTCAAAGCTCCCTGTGTCCATTTAGAAATAGAGCCCCAACCTGGCCCAGCCTCTCTCTCCTCTAATTGGCTAGCTCACTTTCATTGACAGCAGCGGCAGCCAATTCCACTGCTGTGTCTCAGCCAATCAAAAGAGAGAATCTCGGACAGCTAAAAGACTCATGGACATTGCTGGATAGAGATGGATCTCAGGTAAGGGTTAGGGGGGCTGAGGGGGGCTGCTGCACACAGCTCTAACAGAATTTCATCATGCCTAATTATGCCCACCCTTTCTGGCGAGCTGCTCCGCTCATAGGAGCCAGTTATACAGCTTCTATGAATGAAATATGATCTTTGAATGGAGTGGGCAAACCTTTAAATCATCCGCCCATCCTCCATTCATAGACAAGCAACACAAGATTGAATGGTAGTTAGTACTTAGGTGTCCATGCCTGGTCACCAGTATAGCTCATGTAGTCTTTGCTTAGAACTTACAAATCCTCTGTGACTCTCATGTGCAAGTTGTTTAAAGTGTTCTTTGCATTAAAGTGTTACTAAACCCACAAAAGTAAACTCAGTGTGTATGTAGCTCCCACCCCATTTAGGCGGGTGCTTAGTGTGTTTTTGTAAGTAGTGATAGGTAAATTTAGCCAGGGCCTTGCACTTTTTCTAGGCATGGCTGTTTATTTGGGAGGTAGGAATGTTAGAATAGAGGGGGGTGTAGCCACCTACACTCTGGCTCAAGGAAGTCCCCATCATCCTTCCAGTGGAAATGTTCTGGAAGGGAGGCAGGATTTGGGACCTGAGTGGCAGGCAGCTTATGTGGAGAGCTCTGGACCAATCATTAAATTCTATTGGCAAAGCTTCCGGAGGAGGAGAGAATTCACAATGTAGAGAGTGCAGCAGCTGCAGGCTTGAAGGCCTGGGGGTTCAGAGACCCCAGCGCTGGATAGCCTGAGCAGTAGTCCCTATGTAGTCCAGAGGAGAAACCGGGTGTCCCAGTCGGGGATGCGCCGGACCATGAGGAGGAGGAAGTAGGAGTAAAGCGGATGGAGGAAACTGGGAATTGACCTTCTGTGGGAAACATGGACCATTGATTGGGAGTGAGCAAAGTAAGTGCAACCCAGTGGTGCTTATCCGTAAACTTACTATGTGTCCAAGGACCTAGTGAGGGACACTTTCCAGAACTGACATGGGCTGATTGCAAGAGTCAAGGAATTAGGCGGTGAGGCCTGGGACTTTGTAATTTACACCCACAGTATTATTCAAAGTGACGCTGGTCAGTTCACAAAAGGAAAGTACGCAGGATCAGAGTCAGGAACCATAATCAATAGAGGCATCTTATATCCTCTATCTACTTGAAGAATAAAAGCTTTAAAAGGATATGAAGACTGTTTGGTGTTTGTGAAGGATGCATGGGAAGGAAGAACGGGACCTATTAACACAAAGGTAATGAACAACTTTGCATCTCCCAAGGGAGTAGTGCGCTACATGTATGTGCAGAATAGCATGCTTGTTATACTCACTGTGGAACTTAAGGGTTAATAATCTGTATTGTGTAAAAAAGGCTTTTTGATCTTGTATGGACAGATCCTCCCCCTCCTGCAGGGTCTCTCTTGGCAAGGCCAGATAAGACACAGTGAGGGTAGTACTGCTGCACATGCTCAGTTTGGTCTCTATTGCTGGAGTGAATATTTCCTGTTTGAGCTGAGCTTTTCAGGTGACATGATATTGACATCACACATTTGGATGTGTATACAAATCCTAAATGACAGCCCAGTCCCTCCCACTTCCTCCATGCCCAGTAACTAAAAAAAAGAACACAGTGGGTGGGATATTACATCTTGATTGATGGATGATCCGCCTCCCATAACAGCATGAGGACACAGGCTGTAGTGGAAATCTCCTTCTACCTGAACACTCAGCACTCAGTCAGACCCTACAGTTTATCACATGACCGTGGTATACAGATCCGCCAAAAAGGTATATATTGGCAGTATTTTAATGTAAAAAGAAGATCTTTAACTAAAGATAGTATACGTCTAATCTTGTAGTAAGGCTGTAGAACAAAGCTCAGTTTATTTTGTGAACTTGTCCATTTTCATTGCAGAACGATCCACAATTGTACTTGTACTGGACATACAAGACAAGATTGTTTGGTGTAAGGATCTTAAACACCTTCGTCCTCTGTACTAGGAGCTGTCGGTAGGCTAATCATGACAAACAATCATCAATAAAAATTGTCATGCCTAGCTTGTATTCTATTGTGTAGGTGAGGGGACATGCTGACACCTAAACCTTGTTTACCTTAATGCAAGGAATGCATTAAGGTAAAAAAAACATTTAGGCTTTACAACCACTTTAAGGTCTGAAAGAAAGATGGAGTAGTTGTTTTTATCACAGCTTTCATATTCTCATTATTAAATTATAGTCTCTCTTGTGATATAATGTGACTCTTGTGATGCAATGTGCTTTAAGATAAATTTTAAGGTATTTGTTGTGAAGATTCAGAGTTGGGCATTATACAATTATGCCAGATACCACTGTACACCAGGTACATTACCGAGAATTAAAATCATCAGTCCCAGGGTAAAAAATTATTTTTCTCCTCTGAGTTCTGAAAATACCTCCTCAGTATGTGGCAAGGAGTAACTATCAAAAAAGTAACTTTTTTTGGTTTAACACAGGTTGATTTATTAAAAGGTAAACAGACTGCAGTTGCTCCAGAGCTGAATAAATGAGCAGAAGCTTCCATCATTCAATCATTTGCAAGAAAAAAATGTATTTTATTTTATATTCCTTGCACGTGATTGGGTATTCTTTGCAAAGTGAAGCTTTATCTCATTTCTAAGCTCTAGAGCAACTGCACTTTTCAAAGTTCACAGGCTATTTGGTTTTTAGTAGTCCAATGCTCCTGTTATCTTTATTTTCACCACAGTAGGAGATACCTTTTCCTATGCATCATTTATTTTTTCCAATCATCTTATTAGTTTCCTAAGTTCTTGGGAAACAACTTCTCTTACAGGGAACCATAAGCATTAAACTTCTGACACACTGGTTTCACATCTGAATGCACTTTCATTTTGTGTGCAAAGTTTTTGCACAACCCAATGAATGGTTGCTGAGTGGGGAAATTTTAGACACTTGTATCATAGAAGCAACTGGAGCTGCTGTGATAAGACCATCCTCTAAAGCCACGTACACACAATCAGACTTTTCGGCCGGACTAGGTCCGCCGGACATTCCAGCCGGAAAGTCCGATCGTGTGTATGCGGCATAAGTGTGGATTTAGTGCAGTCAAAGGATTCCAGAAAATTATAGTTGTGCTTTTCTTTGCAATGTAGAATTCATCTTGCTCACTAGTTGATTGGAACAGTCACAGTTATGCCATGTACACTCGATCAGACTTGCTGGCGGGATTGTCCGGCGGACTAGAGTCCGCCTGACAATCCGACCATGTGTGGGGCTCCGGCGGACTTTTTCTTCCCAAAAGTCTGGCGGACTTAGTTTGAAGTTTTGACTTAAAATTGTCCGCCGGACTCAGGAGTCCGGCGGACAATCCCGCTGTCTGTGTGCTAGTCCGCGGGACTTTTGAAATGAAAGGACTTGCCGACACATGATCGTAAAGTCCGTTCATTTAGAACGTGACTCCAGGTAGACGGGACTAGCGAAGGAAGTCAATACCGCCACCTCGATCGGCTAAATTGACACCTCGCTAGCCCCGTCACCTGGTATGGATTTAAAGGGCAATTCCTACACCGAAAAAACGGCGTGGGGGTTCCCCCAAATCCATCTCAGACCTTTATCCAAGCACGCAGCCCGGCCGGTCAGGAAAGGGGGTGGGGACGAGCGAGTGCCCCCCACCTCCTGAGTGGAGGTGGACTAACCGCGTCCCCTCAACATGGGGGTGCCCTGGGGAAAGGGGGCCCTGCGGCCCCCCACCCCAAAGCACCTTGTTCCCATGTTGATGAGGACAAGGGCCTCTTCCTGACAACCCTGGCTGTTGGTTGTCGGGGCTGCAGGCAGGGGAGTTAACGGAATCCGGGAGCCCCTTTTAATAAGGGGGCCCCCAGATACCGGCCCCCCACCCTATGTGAATGAGTATGGGGTACGATGGAAAAAAGTGTAAATAAAAAAAAACAACACAATTTTTTAAAATACTTTATTGCACAGCTCCGGGTTTTTTTTTTCTGTCTTGGGGGGTCTTCTCGCCGGACTCCTCCGCTATCTTCTGCTAGCTCTTTTACTAGTGGAGGAGCCTAGCTTTCTCCTTCGTCGCGGCTGTCGCCTGGGGGTCTTGTTCCAACTTCGGGGGTCTTGTCCCGCTCTTCTGTTCTTCTTGCCGGGCCTCTGCTTTCTTCTTCCAGCTCTTTTACTAGAGGTGGCCCGGGCTTCTGTCGCCGTCGCTGTCGCCTTCTGCTTCTGTTTCTTATTCTTCTGCTTCTTGTTCTTCTTTCTTCTTCCAATGTTGACTCGTCGCTGTCTCCTTTTCTAATGGCTCAGACGTGTTGCGCTGCCAGTTATATAGGGACAAGGGGCGGGGCCACCGTCTCATGTCACATGGTGACCCCGCCCCATTATGATGTCACAGTCCCTGAGGATGTAGGGATTCCCCTTTTAATCCATACCAGGTGACGGGGCTAGCGAGGTGTCAATGTCGCCGATCGAGGCAGCGGCATTGACTTCCTTCGCTAGTCCCGTCTACCTGGAGTCACGTTCTAAATGAACAGACTTTTCTCTGTGTGTGGGGCAAATCCGTTCATTTCAAAAGTCCCGTGGACTTCCGCCAAAACTTCGGCGGATTGTACGCCGGAAAAGTCCGGGCGTGTGTGGACAAGTTCACTTGTCGGATTGTCCGGTGGACTTCCGCTGGAAAGTCTGGTGGATTGTCCGGCGGACTAGGTCTGCCGGACAGTCCGACCGAAAAGTCTGATCATGTGTACGTGGCTTTATAGTCACTTGCAGGCAACCAAGCACAAGAACAGGGTCTCTAAGATAACTAACCAGTTTCAGAGTAAGCCCAGTAAGTGGTACCTTTGCAATATGTATGCAGTATGTATGGAATATATAAAAACAGCAGATCCTGTATCAAGATTTAGGATAATGGAGTAGCCCTTCTTAGCAGAAGCAGTAGTAATAGTTATAGGACACAAAAGCTTATTTGGAATGGAAGCTTCATAATTATCTGCCTTTAAAGACAGTGACCTTGTCTGGAGCAGTAGCATGAACCTATCTAGCAGCAAAAGTATGGCAGATTTTTTTCATATTGTCTAATTTTCTTGCATTTACCACTCTGGGAATCTTTTGCAGAACATGCAGTGCTGTCTTCAACCACACCTGATGCATTACTTGTTCAGCAACAAATTCACAGGTAGCGGCCAACGCTCTCAAAGCTATATATATAATATAGATTATACTGTTAATTCACAGCTGAATCTGAGACAAATGGGATGGATGCCCATTTTTTTACATCCGTGCAGTAGACACAGACAGACCCATGACACCTTTATGAATGGGCTGATGTAAACAGAATCAGCTGTCCATTAACATCAGGCTACCTTTGATGCATCACATTTAGGTATTTTTCCGGAGACACATAGAGACTCAAAGATAGGTGGATGTAAATGGACACAAGTCCTTTAGATCTGCCTGTCCTTAGAGCTGCATGGACCTTCCCATCCCATCAGGTCCACCTGAAAAAGTGACAGGCTGACCTGATTAGAAAGCCTGCATGTAAGGGTCCTTAGTTCTGCTTTAACAAGTTCAGGCAATCATGATGTTTACAGAAACAGGAAGAAACTTGTCAGAGTATAGAGAGCATATAGGTACATGTAACAATTGTAAATAGTTACAGCTATAGACCAGAGGTATGAACACTTGTAGGAGCCTAACCAAAGATTACAATCTGATTGTGGAATATACATGATCTAGTTCTCCTGACTGTCATGGAAAAAAGATTCTTGTATAGCTTGACTTGATATACAGCTGGGCAGATTATAGAAGAACCAGTTATTTGGCCCCTTGGGTTATGGAAGTTATCATTTCTGAGGTCATTTAGAAAATGACCAGCTTTAGTAGACAGTGCCTGAGGCACTGTCTTTATTGAACTGGATACGTTATTTTCAAGACTAAAATGATACAGTTTGTTTAGTAAACTCCTCTGTGTTTGTAATATGTTGTATATGCAACATAAATTTCCATCCTCGCATGGGTTCATGCCACATCACATTCTTCTTATAAAAGCTAGACAAGAATGTTGATTAGTGCTTAACATGTCTGTTATTACTTCAACATGTTCTTTAAATTTTATTTTACAAGGAATTATAACTTACTCAAATCCAAGCACCCACCAATGGATAACTCGCTCCACTCCAGTAAGCTTTGAAGAGTTGAATAAGTCTGCGATATTCTTGTGATATAATTTTAATTCTTGTGATAACATTTTAATCATTAGGAACAGCATGCTCGCTACTTGCTTATATATACAGTATTTACCTGTGTTTATCCAGTTTAGCAACAAAAAACGTTAAATACATTTTTAAACAATACAAATGTTAAGTAGTAATCATAGTGAGAGCTTGACCATGTCATTATTACGCTCAGTATCATTTATCTTATATATGCACACACACTAACAGTAATTGTTGAAAAGAAGGAAACAATTAAATCCTAACACTTCACTCACACCACCATAGGAAATTGCTTACCAGCTGTTTGTTGTACCCTTTCTCAACAACTTTTGTACTGTTCACGGCCCCTCTATTTATTCAGGTCTGAATACTGAAGCAAACTAGTTCAGTACAGCCTTTTCTTAATGAGGGAGCTTTGGGATTGGCAGGGCCAAATGTGGCATGCAAAACATTTTAGGCTTTCTTCAGTGCTATTCATCACATTGCACCAAGGTTCTTCAATTTTTGCCTTATAAGCCATAGGAGAGCACCAACCAGGGGACATACCACTCCAGCCCAGGTTGACTGCTAATATTTAACTAGCTTTCCATCATGATTGTTTTATACGCAGTTTTGTTACTCTGCTCATCTTATAGACACCACAGATAGATGCAGCTCACAGCTGTTGTCATATATCTCTCAGTTGCTCTCTTAGAATTGTGAGACTGTAGTTGGCTGCATTATCAGTTATCACTTAAGGTAAGGGATCTTTCCAGAATGACTGGGAAGACCCTGTTCTCTGCAAAAAAAAATGTTATCCTCTCTGTTCCAGACACGTACATCTTTAAAGGTTCATATATTCTAAATTTAAGAGTCTAAAGCTGACCATAGATTTGGCCCGTTCAGCAGGGACCGGCCAAATTTCGATCCATCTAGGGTAGGCTGGTTGTATAGAAGTACAATCAGTCTGTCGGGCTGTATGGGCGGCAGCATAAATTAATGTGTCCTGATGGCGGAGAACCCTCCCCACTGTCAGAATACAATTGGTCCACAAAAGGGATTTCCCCATCAACACCAAGTGTGTTGATGAGGGAATTGAATTATTTTTGCCATTCAACAAGCTGGTTGAATGAAAAAAATGCATCAGCTATGGCCTGCCTTATAGGCACATTTACACATAGTACTATATGCTCAATTTACTTTTTATCAGCAGCATTCTCCTCTGAGTTTAAATGAAAGCTGAAGCTTCCTTTTTTGAATTTTCTGTCTAAGGGACTGGCACTTTTGGCTGCTGTGAGATATCAGGGTGACCAGTCCTCTCATTGTCTCTTGTGTAGTCTTACTGGCGATTTTGTCTGACCTCATTAGGTCAGCATGTACGTAACATTGAATGCCATTAGTAATCTCCACCCAGTTCTGCCCTCTAGTGATCAGCTCCACCCACTGTATTGTGTCATCTACTTCTCTCCTGAGCCCAATATAATTTGAGCAGAACAACCTGAGAAGTACTAAGAGTAGTGTGTAATATGCGCAGATCTTGGTGTAGCACCCTCTAGTGTGCTAGTTGTAAATAGGTTTGTTGTTAGCATAGGCAGAATTTAGTTTTAGCTAAGGGCTAAGTCTAAACTATGAATCTGGGTCAGGGTTCAGTGACTCGGGGGCTGGATGTCTCATCTGGCAGCTCTCTCTGGCACTTCCCCCTGGTCTGGAAGTTTGTAGAAACTTCCAAAGCTGGAAGATGGGGGTAAGGAGGTGGCTGCCATGCATATTTTAGAGGCATTGGCCAATCTCCAGCATTGGGCTGGCAGGGGGCAGAGCTTACCTCCTAAATAGACGTGGGTCATGCCAGCAGGGGCAGTCAGGTGGAAGATAGAGATGGAGTGCTGAGAAGGCTTTCAGTGGCTCTCGAGGGTGCCCCCTAGTCTGGGGGGGGGGTGACCTTGGGCCTGGGGCTCAGATGCTCAAAGATTTCTACCCAAACACATGGAGGAAGCCCTTCCTGGAGGCACGGGAGCAAAGAGAGAGGACAGCAGGAGCAGGTCAGCACATCTGTGAGATCTGGAGGACTGTGGGGAGAAGTTAACCTGGAGGGCTAGTAAAAGAGGCAGCCGCAGCCAGGTGGGTTGGCAGTGCCTAAAGAGGTGGTCCTGGGATCAGTAGCCACAGGAGAGATGTAAGCTGGACACTGAAGTTCTACTACACACCTAAGGGGCCTCGGGTTCCTGCCTGTAATGGGTCTTGGCTTCACCTGACTACGTGACTGTAAGGCAATTACAGTGTTCCAGCTAGGTTATGCAAGCAAGTGTGTGCTGGAGTGAAGAAAAGGAGCTGTATATAGAGAATGTATATAGGTAGAAGTGCCCCTGAAGTTTTTGTTGAAGTCAAATGGGCATCCCATAGCCTCCTATCCCTAATAAGTAATTACCCTCAATAAAACAAAAAAAGCTAAGTCACGGACTGTTCTCTAACACAAGAGTGCCTGTGAAAAATCAGGTTTCCAGGCTAAGCAGGGTGGATGATCCCAGTATACTTGCGGCTCCTTAGGGGGTGCGCTACATGGGTTTTTGAATGTATACACTGCCAGTGGGGGAAAAAAGGTGGTGACAGAGGACAAGATAACTTTCCAGACATGACCCCCAGACCAACCCAATAAACACCTACTATTGCCCCTACCATCATAAAGCATGTTGAGATGTGTAGATCGGAAATTACATGTAGCACCACATCTACGTCCTCTGACTGAGACAGACCATACCAGAAAATTGGAGTGGCATTGTCTCAGGTACATTGATTTCACTTTTAATGATAAAAGAACATCATGCCAATATGAGGAGAGTTAGCAGAACATTTGTGAGGTTGGTAGTTGCTATCTTTGCTATCTTGGAGGTCAGGTTTAAATAATACAATAATACAGACAGAGGCATGGAGATTTTTATTTATTTATAAACAAATTTGTGACTTTTAAATCATTATGCAACATTTGTATTTGAGGTAAAATGGTTGTTAAAAAATAAACTTGTAACATTGCATAGCTGAACTCTGTATAACACTATATCTCTTTTGTAAACTGCTGTATATACTGAGTCATTAAATTAAATTCAATTAAATTTATTATGGTTTATTTAGTAAGCACTAACTCTTAAAGCGTATTTAAATCCAAGAACTAAAATATAATATATTGCAGCTTACCTGTAGTGTTCTTGTCACTTCCTGTGAGTTTACAAGAGAGCGCATAGAACCTTAGGTTTACAGAATTGCATAACCTGCAAGGCCCATCAAGCAACCACATAATAGAGACAAACAAAGGCAAACATGTTTTTGATGTCAATCCTGTATGACAACCATGGTTGTCCCCATAGATACAATGGAGAAATTAGTGTAGTCATGAAGAAATGTGTTGCCTGCATGATTTCCAAGTGATTACCAAGTGAAAATAGAAAAAAAAAGCCAGAAAAGGGGAAACTAATGCAGTCACTGCATCTAAGCACTGGCAAGCTGTAATATATAAATGTTTTGTTTTGGGTTTATATGCACTTTAAGTGCCAATTCTTATGTGTAGAGAATCACAAGAACCAATCAGAATCCATCATGTCTAGGTCTGACTTCAGCAGAGTGAATATTGATAGACTTTATTTAAGAATTAAAACAAGTCAAAGCAGGCAGAAACATCCCAAATGTCATGTACAGCATGTGCTTTCAGTGAAGATCTGTGTATGATAAAAATGCAATGCATTGCCAGCAGCATGGTGGCCCAATGCTCTGCTAATACAAAAAGAAGAGCATCTTTTTCCAGAAAAGCAGTGCTGTGATCACAGGCTCTAATATGGCAGTTGTATTAAAATCTTGAAAGCAATGAATTGGAAGTGCCAAAAATGGCTGTCCTCCCTGAGGATTTTATAGGCTCCTAGAGTACATGGATCTCACATGGACCAGATAGAAAGGATGCAGTTATCTGATTTGATAACCCCATGGAATCTGAGAACCCATCTACAAGGCATTTCAACCTATTCTATTAAATGCATTCTGTTTTAAACATAATGGACTGTTGAGAGTAAGTGAAATAGCTTAAGAACACTGCCTCAGTTACCATATTTCACATAACTCTACATACCTTATTGTTGGTAAAGCTCTTATTTATTGCATAGCCTGCCAGACCACTCCTGTTCAGCACATTTCCAAGCACACTGCCGAAAGTATTGTTTGGGGTGAGAATGGAGAATTTCTGTAGAGGTCAATCTTCTTTGTCCTTTTTTTATGTCGTCACATCATTGTGGCTAATTTAACTTTATTTACCTTATGTTTTACAAAAAGAGACTAATAATACATCTTGTCTCATCACAATTTTGAATATACAGTTTTATCCCTAAAACTAAAACCCCCCTTCCCCTACCCCCCTACCCCCCTTTTTCTCATTGCTACCTCCGTTTGCCTTAGTTGTTTGCTAGCATTCCTTTCCCTTGGATATATCTAGATCCTGACGGCTTCTGCATAACTCCAAGTTTTTTTGAATTTTTTCCAGCTCTCCCAGTGTTCTCCAATTCCCTCATTGTTTTCTTCTGCATTCTTCTTTAGAGACTCCATAATGCGGGTATTCTCAACCGCGTCCACCCACTCCCATATAGAAGGGCTTTCGGGTTCCCTCCACTTCCTTGCAATTAACTTTTTAGCTGCATTTAGGAGGTGTGGGACCAAAGACTTTTCATATTGCTTCACCCAACCTCTGGTGCCGTGCATCAAAATTACCCACGGGTCATTTTCCAGTTCTATCTGGGTATTTTCCCTGATAAAACTTATGATTTTTGCCCAGTAGCTTTTGATTTTGTGGCACTCCCACCAGAGGTGGGCCATATTCCCATCTTTGCATCCTCTCCAGCATTCTGCGGAGGCCCCCTCTTGATACTTACTAACTTTATCAGGTGTAATATACCACCTTGATAGACATTTAAAATTCATTTCTGCAGTCCTGGCATCAATTGCTGACCTATGGGTTAACTTTAGAATTTTTCCTAATGTGAGTGTGTCTACCTGGGTGCCCAGTTCCCTCTCCCACTTTTGTATATATGGCGGGATCTCCCGTCTCTCGATCTCCAGCATCAATTTGTAGATCTTTGAGATCATCCTTTTGGTGTTAGGTATTAAACAGATACGCTCTAGCCGAGTCAGATCTTCTTCCGACCTAATGGGCTGTGGGAGGCTTTTGACGAAGTGACATAATTGGAGATACCGCCATCTATCAATTTTTAAAATATCCCTCTTATTTTGTAAATCCTCAAGTGATAACAATTTTCCATTGTGTAATACATCCTTCAATTGTGCTCCCTCTTTTATTACCCACCCCCCTCCCACTGTTATTTTCCCTGGCTCAAAAAAATCATTATCCTTTAGTGCTATAAGTGGTGAGTTATATTTTCCATTAACCTGTTTATATAATTTATCCCATATTTTTAGTGTATATAATGTAACATGCGTGCTCTCTCCTAATGCCCTATGTGTCGGGGGGGTTCCGTATTATTTTACCAAGTTGTGCGTTACTGATAGCCTTTTCAAGGTTAACCCATCTTTTCTCGCTTACTTCTTTACCCCATTCCGGGATTCTTGATAGTACTATTGCGTGGTAGTAGTTTACTATATCAGGAACTGCAAGACCACCCTGCTTTTTATCCTGTTTTAAAGTGTGTAGCGCTATTCTGTGTTTCTTGTTCTTCCATATAAAGTTCATAATCAAGGATTTCAGTTTTCTGAGATAGATCAGTGGGAGTGGGATGGGAAGCATCTGGAACTTAAATGTAATTATTGGTAGTAGCATCATTTTTGCTGTATTAATGCGCCCCAGCCACGAAAGAGGTCTATTATTGAGTTCTTTACATTTTTTTCCTACTTCGTCTAGTAGCGGTAAATAATTAATTTTATATATTTCTTTCATGGATTTAGCCAGATTAACTCCCAAATATTTGATTTGCTTCTTCCATGGGACCTTAAATCTTTCCTGGAGATGATGTTGCTCGGACTTGCTTAAATTAATGTTTAAAATGAAGGACTTTGACATATTTACTTTGAAATTTGAAATTTCCCTATATTGTTTTAGACTCTCCATTATGTTGGGCAATGATGTCCATGGTTTTCCTATATAAAACAGGATGTCATCAGCCAATGCTGCCAACTTATGGTCTTCCCCTCCCACTGAGATACCTTCTATTTCTGAGTTGCCTCTAATTGTAGCCAATAAGGGTTCCAGGGTCAAAATAAAAAGGAGAGGGGACAGTGGGCATCCCTGCCTTGTCCCATTCCTCATCTCAAACAATGGAGATGAAAATCCATTGATTTTTACCTTAGCTTTCGGGTGGTCATACAGTACCTTAATACGTTGAATCATTTTTGAGCCAAAACCCATATGTTCGGGAGTCCGCAACATGAGCCCCCAGTCTACCCTGTCAAAAGCCTTTTCGGCATCTATTGACAGGAATACCCCACCTCACAGACCCTTTGGAGGACCAGCAGCGTTCTAACGCCATTATCCCGGCCCTCCCTTCCGGCCACAAACCCTAGTCTGGATGGACCAGTGTGCTCAAGTGGCTCTTGATTCTTTCAGCCAGTACTTTGGCATATAGCTTCGTGTCCGCATTCAGAAGCAAAATTGGCCTATAACTCGAGCACACTGATCCATCCTTTCCCTCTTTCAAGATTACTGTGATATTTGCGGTCAGAGATTCCTCGCTCATTCTGTACTCTGAGCCCAGGCCGTTCATGTATTGACAGAGTCTTGGGGTCAACACCTCCTGGAAAGTCTTATAGTAGAGTGATGTGAAGCCATCCGGGCCAGGACTCTTCCCTGCCGGAGAGCTCCCCAGCGCTCCCCCTATTTCCTCCACAGTAAAAGGTCTGTCTAAGGCCGTCCTTTCTTCTATCGGGAGCTTGGGCAGTCCTGCCTTGGTTAGATAATCTTTTATTTTTTTTTCCTTATCCCTATTTTTACCTCCCTTCTGTTCGACCATGTATAAGTCCTCATAGTACTCTCTAAATGAATCTGCTATCTCCCTTGATGAATGTTTTATTTCTCCCTTCTTATTTTGTATTTTTTCTATGTAATTAATTGTCTTTTTTTTTTTTTTGTAAAATTTTTGCTAGGTGTTTGCTGGATTTGTTTCCCCACACATATCTTTCTTTCTAGCTCGATTAATTCTTTTAGTTCCTCCCTTTTTGAGACTATTTTTCAGTATAGCGTTCTATTTTGGTCCGGGGAAGATTTATGTTCCTGCTCGACTTGATTTATTTCGGTGACCAGGTCTTTTAATTTCTTCCTTCGCTCCTTTTTTATCCAAGCCCCCTTTGCAATAAAGATCCCTCTTATATATGCCTTATGGGCATCCCAAAGGTTCGATCCTTGCACTTCTCCGCTATCATTTCTTAGTATAGTTCTAATTCCTCTTTAATATAGTCTACTACCTCCTTATCCCATAGCAACTCCTCGTTTAGTCTCCAATTGTAGGGCGGGGATCTAAGATCCGGGGCCGAAAGTTTCATTGAGACGGGAGCGTGGTCGGACATTAATATTATCTCTATATTTGTATTAACCACTCTATCAAGTAGGCCGTGGTCTATCAAGGCACAATCAAGTCGGGAATACGCCCCGTGCACGGGGGAGAAAAATGAATAATCCCTTGTTTTCGGGTGTTGGACCCTCTATATATCAACCAGCTGGTTTGCAAACAATTTTTGTTTAATCATTTTTAGCCGTGCATTATTTGTCCCCCGTGTACCGGGCGTACAGTCGAGCTCCGGGTCCAAACAAAAATTTAGGTCCCCCATCAGGATTAAGTATCCCTTCCTAAATTCCCTTATTTTATTCAGGATCTCACTTAGAAATTTTATGGGTTTAATATTAGGGGCATAAATATTGGCCAGAGTATAATTTGTGCCCCCATATAGATCCTCTTAAAAAAAGATATCTTCCTTGTGGGTCGACTACCCTGACATGGATTTTTTAATACTCTACAAACCATGAGTTATATGGAACATGATAACAACAGCGAGCCACTGCTAGTACTACTACTCTATGTACTGTGCTACCAAAGTACTGAAGTATAAAGTCTCTAGAACTGGGAGACAAAAAGTCATATATAAAAAGGTCAACCAAATATCCAAGTCTAGGGGAAGTGTTTGGATTTAACACAGTTTTGAGGAGTATTAGTATTTGTAAATCATAATTGTTTTTCTTTTTGAGAACTCAGCATGTATAAGTGATATTTAAATGCAAAATAAGAAAGTATTACTTTGAGGGTGAGGTATTAATAGAAAGCTTCTGAGATATAGCGATTGGAGTGGGTTGGGCTTTTTCTTCATTTATAATAAATGCAAAGCTTTATAAAGTACTGGCAGTCCCTGGATTACAAACAAGGTTCTGTAGGTTTGAATTTGAATTTGTATTTACTGTAAGTTGAAACAGGTACACTTTTAAAGTGTAGCTCCAGCCAAATAAATAATTGTTACTTTTTTGGATAGCATAGGGAAGGGTTAACACCCCTGTAATGTTTGTTTTGCTGTTAGTGCACCCATTTAGAAGATTTCACCTCACTTTCTGTCCATGTGACAACTGGATTATGAAAATGTTGGGTTGTTGTAGAAACAAAGATTGGTAATAAAGCTTCAGTGGAGACACCTTTTCCCATGATAACTCTTACAAGAGTGAATTTCCCTTTCTAAGGGTAGATTTCCTCCCACTTCCTGTTGTCTCCCTCTGTATGTATGTAAGTCGGATGTTTGTAACTCAGGGACTGCCTGTAATGAGTGTTACAGGGGTTATTATTCTTAAAGCTGTAAGGAGGGCATGCGGGAGAGATCCTAACTTAAAGCAATAGTAAACCCATCGATTTAACAGTATCAAAAAACTGTTACATTCCCAGAACATGCCGGAAATGTAACTGTCACATTGGTTGTGCTGTCAACCAAGCTGTCAAAGCATACAATGGCTGGTGTCATAACTGATCACATGTGCAGCATCATGGCAGTTGAAGATTAAACAGAGGCCAAGATGGTAGCTTCCTTGGCTGAAAATGATAGGAGAGTTTACTTCCACTTTAAGACCTCTTTCACACTGCGCCGCCTAGGGCGTCAGCGGTAATGCGGCGATATATTTAGCGCCGCTTTACCGTCGTTTTAGCGGCGGTATTCGGCTGATAGCGGGGTGGTTTTAACCCCCCGCTAGTGTCCAAAAAGGGGTTAAATCCACCTGAAAAACGCCGTCAGGGTGGTGTTTTGCCGGCGGTATCGCAGTGCTGCCCCATTAATTTCAATAGGGAGCAGCGGTGGAGGAGCGGTGAGTTCACCGCTCCTTCACCGCTCCAAAGAAGCTGCTGGCAGGACTTTTTCTGACACCCTGCCAGCGCACCGTTCCAGTGTGAAAGCTTAGGGTTTTCACACTGGAGTGCATGGAGCAGCTGTTTTAGGGCGTTTTGCCGGAGCTAATTTTAAAGATAGGGCCTGCAAAATGCCCTCAGTGTGAAAGGGGTCTAAGGGTGCTTGCAGTGGATTTGAAATTGCTAGTTGTACTTATTAATGATGATTATTAGTTGTACTTATTAATGAGTAAAGAATACACAACACTGTGCATAATCATGTTGTTATTGTAACTCAGGTCATTGTCTTTTTAGATATAAAATAGAAGGGAGTTTTTTTTTCTAAATCAAATATTTTAAATCCCTTCATTACATACCTAAAAGCAGACACTCACAGCGTTCACCCAAAGGGTTGCTTTGATAAGGTCAAATACACTTTATTGACTGTAGACAAAAATGTTAATTAGCTATGGAATTAATGAAAAATATTTTTGAACAACAGTAAAATAAAACAATTTTCTGGCGCTCATTAATTAAAACTGCAAAAAAATGAAAGATAGCAACATCTTCAATTTTGTTTTCCTTTTCTTTTCTCCATTTTTAATGAATCAGCTTCTTAATATTTCATAACTCCTACACCATTACATTTTTTATTGTTGTCGATGTGCAATGGGTGAATTAACATCATATGTTATTTTCTAAATAAATACTACATGAAAAGTTGCATGGCATGGTTAATTTATCACATTTTGCAGTTATTAAATAATTACAAGTTTTTCTATGTGTACATGTAAACACAAACGGTTGTTCTGGTAATAGGTGGTTAATCTGGAGTGATTTAACTTAAAAGTTTAATATTGAAATGAATGTGTTCATAAGGAATTCTGTCACAAGGGTGCATTTTCTAATAAAGCATTACTGAAAAAATAAATTACAAAATTCTAATATATACATAACACTGTACATATAAATGTATATTGAGATGTACTGTATAATTGAAATGTGTTTTATTTCCTAACCTGTTCCTTGCCTGTAATGATGTAACTCGAAATTCTATAGTCAAAAACTAATTTTAATGACATCCACAAGACCTGACAACCATATTTCTATACTTTTTTAAAATAACATTGGAGCTGTCATCAAAGTAAAGCACAGATATGGCATTTAGTTTTGTAGGTGCACAGCATGGCTTGGGGACATGTTCAGGAAACATCAAATGGACCTGTTAATAAAACAAGATTATTACATTACTGTTTATATTTCCATTATATTTCCAAGATGATTTAAAAAAAAATATTAAAATATCTTTAAACTTATAGTGTGAAGCTTTATTTAACATCTAATTCATTTTTAGTAATTTTTTGCAAGACTGTAAAGCACAGGACGACTGTAAAGAATATGGTGTCACTCAGAGACTGTCTGAAAGCCCAGCTCCATCTGGCAAGGGATAGATGCAAATATAAAATTCAAACAAAATGATTCCCAACTGGTTTCTTGGACCACTATAGGGGAAACTCCCTCCACCCCTGAAATGGTCATTATATAAGGATAAAAAGAAAGTATATGAATTTAATATATAAGCCCATCTAAAACTGATTATTCAGTGTTGAGTTAGTGCCAGGAAAATGAATCAGTCATTGGATTTCTTTCATCTGTTAGAAACTACAGAAAAGACTGCAGCAGTTACCAGCTCTACCCTAATAATAAAGCCATAATGAAGTTAGGAAGCCTCATTCTCCCGCTGCTAATAATTAGTGAATCTGTCCAGATTATATTTACCAAAGGTTCAGTGAATCTTATTCAAAATTTGTCAGACCGGAATTTAGAAGGGAATCCTACTGAAATCTGTGTGAGGGAAAATCTGGTCATTAGATTCTGGTCATTTTTAGGGCAAACTGCTGCCAAAAAAGATACACGAAGCTGGGCACTGCCATGGAGAAGAGGTATGAATAGAAAAAGAGAAGTGAAAGAGTGACAGTATACACTAGCAGTACACATTTGACTGCAGTTAGCTTGGCCTACATAGAGGAACACCCCAATCTGACTAATTTCAGTTGGGAAAAAATACTTTTTCAGGTAGCCAAAGCTGCAATACATGCTTTTTCATGGGGCTGCAGAAAAGAAATCCTAAAGTGATACTAAACATACAATGTTTAATTGCTATTATGCCTTCTATTTATGTATAAAGATCATGCTAGGCATTTTTTTTCGGTCCGAATGTAAATTCAGACAAACTTTTGGTTATTCAGAGATTTGAATGTATCTAAATCTCTGAATGAAATAGTAATGAATTTTGTTGAAATGTGTTTCATTTTGTTTTGTTTATTTGGTTTCTAACGGATTCCAAATGTTCAGAACGATTCAAATTCAAAGGGCATGGTTTGAATGGGGGGGGGGGGGGCTCACACTGTTTTTTTTTCTGAATTTTCTATTGCTGGCATTCTTTTGTTTACTTTTCAGCTCTGAGCGGGAAGCCCGCTGGCAGCTGATGAGTCATCTGTTGTTAAGGACATGGCGGCCGGCTCTATAACAACCAGCTATTCTTCACACAGAATTCATGATCATTTTTCGACCGATACAAATTTGAATAGTTGGGAGTTAGAAAATGTATAAACTAAATTAAATTTAATGAAGCAAAACCAATTAAAAAAAAATTCCAAAATGAAACAAAATTAGTAACATAACAAATCTATCCAAAACAAAATTTATTCTTCCGATCTGCACATGCCTAGATCATGCCAGTGTATTTAATGTAATATAAAAAGCATATGAGTACCTTATTTAATCATTGATAGTCAGGGATCACATAATGTTTCCCATGTTTTTCATGTCCTTAGGGATAGATCTGAGGGAAGAGTTTCTGGTACTCTGTGGATGTATGTTCTATAGCAGCAGAAGTCATCTGGACTATGAATCTGTGTCTGCACAGCACTAATTGGTGCTGTGTCAGTCACATGACATGAAATATGTCTTTCAGAATAGAGACTCAAAATAAATAATAGCAACAAAGTATTTTAACGCTTAATACAAATCTATATTTCAAAGCAAATGTTTATTATTTTTTTTGCAATAACATGTTGTAGGCAGAATTTAAGTTGACTGACAATAGCTTTGTTTACACTGTAAAGATATCTGGAGAAGGATCTGCCATTAATAGATTGTGTAATGCCTCTCCAGCCTATGTCGGTGGTGTGAATGTGCTGAGACTAACAGGGAGGTGAATCCTCCATCAATCACCATCTTACAGTTGGGTCCATATATATTTGGACACAGGCACAATTTTAAAACTTTTGGCTCTGTATGCCAACAGAAAAAATAAATAAAAGCAAACAATGCAATGGAATTTGAAGTGTAGACTTTCAGCTTTAATTCAAGGGGTTGAACATAAATATCAAGTACACATTTTAGGAACTGCAACCATTTTTATACACAGACCCCCAGTTCCAGGGTCTCAAATGTATTTGGAAAAATGAATATAATCATAAATAAAATGTTCAGTTTTAATATTGTGTTGAAAATCCTTTACTGGCTATGACTGCCTGAAGTCTGGAACCCATGGACATCACCAAAAACTGGGTTTCCTCCTTTCTGATGCTTAGCCAGGCTCTAACTGCAGCTGTTTTCAGTTGTTCTTTGTGGGTCTTTCTGCCTTTAGTTTTGCCTTCAGCAAGTGAAATGCATGCTCAATTGGGTTGAGATCAGGTGATTGACTCGGCCATTGCAGAATATTCCACTTATTTTCCTTCAAAAGCTCCTGGGTTGCTTTTGCAGTGTGTTTTGAATCATTGTCCATCTGTACTGTGAAGCGCTGTCTAATTAAATTTGCTGCATTTGGCTGAATCTGGACTGACAGTATATCTCTAAGCACTGCAGAATTCATCTGGCTGCTTCTGTCTTTTGTTACATCATCAATAAACACCAATGACCCAGTGCCACTGTAAGCATGCCCATGCCATCTCACTGCCTCCACCATGTTTTACAGATGATGTTGTGTGCTTTGGATCATGAGCTGTTCAAAGCCTTCTCCACACTTTTTTCTTTCTGTCATTCTGGTACATATTAATATTAGTTTTATCCATCCAAAGAATGCTTTTACAGAACTGGTCTGGCTTTTTTAGATGTTTTTTTGGCAAAGTCTAATCTGGTTTGCACCTTGTGGTGTACCCTCTGTATTTGCTCTCATGAAGTCTTCTCTTGATTGGAGACAGTGACAATGATACGCCCACCTCCTGGAGAGTGTACTTCACTTGTCTGGATGTTGTGAATGGGTTTTTCTTTACTATAGAGAGGATCCTATGATCATCCACCACTGTTGTCTTCCATGGACGTCCAGGTCTTTTTATGTTGCTGAGCTCACCAGTGCATTCTTATTTCCTCAGAATGTACCAAACTGTTGATTTGGCCACTCCTAATGTTGCTGCTATCTCTCTGATGGATTTTTTTTTGTTTTTTAGGCCTTACAATGGCCTGTTTCACTTGCATAGACAGCTCCTTTGAATGCATGATGTAGGTTCACAGCAATAGATTCCAAATGCAAATACCACACTTAGAACCAACTCCAGACCTTTTACCTGCTTAATTGATGAAGAAATAATGAAGGAGTAGCCCACACCTGGCCATGAAACAATTGTCCAATTACCTTTGGTCCCTTAAAAAAGGGGGGGTTGGCTATTTCTAACACCTGCAATTCCTAAACCCTTTCTCCGATTTGGTGTACATAACCTCAAATTAAACCTGAGAGTGTGAGCTTAAATATGTTTTGGTAAATATAGTGCCTTGAAAAAGTATTCATACCTCTTGAAATGTTCCACATTTTGTCATTCTACAACCAAAAACTTAAGTGTATTTTATTGGGATTTTACGTGATAGACCAACACAAAGTGGCACATAATTGTGAATTAGAAGGAAAATGATAAATGGTTTTCAATTTTTTTTGCAAATAAATATCTGAAAAGTGTGGTGTGCATTTGTATTCAGCTCCCCTAAATCAATACTTTGTAGAACCACCTTGCACTGCAATTACAGCTGAAAGTCTTTTTGTGTATGTCTTCACCAGCTTTGCACATCTAGAGAGTGAAATATTTGTCCATTCTTCTTTGAAAAATTGCTCAAGCTCTGTCAGATTGGATGGAGAGCAACTGTGAACAGCAATTTTCAAGACTCGTCACAGATTGTCAATTGGACTTTGACTGGGCCATTCTTACACATGAATATGCTTTGATCTAAACCATTCCATTGAAGCTCTGGCTATATGTTTAGGGTCATTGTCCTGCTGGAAGGTGGACCTCTGCCCCAGTCTCAAGTCATTTACAGACTCTAACAAGTTTTCTTCTAAGATTGCCCTGTATTTGGCTCCATCCATCTTCCCATTAGCTCTGACTAGCTTCCCTCTCCCTGCTGAAAAAAAGCATCCCTATAACATGATGCTGCCACCTCCATGTTTCACAGTGGGGGTGGTGTGTTCAGGGTGATGTGCAGTGTTAGTTTTCCGCCACATATAACGTTTTGCTTTTAGGCCAAAAAGTTCAGTTTTGGTCTCATCTGACCAAAGCACCCTTTTCCACATGTTTGCTGTGTCCCCCACATGGCTTCTTGCAAACTGTAAACAGGACTTCTTATGGCTTTCTTTCAACAATGACTTTCTTCTTGCCACTCTTCCTTAAAGGCTTGTGAAGCCTAAAATATTTGTGAAGTGCATTACTAATAGTTGTCCTGTGGACAGATTTTCCCACCTGGGCTGTGGATATCTGCAGCTCTTCCAGAGTTACCATGGACCTCTTGGGTGCTTCTCAGATTAATTCTCTCTTTGCCCACCCTGTCAGTTTAGGTGGGTGGCCATGTCTTGGTACGTTTGCATTTGTGCCATACTCTTTCCATTTTCGGATGATGGGTTGAAAAGTGCTCGTGAGATGTTCAAAGCTTGGGATTTTTTTCATAACCTAACCCTGCTTTAAACTTACCCACAACTTTATCCCTGACCTGTCTGGTGTATTCCTTGGCCTTCATGATGCTGTTTGTTCACTAAGGTTCTCTAACAAACAAAACAATTTATCATGTTCCTTCCACTTCACAATTACTTGCCACTTTGTGTTGGTCTATCACATAAAATCCCAATAAAATACATTTACGTTTTTGGGTGTAGTGTGGAAAATTTAAAGGGGTATGAATACTTTTTCAAGGCACTGTACCTGAAAAAAAACTAAAATCGTGCCTGTGTACGAATATATATGGACCTAACTGTATATCCTGCAACTATAGTGTTTAAATATTGGAGGACATGGAGGAAGGAGGGGATTGTAATTCATCACTGTGTTACTGTGTATATGCCCACGTGTGTGACTCTATAGTCATGTGGGCTGCACCTATAAGAAAAAGGAGGAAATTAAAGGGATTGCAAAGTCTCATTTTTTTTCTATTAAAATAAAAAACATGTTATACTTACCTGCTCTGTGCAGTGGTTTTGCACAGGGCAGCCTGGATCCTCCTCTTATAGGGTTCCTAGCTGGAGCTCCTGGCCCCTCCCTCTTGTTGAGTGCCCCCAGAGCAAGCAGCTTGCTATGGGAGCACCCGAGCCGAGCCGCAGCTCCGTGTATCAATTCAGACCATTTAGAGCTGTGGTTCAGCCCCAACCCCCTCTCCTTATTGGCTAACTGAGTTTGATTGACAGCAGCGGGAGCCAATGGTGCCGCTGCTGTGTCTCAATCAGGAGGGAGAGTCCTGGACAGAAGGGAACTGAAACTTGAGCATGCTCAGTAGATGGGGCAATGGTTGGTCTCTACAAACTCAGACTGCAGCAGTGATACAGACAAGAGGGAGGGACAGTGAACAGCAGGATCATCCATGATTTTTGCTATCTACAGAAAACAAATGCTCTAGAGGCAACGTGTGTATGAACACAATATAAAAAAAAGCATGTATTGACAGTTTATAGTGATTTGCACTTAATGACAGTTTAACATGTATTGCTAGATCAAGACTCCGTATCATAGTGAATGTGGGTAGCTGAGAGTGTTCCTAAGATGCATATGAATCTAGAGTGGGGTATTCAACCGATTTGCATCCACTAAATATGAAATATCAGTTTAGGTTTTATTTTTAAAAAGTTTTAATTTAAAATAAAACAGTGCACACTTGCAGAACTTTACATTACTCACCAGAGTTTGTACTATGGCATGATTAGTGGCATTCATATGAGCATTGAGAGGAAAAGAACATTCTCCATCACAATAAAAGGCTGCATATCCCTCTGGAGCTATTATCCAGTCCTAGAATAAAATACAAGTATCATATTTAGAAACTGCTATCTCAGCATTGATACAGTCTACATTCCTTGGTATAATTTTATCATTTATAATGCAATAACAATACTGTTGCTAATCTGATGGCCATACTTCCTTATTGTTTTTAAACTGCAGAGTCATATCCTTTAAAATAGCAATATTTAATTAAAAGATCACATTTACATGGTTTAAAATACTTTTGCTAATAAGCAAGAAAGCAATTTGATGCAAGACACACACATTGGTCCTTTACCTGCCATCCCAGGTCACGAAAACTGACGTATAGCTCATGCTTTTTACAAGCCTGCTTCTGCTCACTAGTGTTGTAATCTGTAGGTAAACATAAACAGGTGATTAATAGTTAATGTATTTTTCATTAATATGTGCTAATAAGTGATATAATGATGTTAACCTTATATATTGCCAAAATGTATCATGCACTGGAGATCGAAGATTCCATGTTAAGTTAATGTATAAATGGTAAAAGTGAGGTTAAGGCTTGCATCATGGAATGACATTAGGGATTAGCGGTGAGCTGAATGTTCTTGCTTTTAGTTCAAGCAGGGTTTGATGAACATTAGATAAGTCCATATATTGAATCTGAACCCAATTGAAATCAATAAGTGATGAATTTTTAAAATCAATAATTACCATTTTCTCTGCCATTAGGTAAGGAATTGTTATACAAATAGCATGGGGGCTAGACACTGGCCTTGGGGACACGTATTAATGCAATAAAAAATGACCCCAATACACGTTTTAGGCCCCTCCGCTGTATTGAAATTGCTTATTTTGATTTCACTGCACATTGTGAGTTTCTGTGCATTAGAAGCTCTAACGAGTCAAAGAGAGCCTGTCTTATGAATTCCTTGTGCATGCAGCTCTACAAACTAATCCCTAAGTATTTGTAGGGCCTATGTAAAATAAAATAATAACTTACATTGTTTGTTAACATTGAATAGACACTGGTGACATAGCCTTGTCCTCACAACTTATGCCTGGGAAGGCTATGTTGCCAGTGCCTTTCTGGGAGATCATTTTCCTAAACTGCAGAATGACGCAAGATTTCACAGCTTTTTTTCCCAATTGTTCATTCGCATGTTGCCATAGCATCAAAAAGCAACCATGACTATGGCAATATATAAACAACATGGAAGGCAACAAGTTACAGGAAGTAAATAGGGAAATTATCCTCTGCCTTCACTGAAAATGGCCTATGGAATTGGAGCAGTGAAGATAAAATTGCAAAGCTATTAAAAGAAACAAAGCATGAATTTCAAAGCACATATTTGCCAACTTGACCTATAGTATGTATTTTTTAAATCTTTATATAAATAAAATGGAAACATAATTTTATAAATGTATGTGATGTGTCTCTTTATGGTACCTACAAACTTCCTTAATGTACAGTACATAACTATGTTCTCTAAGACCCCTTTCACACTGGATCGTTTTGCAGGCGCTATAGCGTTAAAAATAGCGCCTGCAAAACGCCCTAAAACAGCTGCTCCATGCACTCCACAGTGTGAAAGCCTGAGGGCTTTCACACTGGATTGGTGCACTGGCAGGGCGTCAGAAAAAGTCCTGCCAGCAGCATCTTTGGAGCGGTGAAGGAGCGCTGCGATACCGACGGCGTTTTGTGGGTGGATTTAACCCCTTTTTGGCCGCTAGCAGGGGGTTAAAAGTGCCACGCTAGTGGCCAAATAGTGCTGCTAAAACGATGGTAAAAATAGTGCCGCTTTACCGCTGACGCCTGGGGCGGCTCGGTGTGAAAGGGGTCTAACAGTTATATTCAGATACTGCTGACAACTCGTTTTATTTTTGCATCCAAATACACATAAATATTTTTACTGAGTCCACCCCTTCAAATGAATGCAAAATGTAGTGGTCTGCCAGCCCAGACTTGCTTAGTGGAGATTTAATTTACTTTTTGTTTCTTACCTGTAATACTAGGCATTTTTGATGCATCTTGCTGTGATGAAGATTTGTTCTTGTCTTGCTTTTTCCTTTTTGTGTTTGCAGCCCTAACTGAGCGCAGTAAAACCTCACTTGCTTTAAAGAAAGCTACTAGAAATGGTTGCTTTGACTGGGGTCCATGTCTCCCAACAAGGCCAACTGACTTAACATTGACACTTCGGCCTGAAAAATAAAAAAGAACCCAAGAAATAAACAGTTGACTGATATTCCCATAATGAGGTTCCGGTCAAAAAAACTATTTCATTTCATTAACCCCATTATTCTCAGCTGGCTAGACAAATCTTAATGTACCTATTTAGAAGGCTAAACATATCATAGATTGAATTTTCTGATTCCAAAATGACACTGGAGGCGAAACATGACAAATATGTGGTCTAGCAAATCTGTGCATATCAATCCACTGTGTACAAAAATTAGAAAACCTGGAAGTTATTATTATTCAGGATTTATATAGCGCCAACAGTTTATGCAGCGCTTTACAATATAAAAGGGAGACAATACAGTTATAATACAATAAAATACAAGAGGATTAAGAAGGCCCTGCTCAGGGGGGCGTGGCCTGCAACGGAGCTGAATGGCAGCATAGCTCCGGAGCTCCGGTGACCCGGTGGACTCAGCGACTACACAACGGCTCAAACACACCTCGTTTGTATCCCTGCAACTGGCGTTCCGACCCGGGAGACGGAGGGGACCATGCCCCACAAGCGAAAGACATTTTTCAAACCCCAGAGGCTGATGGACGACTTCACTAGGCCGCGGTCTGGAGGTAAGCAAGATGGCGCCGGCGCGTCCTCACCCCCGGCCCACGACCAACAGCCAAACCTACCAGACTACAACATTTCACCCCTCAATAACATCCCAGAAAGCTGCACAAGCTCCCCAGCCACTCACTCACCGTCAGGAAGCCCGGCCAAGTCCAAACTTAAGCTGGATGGCAAAGGATTTGATCCGGCCATGAGCCCAGTCTCAGACATGGGGGAGGACACGAGGGAGCTGCCAGAATCCATCACCTCTTTCCCCACTATGAATCAACCGGTGCTTGACACTGTCCTAAAAGACATGCTGGTCTCACTAAGGAGTACTTTGCAAACAGACATGATTAAATGCATGCACCAGATCAGTGGGGAAGTTAAAGCGGTAGAAGGCAGAGTTGACCACATTGAGAGGAAGATGGGGGAATATGCATCCACCATCAATGAACTGGTGGATGCTAGTGAGGAACAAGAAGAAGACTCAAATTGGATTAAAAACAAACTAGCAGATATTGAAGACAGGTCCAGGAGGAACAACCTTAAAATCAGGGGGATCCCCGAGTCAATACAACCGTCTGACCTGAGAGCATATGCATCCGACCTATTTACCTCCCTCCTACCTGAAATTTCCGTGATGGAGATCACCATAGACAGAATCCATAGATTGCCCAAACCGTCACATTTACCTGAAAAAATCCCAAGGGATGTGATCCTACGCCTACACTTCTTTCATGTGAAAGAACAACTGATGCAAGTGATGCGCAAACAAGAACAGATCCCACCACAATATCAAAGTCTGCAATTTTATGCGGATCTCTCCCAGCACACTCTACAAAAGAGGAGAAACCTAAATACAATCACCAAAGTGCTTAGAAACCATCATATCCCGTACAGATGGGGATTCCCAACAAAAATCACCATAACCAACCAAGACAAATCATTTGTTGTGGACTCACTTGAAAAAGGCCTAGCCTTATTGAAGGAATGGAAAATTCTCCCTGACTCAGATGCAAACATCAATCCCCACCCCAACCGACCTAACTCAATCCAGGACTGGAAGGCAGTCTCACAAAGGAACGCCAGGTCACATGTGTAACACCATACAGGAATCGGTAAACGACACATGTCCACCCGAGGGTCTCCGGTCAGCCCAATGGGCCAGAACTTTCCCCTCATACCTGAATTAGCAGCAAGTAGCTGCACTCAGACACTTCCTTCGGGAACAATTGAAGATGAGCCCCTACAAGGCTCCAGTGAACCAATCTTCACACGCGCTATTGTTTGACCTCACACAGGTTATATGTTTCTGTTCTTTCTTGTTTTTTTTCTCCTCTTCTCTCTCCCCACCCTTCTCTCCGCCCAGCTGGACCCACAAGGATGGAACTCAAGTCATCTCCGCCAAAAGATTCTTCAGTATCGGACCACATGCCCTTCTTCGCACCCGAATACCATGCATCAACACAGAAGATATGGACTGGTCCATAAACGCAGTGAGTAACCGAAACAAGCACCCGCACATACCACTAAAGCTCCACACTGGATTGTCTGGGTCCTCTCGTCGAGAATCCAGACAATGGATGAAGCATAATCTACATTCCCAATATGGCTATTAACTTTATGTCCATGAATGTCAAGGGCCTTAACCACCCAGTTAAAAGAAAGTCACTATGGAAAGAGGCATTGCAGCAGAAAAGCGACGTAGTGTGTGCACAGGAATCACATTTCTGTGCAAACATGGCGCCTTCGTGCAAACACAAGAACTTTCCACACATTTTCTTTGCCAACGCTGCATCCAAAACAAAAGGAGTGCTAATCGCAGTGCGAGACACTGTGGCCTTTAAATTACACGAGGAATATAAAGACACCAACGGACGATTTCTTATTCTTGTCTGTGACATCAACCAAACAACCTACACTATAGTAAACGTATACGCACCCAACAAGCATCAAATCCACTTCTTTCACAAACTCATGAAAAAAGTCAATAGCTACAAGAAAGGTCTGCTGGTGTTATGTGGAGACTTCAACATAGTCCCTGATCACAAGATTGATACTACCACTACAGCCACCCGCTCACCCATGTCTCTCCGTGACTCATTACACCAAGAAGATTTACATGATGCGTGGAGATGTCTCCACCCAGGTGAAAGAGACTATTCCTTTTTTTCTTCGCCACATCACACGTACACCAGGATTGATCTCTTCTTGGTAGACCAACGCACACTATCCAGAACTATAGCCTCAACAATAAATATGATCACATGGTCTGACCATGCGTCCATCACCCTCTCCTTGAAAGACGCTTCCAACATTGATACCAGACCCCTCTGGAGAGCGAACTCTTTCCTCATGCAAAACCCAAGCAACAAGATACATATTGAGGAACAATTGAAGGAATTTTTTTCTCTAAATGAACCTTCTATGCACAATAACTTCGTCCTCTGGAATGCTCACAAGGCATTCATCCGAGGAATCTTTATCAAACTGGGGGCAAGGGCGAGAAGGCAGAGGCAACAGAAACTAAAAGATATTACAACCGAAATATTTAAACTAGAAGCCCAAAACAAAAATCAATCATCCCAAACACTCTCCACTACACTGACACGACTAAGACAAGAACTCCGAAACCTCCTACTGGAGGAATTTGAAAGGAACATAAAAAGACTCAAAATGACTCACTACGCCCAGGGCAACAGAGCAGGCAAATTACTTTCACACCAAATCAAAGGACACAGACTCAAAACAAAAATTCCCTACATCATTCACCCCACTACAAAACATCACATGCAACACCCACAAGACATAGCCAACGCTTTTAGCCACTACTATAGCACGCTGTACAATCTGAAAGACGACATAAACACCCCACAACCCACCACAGGACTGATAAATGACTTCTTACACAAAATATCTCTACCAAAAATCTCACAACAACAAGCAGACTTTTTAAACCTACCCTTTACTGAAGACGAAATTAGAAGGACAATAGACTCACTTCCTGCCAACAAATCCCCTGGACCAGACGGATTCATAGGAGAATATTACCGCACATACAAATCTATCCTTACGCCTTATTTGTGCAAAATCTTTAATACAGCGGCTGCCTCCTCGTCCTTCCCCTCAGAAATGCTTGAAGCAATCATTGTAACCCTACCCAAGCCAGGGAAGGAACCGAATACCCCGGCCAACTTCAGACCCATATCGCTATTGAACAACGATGTAAAAATATATGCCAAATTAATAGCGAACCGTCTAATGGACATACTACCCAGCGTTATTAATGCCGATCAGACGGGTTTCACTAAGGGGCGCCAGACTTCAGACGCCACTAGGAGATTAATTAATGTGATCCACTTGGCCAATCTACGGCAAGGGCCTTCTCTGCTGTTGGCCTTAGACGCAGAGAAGGCCTTTGACAGGGTCCACTGGGGCTACCTAGAGACAGTTCTACAGAAATTCGGGTTTTCGGGCCCCATACTCCAAGCAATTCTGGCCTTATATTCCAAACCTTCTGCTCGTGTATATACCTCGGGGATCTTGTCGAACCCTTTCTTCATCACCAATGGCACTCGCCAAGGGTGCCCCCTTTCACCGTTAATTTTTAATTTGATACTGGAGCCCCTAGCCACTTATATCAGAAACCAACAGTCCATCACCGGGATCCACTCCCATAAATCAGAACACACTATAAGCCTGTTCGCGGATGACATTATCCTAATGCTGACAAACCCTGAAACTTCCCTGGCTTCGGTACACAAATCACTGCAAATGTTCCAAAAAATTTCATATTATAAAGTAAATGAAAATAAATCATATCTACTTGGCATAAAGGTTCCGACAAAAATGCAAACGGCACTCAGTTCACGGTTTCCATACACATGGTGCACAGACAATATAAAATATTTAGGAATTAACCTTACGGCCACCACCAAAGATCTTTATGATGCAAACTACCTCCCACTCCTTAGCGCTTTGCCACAAAAGTTAAACGACATCTCCAAAACAGAACTTCTATGGTCAGGACGCTTAGCAGCATTCAAAATGATAGTCCTCCCACAATTAATATATCTCTTCAGAGCACTGCCTATTCCAGTCCCTAATAAGTATTTCCATAAAGTACAATCTCTCATAAATAAATTCCTCTGGAGGGGGAAAAAAGCTAGATGGGCATTCAACAAGTCTACAGCAGCAAGGAATGCAGGGGGAGTGGGACAAGTAGTGATTAAGGACTACTACACAGCGGCAATATTAGCTCAACTGAGAGTTTGGTTCCCAAGTTCCCCAAACACAAAATGGCAAGAACTAGAAGAATTTCAGATAAGGGGACATGACCTATACAGCTATGTGATGGCCAACTCTTCTGATCGCCACGCACCTAGAAACTATGCTCCCCCTATGCAAGCGTCTATAACAGCCTGGAAATCACTCTTATCCTCATACCCTGAAAGCGCGCAAACCACTCCACTTCCAACCCCAATAACCAGTCTTGCACTAGCCATCCCAGATCTAAATGTGACCCATTGGTCCAAGAAAGGCATCACCAAAATCTCAGACCTAATGATAGGCCCCTCAATAAAAACGTTCAGGGCATTACAAATAGAGTTCTCCCTTGAAAAATCAGAACACTATAAGTACATCCAGATTCAACATTTATTAAACTCCACCTCTGCCCCCCCTTCCGAGATTCACTTACCTTGGAGAATAAACATGTTCCTTACGAAAGAAACTACAAACATCAAAGGAATATCTCTATTCTACAACTCCATAAGCAACAAACTAAGTTTCACCAAGCTATCCAACATCATAGCTTGGGAAAATGAACTAGGTACACAATACACCTCAGATCAATGGCAACAGGCATTACAAACGACATACAAGTCCACTAAATGCATTAACCTCTGGGAACTAACACAAAAAATCCTACTACGTTGGTACTTAACACCACATAGGATTGCCAAATTCGACCCACATGCCTCCCCACTATGTTGGAGAAACTGCAACAAACCAGGCACCCTTATCCACATACTGTGGGAATGCCCTCACATCAGAGAAGTCTGGTCCAAGACTTTCCAGATAATAGGAACAATATGCAAAACGCTGGTCCCCTTGGATCCAGGGTTGGCCATCCTGTCCTTGGGAATCACCGCATACCCAAAAAATTTTAGAACTATAATATCACACATTTTACTAAGCACAAGACTAGTCATCATGAGACACTGGAAGGACAGCAACCCACCTCATATTAGAGAAATACTGAACACCACCTCCACCCACGCCTCATACGAAATAATGTTTGCATCATCGCAAGGCAGATATAACCTCTCGCTAAATAGTTGGAAACCGTGGACTGACTGGTACACCCTAAACTTAGATTCTTACCTAGACTAACATTCTTGAGGATCTTGGAGCCCCCTGTACAAAGATCAGACTTGAGCGGAGAGAATATCCCTTCCCCTGCCCCCTTCCCCTCCTTCTTTCACCTATCTTCGTTCTCCTTTCTCCCCTCAACCCTTACTTTATTTGTTCAAATGTGTTAAGTTGACGTCCCAGCTAATAATCCTGAAAATACCTAAACTAACCTAACCATATACTAAGAATAAGTGTTTTTGATGTTATTACACCTAACCATTCTAAGAAGACCACGTTTCCCTGGGAGGGAGGAGATCCCCTCCAAGTGACAAATTGTGTACCCCGATGGGAAGTCGCTGGGGGGATCGAATCCTTCTCGTGGCAACAGGGGGCGCGGTAAGAGCACCCGATCGCCAAAACAGTTACAGGTGCACTAATAAGACAGTCAACTATACGGCACCAGTTGCATTATATGACTAAATATGATGAACAAATGCTATGTACCTTATGACGACCTGTTGTCGTATTTCTATGCTCTACCTTTTACCAAAGTTTTGTATTATTCTTGAAAAATATTCAATAAAAAATATTGTTTAAAAAAAAAAAAAAGAAGGCCCTGCTCAGAAGAGCTTACAATCTAATAGGGTGGGGCAGGTGGTACAAAAGGTTGTAACTGTGGGAAATGAGGTGATGGAAGTGGTAAAAGATTAGCTGGAGACGTGATAGGCTTTCCTGAAGAGATGAGGTTTCAGGGATCACCTAAAGGTAGCAAGAGTAGGGGATAGCCGGACAAGTTGAGGTAGCGAGTTCCATAGGATGGGAGAGGCTCTGGAGAAATCCTGGAGACAAGCATGGGAGGAGGAGACGAGAGAGCTTGAGAGTAGGAGGTCTTGGGAGGAGCGGAGAGGATGGTTTGGGTAATATATGGAGACAAGATTGGTGATGTAGCTCGGGGCAGAGTTGTGAATGGCTTAGTATGTTGTGGTTAGTATTTTGAATTAAATTCACTGGCCGATTGGAGGAGATGGTTGGCAGATGCTTAATGGAGGGTAAGATGGATAATTCTGGCAGCAGCATTCATGATAGATTGAAGAGGGGATAGCCTATGGAGAGGTAGGCCAGTGAAAAGGGAATTGTCTGAATAGTCAAGGTGAGAGATAACAAGGGAGTAAATGAGGATCTTGGTTGTTTCATTTGTTAAAAAGGGGCGAATTTTAGAGATGTTACGGAGGTAAAGTCTACAAACTTTTCACAATGATTGGATTTGAGGCTGAAAGGACAAGTTAGAGTTTAGGATTACACCGAGTACCCTGGCTTGAGGGGAGGGACTGATGGTTACATTGTTGACTTTGATGGAAAAGTCATGGAGGGGGGCACGAGCGGGGAGGAATATTAGTAGCTCAGTTTTAGAGAGATTTAGTTTAACCACTTCCTGACTGCCTCACGCAGATATAATGCGGCAAAATGGCACGGGCAGGCAAAACCACGTACCTGTACGTGGCCCTTTATTTGCCTGCCCGTGGGTCGCGCGACGCCAGCGGCGCGCTCGCGACCCGGTCGGGAGCTCCGTGACCCCGGCCGCGGGACCAGCGGACCCGATCGCCGCTGGTGTCCCGCGATCAGGTCACAGAGCGGAAGAACAGGGAGAGGTATGTGTAAACAAACCTCTCCCCGCGCTTCCTACTCTGCCTGTCATTGATTGGCTGTTCCCGGTCATCGGGAAAGCCGATCAATGACATCAGACGTCAGCCCCGCCCCCTAATGTAAAAAAACACACACACGTCAGAGCCCATAACCCCTCCCCTCCCCCTAGTGGTTAACTCTTTCACTACAACTGTCATTTATACAGGAATCAATGCATTTAAATAGCATTAATTGCTGTATAAATGACAATGGTCCCAAAAATGTGTCAAAAATGTCCGATGTGTCTGCCATAATGTCACAGTCACAATAAAAATCGTTGATCGCCGCCATTACTAGTAAAAAAAAAAATATATTAATAAAAATGCTATAAAACTATCCCCTATTTTGTAAACGCTATAACTTTTGTGCAAACCAATCAATAATCGCTAATTGCGATTTTTTTTACCAAAAATATGTAGAAGAATACGTATCGGCCTAAACTGAGGAAAAAAAAAATTTTTATATATTTTTTGGGGATATTTATTATAGCAAAAAGCAAAAAATATTGCATTGTTTTCAAAATTGTCGCTCTATTTTTGTTTATAGCGCAAAAAATAAAAACCGCAGGGGCGATCAAATACCACCAAAAGAAAGCTCTATTTGTGGGAAAAAAAGGACGCCAATTTTGTTTTGGAGCCACGTCGCACGACCGCGCAATTGTCAGTTAAAGCGACGCAGTGCCGAATCGCAAAAAGGGGCCTGGTCCTTTGGCTGCCAATTGGTCCGGGGCTGAAGTGGTTAAGCATATGATATGCAGTGGCGGCCCGTCCATAGGGGGAGCATGGGTGTGCCATTCTCCTTGATGTCTTTCTGTGGATTGGCACCGCTGTAGGACATGGGCGGTGCTTTCCCCGGGCAGTAACTTCACTTCTGGTTTCTGTGCCAGTGGGGAATCGGCTCCATGATCGTGAATGAAGATGCAAGGTACTGTGATCCGAGCAGTGAGTCTGACACCCTGTCAGTGTCTGTCCACTATACAGCAGAACCTTGTAATGTGATCCTGTGATCAGACTGATAGTAGAGGGAGGGGGAGGGTGCCCTGCTTCTTCTGTGCCCGGGAATCAACCTTCATCCATTCACTCAGCAATGTGCTGGATCATTTCATCATTACACATGATCTCCTGTATACCATGAGGGATCCCAGCACTGTGTCTTGCTACAGCCTTGGTTTACAGTATATCCTCACCTTCCCTTCACCAGGTCTCTGTATCTGTCTGTCTGTATATCTATCTATCTGTATCTATCTATCTATCTATCTATCTATCTATCTATCTATCTATCTATCTATCTATCTATCTATCTATCTATCTATCTATCTATCTATCAATCTATCTATCTATCTATCTATCTATCTATCTATCTATCTACCTATCTATCTGTATCTGTATCTGTATCTCTCTGTATCTATCTGTGTCTGTCTGTCTGTCTATCTATTTATCTATCTATCTTATCTATCTATCTATCTATCTATCTATCTATCTATCTATCTATCTATCTATCTATCTATCTATCTATCTATCTGTGTCTATATATGTATCTATCTATCCAATATCTATCTATCTATCTATATCTATCTATCTATCTATCTATCTATCTATCTATCTATCTATCTATCTATCTATCTATCTATCTATCTTCTTTATCTATCTATCTATCTATCTATCTATCTATCTATCTATCTATCTATCTGTCTATCTATCTATCTGTCTGTATCTTTTTATCTGTATCTATCTGATTCTGTATCTATATATCTGTATCTATCTATCTATATCTATATCTGTATCTATCTGTGTCTTTCTGTCTGTCTATCTATTTATCTATCTATGTATCTATGTATCTATGTATCTATCTATCTATCTATCTATCTATCTATCTATCTATCTATCTATCTATCTATCTATCTATCTATCTATCTGTATCTATCTTTAGCTGTATCTGTATCTATCTATCTGTATCTATCTATCCATCTATCTATCTTTATCTTTCTGTCTGTATCTATCGGTCTGTCTATTTGTCTATTGATCTGTCTGTAGGCCCTATCGCGGGCGAGTGCGGGGGTGGAATCGGCTGGTTGGGGCTTTGCTTGCGCCCCCACAAGAAAATGGAGCACCAGCCGCCACTGCTGAAATGTCACTTAGTAAGTTAGTAATGCAAGAGGAGACTAAAGGAGTGAGGTGAGGAGTAGACAGATTTGAGTGTCATCGGCGTATAAGTGGTATTGGAATTCGTAGGCGGTTAGCAAGTGACCAAGGGAGGAGGTGTAGCTAGAGAAGAGAAGGGGTCCAAGAACAGAGCCTTGGGGGACCCCCCCAGAAAGGGGCAATGGAGAGGAGTAGACAGAGTTGTAGGTAACACTGAAGGAGCGCTGTGATAGGTAGGCAGAGAACCAGGATAGAGCAGAATCTTGGAGGCCAAGGGAATGGAGTTTATTGAGAAGGAGCGGGTGGTCAACAGTATCAAAGGCCGCAGAGAGGTCAAGTAGTAGGAGTATGGAGTAGTGGCCGTTGGTTTTAGCAGTTAGTAAATCGTTGATGAGTTTTAGTAAAGCAGTTTCCGTGGAGTGCTGTGAGCGAAAGCCAGACTGTAAGGGGTCAAGAAGGTTATTTTCACTGAGGTAGGAGCTAAGATGGTTGTAGACTAATGCCCCGTACACACGGTCGGGTATTCCGATGGAAAAAGTCAGATTGGATTATGTTGTTGGAAAAACCAATCGTGTGTGGGCTCTAGCGGGCTTTTTCCGTCAGAATTTTGAGAGCAGGATCTAAAATTTTACAACAACAAAATCCGATCAGACTTTTTCCGATCGTGTGTAGAGAATTGCGACACACAAAGTGCCACGCATGCTCAGAAGAAATTTGGAGACGAAAGCAATTGGATACTGGCCTCTACGTAGTCCCGTTGTACGTGTTGTACGTCACCTCGTTCGGAATGATCGGATTTTCCGACAACTTTGTCCAACTGTGTGTGTGCAACACAAGTTTCGCACAAAATCCGTCGGAAAAAATCCGACGGATTTTGTGGTCGGAAAAAATCTGACGGATTTTGTGGTCGGAATGTCTGACCGCGTGTACAAGGCATTAGCGTTCTAAAAGTTTAGAGGTGAATGGGAGCAATGAGATCTATCTAAACCACTTCAATACAGAGCACTTAAACACCTTCCTGCCCAGACCAATTTTGAGCTTTCAGCGCTGTCGCACTTTGAATGACAATTGCGCAGTCATGCTACACTGTACCCAAATTAAATTTTTATCATTTTTTTCCAACAAATAGAGCTTTCTTTTAGTGGTATTTGATCACCACCTATTTGCTAAACAAATTAAAAAAAGACAGAAAATTGAATGTTTCAGTTTCAAAACTTTGTAAATAAGTAAGTTTTCTCTTTCACTGATGGGCACTGATGGGGCTGCACTGGCGGGCATTGATAAGGCGGCACCAATGAAGTGGCGCTGATGAGGTGGCATTGATGGGCACTGATATGTGGCACTGATAGGCGGCACTGATGGGCACTGATAGGTGGCACTGATGGGTGACACGAATGGGCACTGATAGGTGGCACAAATTGACACTGATAGCTGGTACGGATTGGCATGGATATGCGGCATGGATGGGCATGGATAGGCGGCACAGATGGGCATGGATAGGCAGCACGGATGAGCATAGATGGGCACTGATAGGCGGCATGGATGAGCACTGATGGGCGGCACGGATGGGCACTGATAGGTGGCATGGATGGGCACTGATAGGTGGCACAGATGGGCACTGATAGGCGGCATTGTATTTTTTTGTTTTGTACTGGTGGATGCCAATCAGTGCCAAACAATAATGCATGCCAATCAGTGATGCCCATTGTGAGCACTGATTGGCATCCATTGTGGGCACTGATTGGCATCCATTGTGGGCACTGTGTGCTGGGCATCCCTGGTGGTCTGGTGGCATCCCTGGTGGTCCAGTGTGGGCATCCTTGGGGGGGCTGCTCTGATAATCGATCAGCACAGACCCCCCTGTCAGAGGAGCAGCTGATCGGCTCTTCTCTACTCGCGTCTGACAGACGCGAGTGAGGAAAAGCCGATCACCGGCTCTTCCTATTTACACTGTGATCAGCTGTGATTGGACACGGCTGATCACGTGGTAAAGAGCCTCCGTCTGAGACTCTTTACCAAGATCGTAGTTGCGGGGTGTCAGACGGACAGTACTCAACTGTGTTTTTACTTAAAAATATAAAAAAAATCTTAAAATTCACATTTTACATTTAGTCACTTTGCTTGCATTAATGGCAGTTTTTTTTTTTTTTTCAAAATAATCTGCTCTTTTTAAGGCAGCTTGCAAGAAATGCAGACAGTGTAATGTGAAGCTGTGCAGATCTTTAACAGGAGACAGAGGTCTTTTTAAAACTGTCACTACTTGGAGAAAGATAGGTGTCAACCTGGACAATATCAGTGTATTAATAGCTGTTTTAAAATAAGACTGCAAAAATTGTTCAATATTTTAGAAAGCTGTCAGTATTTAGATACAATGAAAAATAGCTTCAAGGTGCATTAGTGGGCATCTGCAGCCCAAATGTGAAAATATATTAAACAAAATCCTAGAAGAGAACAGACCAATAAGCAATCATAGATGTAAGCCTTAAACAAATAACTATCCAAATTTTGCTTTCAAATAAAAAACTATAATGGCTCCATGCCAGTACCTATATTTCCCAGAAAAATACTATCACTGGTATAAATGAATAAGGCAGTTTGATTTGTGGTTAAAACAGTTTTCCTTCTACTTACACTGTAACAAATGTATTAATTCAGCTCAGACTTCCTCCTTCTGGCAGCCTTATTGCTGTAAAAAGAGAAATTAAGGGATCGAGCCAAATACCATACCTTGAAGTGACCCACTTTAATACATAAACAGTTATACAACTTGTTTTTTCAGGTGTTTAGTACTTGAAATTGGTTTAAGATGTTTCTAATGACACAATAATGTGAGTTTAGTAACTTTTGTTATTTTATATAAGACAGCTTTGGTATTTTTCTGATTCAGGATAGCATTCTGTGTCAATAGCATTGACCTGTATATTTTTATTAAGGGAATCAAGTATAACTATTAAAAGCACTTTATATAAATTAATTATTTAAATGTGTGTTTCAGACATGTCAACATAATTGACCACATACAGTACATTTATAACTTAAAGAAGAATTCTAGCTTGGACCAGTGTAACTATGTATATACCATACATGGTCAATGCACCTGGAAGCTGGAAATCAAGTAGACACCACTACTCCAGTGATCCCCACTTGCTTCCAGGTCCCACGCCAAATGGTTGGCCTGCTGCATTGTGAACACAGGAGGTCAGCTGATTAGCACAGGTGTCATTCAGAGAAGACTTTGTATCTCCTAAATGGATGCAAAGCGTTCTCTGATTTGACGAGGTGAAGAGTAATCTATGAATGGCACCCATACTGGACGGCTGACTTCCTGTGTTCACAATGCATCAAGCTGGCCACTCAGCACAGGACCCGGAGGAAAGTGAATATCTTTGGAGAAGTGGTTTCTGCTTCAGTGATATCCAGATTTCAGTGACATTGGCCAGGTATAGTATATACTGTACATCACATATGTCAAACACAAGGCCTGCGGGCCGAATCTGGCCCGCTAGGCCTTGTCATGTGGCATTCCCACACAGTTTTGCACACAAAATGTGGTGAAACTCCATTCTGCCACCTCTAGCTCTCACCCTTCCTTGAGAATTTTGTGTTTAAGGGACAGCTTTGCTTTCAGTGACTTCCAGATGTAACAGATCCCGCACAGTGGGGATAGCTCTCCAGAATCTGAGAAAGAGAACGATCTCCCTGAAAGGCACCTACACAGAGAGGTATAGTAGAACCAAATACATGGGTAGTAGAGAGAGACACCTACATAGGGAGTTACTAGAGCCAGCCCAGGAGGGGAAGGGGGTTGGTGTTGCACTCTGTGCATTGGGCACCATTGGAACTGCACTCTGTACCTAGCGCACCCCTGAACTCTGTACTCTGTACATAACACACTCCTGAACTCTGCACTCTGTACATAACGCACTCCTGAACTCTGCACTCTGTACATAATGCAATCCTGGACTCTGCACACTGTACATAACGCACTCCTGAACTCTGCACTCTGTACGTAACGCACTCTTGAACTCTGCACTCTGTAGACAGTGCACTCCTGAACTCTGTATGGAACGCACCCTTAAATGTTGAACTCTCTACGTTATGCACCCTTGAACTCTGCACTGTGTACATAACGCACTCCTGAACTCTGCACACTGTAGCGCACCCCAGATGCAACTGGCCCTTTGAGGGCAACCAAATTGCTGATGCGGCCCCCCCGATGAAATTGAGTTTGACACCCATGCTGTACCTTGTTTCATTAGTCCAAGCTAGACCAATGTAATCATCTAAAAATATACCATACCTGAAATTCTTTACGTTTTTCAGTGAACTAGAAGTAAAGTATAAAGATTTAGGTTTCCCTTGATTGTTTCTTTATATGTAAACTACTTATACTAGAAGCACAGCTGTAGAATATTTTCCCTCATGTGACAGTATGTGGCATAAACACCAACATTGCAGATTACCTTGGTACAATACTATGAAACTGTAAAAAAAATCAGTTGGTCTATAAATGTTATTCAAATTCTCATGTGATATCTTCTTAGGGACTAGTGATTTGAAATCTTAAGGCTGGGTTCACACTATTGCCACATGTGGATCACAGCAGGGGTCCGGTGCATCCCCATTTACTGTTTCGCGTCTGATTTCAGCCCGAATTGTGGGGCTTAGTTCAGACCTGAAATGGACCAAAAGACGCACAGGACCCCTGTGCAAATTCCCACCAAAGCCGCAGCGCAGATACGTGAACTGGCTCCATAGAGAGCTGGTCACAATCTCCTACCAATGCGAATTGGAGGCAGGGAAACCTGCATTCCAATTCGCATAGGTGTGAACCCAGCCTCATAGGTAGCTTATCTGACATGTTTAGGGCTTGATTGGAAAAGCAGTGTTGAAAAGTATCAAAAAAGCTAAGAGAAAAAAAAAATGCATGATAGTATTACTGAGGTAATTCACAGAAAGAGACCACTATTTTTGTGTAGCTGCTAGGTAGCAAGTCAGATTTGTATCTTTCAGGTTGCTCTTTTTTACACAGCAACCTATCTGCATGGGGAAGAGACAGTATTTGCACAAACTTCTCACATATAATATTTTTTTACTGTTGCCTTCACTGTTTATGCAGCTTATTACTGTTTCTGAATTTTCATAACACTTGCAATATTAGCTTACAGTTCTATAAACAAAAAAATCTAAGTATCAAAATTTCCCTTAAGATACATTAGATCATCAGAAAATACAGCTGAAAAATTCATAATTAGGGAGAGATCAATGTATTCACACTTGCCATAGAACACTCACACAAAGCACCCAAAGGGAAGTTTACAGTCCTTATAATTTACTTTGCTAATTCTTGTCAGCCAAAAGCCACTTATTCCATTTGGATAGCAGTTCTTTTGCATCCAACTACTCTCTCCCTTGCTGCAGCTGTTGGGAACTCAATATTCTAACAGCAGTGTTCTCCTGTGCTACCAGTGCCCCCCACATACTCTTCTTCTCACACAATGACTGAAGCTGCCCAGATTTCTGACTTGCCGTTTATAATGCTCATAAGCTCTTCCCTATAGCTACCCAGAGTGGCCAAAAATGTCAAGCTCTTTAAAAAATTCCATAGACTGTTCAAACCCTGATTTTGCAGCTAGGAAAGCAGTCCAGTATGGCTCTGTTGCCTTCTCTCGAAGATCATTTAAACAAATGTTTAAACCCTCAGATCCCACCATTGAACCACAACTAAAAATACTAAAACAAATAAATATTTCTATTAACCAATCTTGTACCTTTTGTGTGTGCTACATACACCCAAACCTCACTACACATTGATTATGTAGCATGCCCTGGCCCTACTCTGCTGCTGCTACCCCTGTTGCTTTTACCAAGAATTCCTAACAGTCAACTGAGACTTGCTTAGCGAATACAACAGCCAGCTATAACCACTGCTATCAAAAGGGAACTTTCTAAGTCTGCTGCAGACTCTTAGATACAAAGCAATGCTATTAGTTACTTTGAATTTACGTGGTTTCATTCATCTGAAGATCAAAGGGATGAGCTTTGATTTGCATAAAATGTTAGTTATGGGGTATCTAGGATCAAAATTAAAATCATATATCCATTTACGCATCGGGTTGATTTACTAAAACTTGAGAGTGAAAATTGGGTGCAGCTCTGCATAGAAACCAATCAGCTTCCAGGTTTACTTTGTCAAAGCCTAATTGAACAAGCTGAAGTTAGAAGCTGATTGGCTACCATGCACAGCTGCACCAGATGTTGCACTCTCCAGTTTTAGTAAATCAACCTCATAATGTTTTAATCAATTCTAGCCTACTCCTATTAATCTGAAATGTCTTGAAATGAGTAAGTGTATTTTGTGAAGCTTCCCACCCATTTACTTTCTTGAGTTCTATGACACGCTTTCACTATGCACTGCTGTGTCACAGAGCCTGCCTTCTGAAGTACAGAGGTGCTGAGAAGAGGAAAGTCAGGAGGTGGTGTCTGGACAGGAATCACTACTTGCAGGCAGCAAAGTACCATGGGATATTTAGTCCTTGGAAATTAAAAAGTAAATAGCAGAGGAGAAGCTGCAAAGCATGCACTCACAAGATAAAACAAGATATTTCATATAATCTTATATTGGATTGTCAAGAATAGCTATTGTATTGCTATTACAATGCCAATATTATAAACTGAAAGTGTGACTATACAACTCCTATAAAGCAAGCATAAACAAAAGTTTTTTATTTAAATTAAATTATCTTCTATTTAACCCTTTATTAACCCCTAGTTAACCCTAATCAGCCCTAGTTAACTCCTCCCCTTCTCCCTTTAGTTAATATTTTTCTGCTATGTTTTAGACTTAGGATGTAGGTATATACACTTAGGATGTATATAGGGCACTATAGGGATGTTGCCAACCACTAAAAGTATTCCACATTGAGGCAAAATGCCACAAATAATTTTGGTATGAAGCACCAAAACTCACACATTTCCATCTCAAGTAATGATCTGATGCAAATTCGGATTTAACTAAATCACTTTGCTTTATTACTCTTGAGCAGATGTCTTGCATCCCTTTCCCTTACAGGAACAGGTTAGCAGGGATTTTAAAACAAAATAAAATCTATTTTACAATGTTCTAATGCAGTTTTAATGTAGAACAGTGTTCTAATAAAAACATATTTATTATTTTTTTAAATGCGATAGACTTATGCTAGTTTAATTATGAAATGTATAAACATATAATAAAAGCAGCTCTCAAATTTTTAATGAAATAACACTCAGACCATACACATAAAATATATTTATACCGGAACTTCCAGCTGGTCAACTGCTCTTTTGAACTGCCTTTGCAGCAGTTTTATGATTGGCTGTATTTACCAGTTACACATGTAGTATAAAATGTAATTTATCCTTTATATTTTTAAATATCATACTATTTTAAAAAACAAACATTTTGTAGAAAAGGGCTATTTTCTACACATGCAGTTCTATAGTAACACTTGCAGCTCTGTAGTAACCTATTGTGTTTATTTTGTGCCATACGGTAAAAACAAAAATTACAGATACAGTTTGGCTGAGATTTAGAAGTGCGATAAAGGAAAAATAAAACAGTAACCGCTAACAATCAGCTAAGAGATATCTTTCTTTAACTATACTTTACTTTTAAGTTGACAGCTGGAACAGCTGGAACAGCTGGAATTGATGTCACTTTGATCTAGTTATTATAACTGAATCAAGTTAAACCTATATTTAAAACCAAAACTTTTTTCTTTTTGAATAGAGTTGGGGAGGGTTAGAACTGCTATACATTTTTTTTATCTGTATACCAATAGGGACATATGCCTTCACGTCCTCTCTTATAGATTCAACAGGAAGTGGCAGGATGTCTTTTTTATTTGTGCGGAATCCACTGTTAGACAGTTGTCGCAGAAACAAATGTCCCTATTGGTAGCAGCTCACAATTTTGGATGTACCTTTTCATGTAATCAGGACAATCAGAGAGATTGAATCTCAATAAGTGGAATATAGACAGCAATAAAAACCCGACAGTGGTCCTAACCTTTTACCACCCTACCCCAAACTAAGAAAGAACAGTTTTGCTTTTGTTAAAACACAGCTTTAACAGTTTGTTCTTCCATGCTAACACTGTTTCTTCACTACCTTGCTGATTGAAGGGTTCTTCAAGTCAACTTTATCTATATCACTAAAAAACAATAGATTTGCTTAAAAGGCATACTCCAATCAATCAGAATGCAATTCTAACTGTAAGATTATTTTATTTGCCTTAAGACATAGAAGACCCAGATGTTTTTCTTTTATAGAGCACATGATTGCCAAGTTCTCAAACTAAAGGTGGTGATGACAACTCCTAAATAGAAACCATGAGGAGCTAAAGGGCTGCAGGCCAATTTTTGAGGACGGGCCCAAGAACAACACCTTTAACTCTTTTTTTTGTGTTAAGGGACAGCTATAAAATATTGGCTGCTGCCAAAGTGAATGTTTGCAATTATCAAAGGGTCTATTTGACAACACGTTGCCAGATATTTTTTGGCAATATAAATTTTAATGGCATACAGAAAACATCAAGAGTGCTCAAGCACACGTCCTAAACACATTGTAACATCAGATATGAGAAACTGTACATTGTACTACATGCTGTTTCATATGACCATGCAAAACATAAGCATTTGAAAATGAAAGTTTCAGGTAAAATGTAAAGTAACTGTAAAGAAATTACAGGTTTAGTGCAACTAGAACCTGCATAAAAAATTAAAAGGTCAGTCCAATCAAAATTCAAGTTTCTTGCTTTATCACTAATTTCCTGAATTTCCTGGATAAGCCATGGTATAACATTCACACAAAATAAATGTGAAACTTCTTATAATAAGTGAACAGAGCTAAAAAAAAATTGTACTCAATAAGTCCAGAGAGATAAAAGAATCCAATAAAAAATTATGATAAATAATCTGAAAAGTCTAAATCCAAAACTCATATGGCATCATGGTAACTTTTAAAGGCAACTCCTAAGATGTAGAAAACGGCATCAATGCTCAGTAGTGCACAAACCCCATGTTTTGCCTGTACCAATACTGGTTTTTAAAAGCTTAAAAAAATGTTCGCTGGAGTTGGGCTTTAATTGTGACAACACTACTGTGCAATTTTTTGTACTACAGAATGAACAGCATTGTCACATTGTTAAAGGAAGTGGAAAATAAAGGAAATAATAGACCTACTGACAGGGATCAATATGTTATAAAACTATATTACAAGAAGGCTAAGAAAAATGTGAAGGAGTGTGCTATAAATTATATTTTAGTTCCAATACATTTTTATTGAAGAATTTTCATAAGATGAAGAAACAAAGTGAACAGTAAAGCCCCATACACACGGTCGAATTTTCCAACGGAAAATGTCCTATCGGACAATGTTGTCGGAAATTCCGACCGTGTGTAGGCTCCATCGGACATTTTCCATCGGATTTTCCGACGGACAAAGTTTTATCTCCTGCTCTCAATTTTTCAGACAACAAAGTCCTATCGGACTTTTTCTGATCGTGTGTAGCGAATTCCGACGGACAAAGTGCCACGCATGCTCAGATCACATTACAAGACCAAAGCTATTGGCTACTAGCCTCTACGTAGTCCCGTCGTAGGCAACAAACGTCACCACGTTCAGAATTATCGGATTTTCCGACAACTTTGTCTGACCGTGTGTATGCAACACCAGTGTTGGACAAAATCCGTCGGAAAAAATCAGACGCATTTTGTGGTCGGATTTTCCGACCGTGTGTACAGGGCATAATACAAAAAGCATGCAACAGATCTGCAGCAAATAGGAAAAAATTACAAAGAAACGAAAATGCCAGCCTGTCAAACACCAAAGAGGGGGAAAAAAAGCACTTAGAGCTAACATTTGTGTATTTTTGTATACCAGTGAAACGAGCAAGACCAATTATGGTCTGCCTTTCGTAGGCGACTGCCACTAGAGGCTAACATGCTGTCTTAGGTGATGAGGGTATGAGTTAGTGCAATCACCTCACTTTGAGATTGGATTCATTTGATTTTCAATGATGCACTATTACCCATCTGGCTGCTATTAAAATGAGGGTGACAATGTATTGGAAGTGGTAAGGACAAGTGTTAATACCAATTTTAAGGAGGGCTAGTTCTGGGGTGAGGTCTACAGGCAAATTTGTGACAGCGCCAATTATCTGGGATATGCTCGCTCAAAAGTTTGAAAGTTTGGTGCATTCCCAAAGGTAGTGAAATAGAGTGTCCAGTACGCCACATTCTCTCCAACATAGGGGCAAGGTACAGTAGATGGATGCATTTTGTACAGAATAATTGGAGTTGTATACCATCTGAGACTGATTTTGTGAGTCAGTTCCCAGAGATTAGTGGATCAAGTGGCCTTAAGGGTAGTATGGTGTTCGGGAATTTCCTAGTATCCAACCATTTTGGTCTTCCTTCCACTCTTTCATTCAAACTTTACTTAGACTATCACTTCCCTTGGACCCACTTAATTTTCTCCTAGCTCTGCCTATCTCTGGTATCTCCAAGCACATCCGGAAACAGCTCCTTTATTCTGTTAGCAGCTAAATGAGTTATTCCCTTAGAATGGTTATCCACTTCTCCCCCACATTATCTCAAATGCTACAAGCTCTAACCCATATCCATAGAATTGAACATCTCACTGCTGTGGTTCATGACTCTCTAACCCAATTTTCACAAATGTGGGATCTTTGGGACGATTACACAGTTTTCTGAGATAATTTCTCTGCTTTCACTGATACATTCAGGAACCTTTTCACAGATGTACCCCTTGAGCCATAATTTGCTTTATGTGATGGTTTAATGTGTTTTTTTGAAAGCCTGCTCTATGGATTACTACCCTCATACGGTTTATGATATTTTCCATATCATTTTTTTTATAGTATTTATGTACATCAATATGACAATTCTTCCTTTATTCATAGTAGTGCAGTTATGCAATTTTTTCTGATCTTTGTATTATTTTTGAAAATTTTCAATAAAAAGACCTGCCAACCATTGAGAATTGGTGGAGGAGTTACCTGGGTCTTTTTCCCATTTAAACAAAGGGGCAATTTACTAAAGGTGAGTTTGTCCTGCAGGAGGTTGTAAAACAGAGTGACACCTTTCATAAGGCTTTTGTTGCCTGTTAGGTATCACCATGTTTGATTGTAAATTGGTGCACGTAAGGGGGTATTTTGTAAGAGGCAATGGCAAAGGTAAGGCATATGTGGTTTAGAGAGAAGACTAGGACATGAGTAGGGTATATGCAGGGCTTTTTTTCTGGAGGAATGTGCCGTTACGCCGTTACGCCACCTATGCCAGATACAGACAGGGTAGCAGGGTAACTGTGACATGAATGGGTGGCTGCATAAGCCGGCAATCGTACATAGTTCCGGCTGCAGCATGCCTGAGACAGTGGAGGGCGGAATGATATCATCCCCCCTCCGCCTCTGCCTGCAGAGTGAATGTTCCTTTGGCAGCCGCCTCTCTTGAATCTGTGTGAAGAGAGAGAGAGCAAGTGCACGACCATTGTAGCCTGACTGCAGAGAAGCTGTGCAGCCTTTCTTGGAAAATTATTCATGCAGGTTGGGGCTTTGTTAATGCTGCTTGGATGTGGGTCTGTGAGTATCTCTGAACTGGACTGGGCTGTCTGTTTGCTGGATATGGAGCTGTCTCTGAGCTGGATATTGAAATGTCTCTTTGCTAGTTTGGGGGTTGCCTCTTTGCTGGTTATGGGGTTGTCTCTTTTCTGGTTATGGGGCTGTGTCTTTGCTGGTTATGGAGCTGTCTCTTTGCTGTTTATGGGCCTGTCTCTTTGCTGAATATGGGACTGTCGCTTTGCTGGTTATGGAGCTGTTTCTTTTCTGTTTATGGGTCTGTCTCTTTGCTGGATATGGGGCTGTCTCTTTGTTGGTAATGGGGCTGTCTATTTGCTGGATATGGGGCTGTATATTTTCTGGTTATGGGCCTGTCTCTTTGCTGGTTATGGGGCTGTCTCTTTGCTGGTTATGGTGTTGTCTCTTTGCTGGTTAATGGGCTGTCTCTTTGCTGAATATGGGTCTGTCTCTTTGCTGGTTATGTGTCTGTCTCTTTGCTGGTTATGGGGCTGTATCTTTGCTGGTTATGGGGCTGTCTCTTTGCTGGTTATGGGGCTGTCTCTTTGCTGGATATGGGGCTATCTCTTTGCTGTTTATGGGTCTGTCTCTTTGCTGGATATGGGTCTGTCTCTTTTCTGGTTATGGGGCTGTCTCTTTGCTGGATATGGGTCTGTCTCTTTGCTGGATATGGGGCTGTCTCTTTTCTGGTTATGGGGCTGTTTCTTTGCTGGACATGGGACTGTTTATTTGCTGGTTATGGCCTGTCTCTTGAGTGATATGAGGGTGTCTCTTTGCTGGATATGGGCCAGTTGAAATAATCCTGAAGTGCCTCTGAGTTTGAGCTAGATATTTCTAATGTTTTGCGCATTTTACTACATTGCTTTTTATTAACAAATTTCACACAAATTACTTGTATAGCCCCCTAAATTATACCGATGTTAGGAGGTGTGGAGAGGTGGAGGCAAGGGGCGGTTCTAGGGGTGGGTAGGGACGGAGACAGGCATAACCTAGGGGAGGGGGGTGAGTCCCTGCACCTTTTCTCTGAGAAAAAAAGCCCTGAGTATAGGAATAGAGATCTGACACTTGCTTAATTCCTTTATCTATCCAGGTATAAAGGGAGATATCGGGTGTAAGCAGATAACGTGATAGAGGTAATGGTGATTAAATTGGGGTAGGGCCCAGTGGAGCTTTTTGGAGAAAGTGCCAGTATGTAGATAAGCTTATTCAGTAGTTTTCCTCAGGTCATACATATCAGCCAGGTATATAAGTCATCTCCAGGGGTTTGTAGGGATTCTATGTTTTTCCATATACAAGTGAGAACCAGATGTGCAGTTTTGCTAGGATGGAAGCGTGGTAATAATCTCTGAGCTCTACAAAGCCAATGCCCCCCACTATTTTTTTTTCATGAGTTTATCATGTGAGCATCTGTGTTTATGGTTTTGCTAGACATATTTGACTACCATGGATTGTACGTTCTGAAAAAATGAAGCTGGGACTGGCATCATCCTAAATACATATAACAGTTAAGGTATTTTAAGCATTTTAAAAGCCACCAAGAGCCCAGACCAGGAGTGTATGCTCTTAGATACTGTAGCGGATCAAGTTCTTTAGTCAAGCTATGTACAAAGGGGGCATAATTCACCCAGTAGAGGGAAGTTACCAATCTGGTGAGGTTAACCCTAGATATGTAATGGTGTCCTCAGCCCATAGATAAGGGAAATAATTTTCTAATGAGGTTTTCTGAGAGGTAGGACTCACTATGCCTAATATAAAGGACTTAGTGTCATTTACTTTATACTATGAAACAGCACTGAAAGTGGACAGAACACATTGTACCGAAGCCAGGGAGGGAGCAGGATTGGATAAAGTAAGGATGATGTCATCAGCAAATAAGCAAGGTTAATTTTCATACCTATGCGTATGCCAGAGATGTTTATGTGTGATCTGATACTCTCTCCAAGGGGTTCCATCACTAGATTGAAAATAAGAAGTGATAGGGTGCACCCATGGACAACAACAAGGGGTCCCTGCTGCTGAAAGTGTTTCAAGAAATACTAACTTGGTTCTTTCTTCCAAAAGTGGATCTTTTTGCATCCCCGGGCAGTGCAAGATTCCCACATTTTTCATCAGATTCCATCATCAGGAGGCAGCCCGGGTTGATGCTCTGAGCTCAAAGTGGTCCTTTTGGACAGTATATGTCTTTCCCCCGATGCCTCTCATTCTTGCCTTCCTGAGCAGATTGGTCCAAGAGAATGTCCAAGCGCTGGCAGTGATTCTGGATTGGCAGGAATGCAATTAGTGTCCATTGCTGCTATGGCAGAATATGAGGACACCTCTTCCCTTGTCTGTGAGGCCGTACCTTCTGTCTCAAAGTCTTGTTCTCCACCCAGCACCGGAAAAGCTTAAGTAGATGGCCTGGGTATTAAGAATCAGAGGTTTGCAGGTTTAGGATGTTCCTCAAAGGTTGTGGATACCCTCATGAAAGCATGCAAGATCAGCACGAATAACGTCTATAATAAAGTTTGGCTAAAGTTACAGGAATATGCAGCATTGCAGAAAAGAGCCACAAGCACAAGTAAGCTAAAAGGCCATGTCTCTGCTATTTCTGCCTTTACCAGGGTTCAGTAGGCTTCTAATGGACTAATAGTTCAATTTTTTAAGGCTGTAGTAAAACTATGGCCTCCCAGAGCTCCCACGTTTCCCAAATAAGACCTTACGATGGTTATGAATTTCCTGTCTGTGCCTAAGTTCATGATTCCTTTTTGGGACTTGACACTAAATGACTGCCTTCCTGGTGGCATTAACTTCTGCAAGGAGAGTCTCGGAGCTGGCGATCCCAGTGTTTAAAGTGACTTATACATCCTTCCTAGTGGACAAGGTTGTCCAAGTCCTAATGTTGGACTTTATTCAAAAGCTGGCCTCTAAATTCTGTTAGGAAATAGTACTACCTTTTTCTTAGAAGATGGACAAGAGATTAGCCCATTGGATGTCAAGAGAACCACAAGGGCCTGCATCGATGCTACATATACTGTAGCTTCAGGTCATTGGACTGTCTGTTTATGATTTCCAGAGGGTAACGCAAGGGGGTTAAGGCCTCAAGTAGAGTCATTGCTTAACAGCGCACTCCAACCTTGTGGGCAGCCAACTGTAGGGTTTTACTAGAGACGATCTGCAACTTGGTCATCCATATGCACTTTTGTTTCTCATTAGCTGAATCTAAATCACTATTATGAGAAGCTAGAAAAAAACTATTTGTTTTTAATCATGTAAAGTCCAGTTTTTCTAAAGAGGCATTTACATAACAACCATTGACTGTCGAGTATTGCCTTTCAGTTTTCTTTTGATAATATACAAATGTGCTGGGAAAGTTTATTCAAGTGTAAATAAAGGAAAAACTTTTTTTCAGTTTTGGATAGAGTGTGGAGGCATTAGAACACCAATCAGTTTGTATCACTGTCTATGCCCCCATTAGGGAGATTCTCTATTTGTCCTGTTTACAGTAAAAGAAAATCACAAAATTGACACCAAAACAAGAATAGAAGGGAAATCTTCAAATTAAACCATTGGTTCTGGTGACCCTGGTGACACCTTGGGATTCCCTCACTTTGAAGGGATTTCCTCTCACTTCCTGCTTTGGCTATGGGACATCTGTCCTATGGGACACAGATGGAAAAAAAACTGCCTGGAGTTATAATCATCCCTTACTCTATTAACATTTAAAAGAGGTTTTGCCTTTAGTTCTACTTTCAATTATTCATGTTAATGCTTAGTGCTGTGTTAAACAAATGCTTTTCTGGGTTGTTTTAAATAACAGATCATCAAATCTTTATTTGGCTAAGTAATTTTTTGACCCTACCTTGTATGAAACAAAAATAATATGTTTATTATCAAAGTAGCATTTTACATACCAAAATCCTAAAATTAGAAAGTGCAAGAGTTTACTGGATCTAGATTTATTTTTTGCTGCTTATTGTAGTAACTATTTAATCAAGCAGATCTTAAAAAAATAAAACTGAAATAAACAAAATTGCAAAATACAATTTAATTTCCTGTTTTTTTTTTTTCTATTCTTTTTGGAATGATAAAAATATACCTTTCAATCTGATAATATTTTTTATAATACCACAAAGAATTTTTAGAGATGAAATCTTTCAATTTTGAAAACGAAATATTTTCTACTTTCTGTTATAAAACATATCCTATAAAATCAAATGTATTCCTAAATTTTGGCCAAAATGAATTCTGCTACATGTCTTTGTATACAAAATCCCAATAAGTGTGTATTAATTGGTTTGTGTTAAAGTTATATTGTCTACAAACTATGGTATATACAGTATCTCACAAAACTGAGTACACCCCTCACATTTTTTTAAATATTTTATTATATCTTTTCATGTGACAACACTGAAGAAATTACACTTTGCTACAAAGTTAAAGTAGTGAGTGTACAGCTTGTATAATAGTGTAAATTAGCTGTCCCCTCAAAATAACTCAACACACAGCCATTAATGTTTAAACCACTGGCAACAAAAGCGAGTACACCCCTAAGTGAAAAAGGTGGTAAAATGTCAGGCAGTACAAACACCCCCAAATTACCCCTTTTTGGAAAGTAGTCACCCCAAGGTATTTGCTAAGAGGCATGTTAAGTCCATAGAAGATTTTATTTTTTGCCACAAGTTTTTGGAATATGACAAAGTTGTTACTTTAAACCTCACTTTCACAAGCATATGCTTGCCCCTGCAACTTCATAAGGTTACCCTCTGATTCAACCTGAAGCCTTACACCACAGAAGGTGGGTCACTCACCTCCCCATACAGGGCACCTGGTGCAGAAACTACCACCCCACCCCAGCTTGGAAATTAAGCAAAATCAGCATTGGCAGATCACCCATAGTATTGGCTTTAATTAACTTATCTATGCTATGCTATTATTTTAATCAAGTGCAACTAAAGCTACTTAACTACTTGACTCAAGTGGACTGAACGAAAAGAAAACTGAGGAGCTGGGGAGGAGCTCAATGTACTAACTATCCAATGTTAGTATAGAGATCTCCCCGCAGAGCTATTGTGTTCTGACAGGGGGACTGCCCCCCAGCCAGAACACCCCTGTCAGAGCTTGCAGCTATTGACTGAGAGTGCTAATCGGATGCTGATCTGCAGAAGTTTTTCAGGCATGCCCCTTTGACAGTCAATTTTTTACTTATAATTTAAAATCCATTATTTGACATTCAATTACCCGACAAAAAAAATGTAATTAATTTTCCACAAAGCAAAAGGATATTGGAAACCCATGTTGTATATGTCACGATCAGAGGGTAAAATCACCTTTGACTGTAAACTTAAGATCTAATGGGCTAATGGAACAACTAAACAGATGTTCCCAGGTACTGGTCCTCACAGATGCAAGAGCAGTGTGACCCCATGGAAATGGAGGTTTGCCAGAGTCGCAGGTTCTAAGGAGCCACTCTGTCTTTACCAAAGCCAACAGAGGTGTGAATGTTGCGCTGCGAGGCAGCCCCCAGGTTGCAACTCTCTAGCACACTAGTGCAGGCACAGTGCAACCAAATAGCATGCTGGAAGGACAGGGGGTACGCACAGGAGAACAAGGAACCAAGGAAACCTATTGCAGCTACAGTATCTAGGAAGGGTCACCAGGGGAGAGGCAAGTTGGAGGGGACTGAAACAAAGCTGAGAAAGACACACACAGCAATAGGAAATTAAGGGATCCATAAACAGAAACCAAAGGGAATATAACTGCGCAGCCAGAGGGAAAACACTGAGAACAAAGACAGGATTAAACAACACACAGAATATTTGAATACTCAGATGGCGGTGAACACCACAGGAACAGAGGGGACCAGCTTCCAGTTGAAGACACATTGCTCGAACACTAACACACAGGTGCAAAGGCTTAATAATACCTAGGTTCAGGGCGGAAAGGCAGGAACCCAAGCAACTCGGACAGGAGACAAAACCTGGCGCTGGATAGATGTGTACAGAAACATGACATTATAGAGGCTCGGTATTTGAGCGGATGTGTGATTCTACATCTAGGGATAGGGGCACTATTTCTGTGCTATACAAGCTAATTAATGAACATGGTGTCCCAGCTAAGTCTTCTGAAATGCTAAATTGGGAAGGAGAAACTGGTCAAGACTTTTCGGCCAAGGGTTGGTTAGACATGCTTTCTAACATGCACAAGTGCACACGTTCTATTGCCATAAATTGTAAATTACATACTAGATGGTATTATACCTCTGCTTTACTACACAAAAATATATCCTATAGTTCCAGAATCCTGTTTTAAGGGCTGTCCTGACAGGGGGACACATCTCCATATATTTTGGAGCTGTAAAGCTCTTTAGCAATGAGCTTCTACTACAGTAGCTGGGATCACAGGATTCCTTTGACCCTCACCTACTCCATGTGCTTGCTCTTTGCTGGTCTGTCAGAAACTAGCACACATCGTGTCGTTTACTAAGCCACTGCCTAAAAAATTTGTGTTCCCCTTTGAATCCTTGGTCCCAGGTCGTACAGCATGTGGAAGCGATAAAGTTGATGGAGAGGATTCACCACACTATCATTAATACTATGCATACATTCCATCATAAATGGATGTCCTGGTCCACTTACTAATAGAGAGCTTATTTTATATTAAAGTGGAGTTCCACCCAAAAGTGGAACTTCCACTCATTTGTCTCCCCCCCTCCGGTGCCAGATTTGGCACCTTTTGGGGGGGAGCAGATACCTGTCTTTGAAAGGTATCCTGTCCACACCTCTAGGAGTCCGGGCCACTGCGCATTACGTCAGCAGCTCGTCTCCCTCCTCCCCCTCCTCCTTCCCTGCCGCTGGGCCAGAAGGAGAGTGCAGCGGTGCCTTGGGTATGAGTAGTAGGGACCCAGCGTGAAGCCTTAATGCTACACTGCCGGGGTTCCCTTACCTGCAATGGCAGCGACAACACCCTAAAGCCCCATACACACGGTCGGATTATCCGCGGACCAGGTCGGTCGGATCCTGTCCGTCGTACTTTGTCCGATGTTGGTGTTGCGTACACACGGTCGGACTACGTTGTCGGAATATCCGGTCTGCAAGAACGTCGTGACATAAGTCGTCTTCCACGAGATTAGAAAAGGGGAGTTCAGCACCACGTCAGGCACCCGTTGGGCTCCTTCTGCTGATCCCGTGTTTATCGCGAGTTAGTCGAAGTTTGGTGACTTAAGATTCGCGCTTCTCAGTTTTCTGACTCAGATCGTTACTGCTCTTCAATTTGTGCTTGTCGTGCGTATCTGTTTATTAGTGCGTGTAGTCAGTTCGCATTTGTTGGTCATTGCGGCCTATATCTTGATATAGGACGCTTTGATTTGCACTGCTTATTGTCTGCTCGTTTCTGGTATTCATTTCGTTCTTTCAGGCCTTGCTGTTTATCGGTGCTTTCTGTTTGTCCGTTCTGACCAGCCGACCTTTTGTGACCTTGTGAGCGATGTTTCCCGTGCGTACTCGTCGCCGAGTTCATGCTGTACGCGGAATTGGTGTCGGGCTTTTAGCTTTGAGCCAAGACCCGTCCATGAACAGAGTGACGAGGAGTATGTGGACCAAGAATTGGTTGCTTCAGCGTGACCAATTCTCGCACATGCCTTTGCTTCGTGAGATCCGGGAGAATAATCCTGATGATTTCAGGAACTTTCTTCGGATGACGGACCCCGATTTTCACCGTCTTTTGGCTTTGCTGACCCCTTTATCAGCCGGCAGGATACCTGCATGAGACAAGCCATTACTCCGGAGCAGAGGCTGGTTGCCACGTTGAGGTACTTGGCGACAGGGAGAAGTCTTCTGGATTTGAAGTTCTCTTCAGGTATCTCTCCCAGGCCCTGGGAATCATTATTCCAGAGACCTGTTCTGCCATCATCGAGGTCCTGCAGGAGGACTATATTAAGGTAACATTTATACTTTACTATTCCCTTCTATGTATGCTCTGTTTGCTAATGTCTTGTATTTTTGACCTCCTTCCCTAATTACCATGATTGCAATATGCTCTAATATGCTGTGCCCCTTTTCTCCTTCATGCATTTTTCCCTTCACTTACCTCACCAGCATGCTCTTCTGCCCAATAGACACCTATGGCCTAGTCACTTAAGCAATGTCTTTTGTCTGCTGCATAGTATTGTTTGCCCCCAAACACCCCCTAAAATATGCACTAATGTTTGCTGTGTGGTTTACTTCATGTAGAGCCCCTTTTATTTTATTTTTTGGTGGGGGGGGGGGCAAACTCATTAGGAACCCCCTCCCCCAACTGCTCTGTCAGATGGTACCAATCCTCTATCTGCTAGCTTTCCCAAGGTCAATACACACTATATACCTACCTCTTTATAGTGGGCATCTTTAGGGATGAATTCAGCAAAGCATGTAGTGCAAGGGGCTGGCTCCATACTTTCCATTTCCTAGTTTTTTGTGTTCTTTCCCTCCTATTAGCTTGCTTGGTAATTTCAGAATGTCACAATGTGCTTTCCTTTTTTTTGGGGGGGGGGGGGGGGTTGTGAAATGTTAGTTTAGCTTTCCTGGGGGCTGCCAATAGTGTTAAGTACAGAGGGTCTGGCCAAACTAGCACACATTATTGAGCCATTTGCCAATCAATGAAGTGCAGAGGGTTACCTGTCCAACACCCCCCCCCAAAACCCTAGTTATTGCCAATGGCCATCAGAAGTGGGGGGATTGATGGGGGTGAGTAATCTGTGAAGGGGAGCCTCTACTTTTCTGTGCAAATACTTTCCAGCCTCCAATTTTATACAATGCTCTTGTTCCAAGATGTTGATTGTCTAATCTGCTTGCAATGTTTATGTGCAAAGTGACTAATTATTTTTTCTTGTTTCACTCCACAGTTCCCTTCCACGCCACAGGAATGGCAGACTGTGGCCTCCCACTTTGCCAGCCGTTGGGACTTTCCTAACTGCGGAGGGGCAATTGATGGGAAACACGTCCGCATCGTCCCACCGCCCAACTCGGGGTCCTACTATTATAATTATAAAGGGTTTAATAGTGTAGTGATGTTGGCGGTGGTGTCGGCGACATATGAATTTATGTATGTGGACGTGGGGATGAGCGGCCGGATCTCGGATGGTGGTGCCATTGCGCACACGGAGTTCTACTGGCGTCTCCAAAGTGGCAGTCTGTGCTTGCCACCTCCAGAGGAGAATGCAGAAGGACTCCCCTTCGTCTTTGTCGCAGATGAAGCGTTTGCGTTGACTCCCCATCTGATGAGGCCGTTCCCGATGAGGACCCTCACCCCAGACCAGAGGGTCTTCAACTACAGGCTGTCCAGAGCCCGAAGAGTTGTGGAGAACACTTTTGGCATCCTGGCCAGCCGCTTCCGCCTGTTCTTGACGGAAATTAACTTGGCGGAATACAAACTGAACCACATAGTTCTTGCCTGTTGCATATTGCACAACTTCCTCAAAAGACATAACAGGAACTATGTGGTGCCCGTTGGCCCAGATGTGGAGGGCCCTCCAAATGCTGACCTCACAGCCCTTCAAGTGGCACGTCCAGGCTTGCCCCCTCTAAATGCCCGCGCGGTCCGCGAGCAATATATGGACTACTTTGTGGGTAGGGGGGCCATTGCTCTGCCTGACGATGTGTGAGAGGCATTTTGTAATAAATCTTATTTTTCAACCAACCTATGATTTCTTGTCATTTCCGTATTCTTTTTAGCTTATTTTACCTTGAAATTTTTTCCCTTTGCCTTCGACAGTGGGAATGCACTTTCTGGGCAAAAGGAGGTAACAGTCTCTTCTTCCCAAAAAGATTATTCTCATGTTGTGTGTTTGCTACCTAATCTTTGGTCTAGAGAAGGTTTGTACTGCATAACTGACACCCAAAATACTCCTTTTCATCACCAGGTCAGACATGTGTGTATTCTCAAAAATGCTGTGCTCCGTGTTTTCGTACAAAGCACTGTGGGTGTCATTTACATAAGTCAAATCCACTATGCTCTACAAGTGCAGTGCAAAAGTGCCCTGGAAAAGAAACTTGCAGTGCAAACTGGACTTGCCTTTAGTAAATAACACCCATTGCCCCCCATATCCTTTACATTTGACATACATAATGCATTGTGTTTTTTAAATAAGGAAGCCACACATTTCGAAAAGTTAAAAAGTTTACTTGGAAAACATTCACAAGTGCGTTTACAATCTTCATGCCCAAACTGACAACATCTTGGTTATTTACAACATTGTTTACAAACATTCCGCAATTGGTAAAACCAGGCATGGAGCAAAAACAGAACCTAGGAACTAGGAAAGTTCAACTTTCTAAAGTGAAGACAAGATCAGACATGACTATATGTTCAAAGTGTGTTTGATCTTGCCTTCATCACATGGGGGGTCACCCCTGGAAAGTGGAAATTTAGAACATGCACACAATTTGGGTCTGAAAATGGTCATTTGATGGTAAAACACATGCCTAGAAGCTTCAAAAGTGCCATTTTCCATCATGGGGATGAATGGACGTTTTTTGGGGGTGCAAACCCTTCACCACAACCACTTTCGTAGTTCGTAAAGTGGTTGCACCCCAAAAAAACGTTGTCATTCATCCACCATGATGGGAGCTAGCACATGTGGACACAATGTGTGCATGTTCCAAATTTCACACAGTTCTTAAGTTGCAAATGTGTTCAGAAGCAGGCACAAATGTGTGTTAATTACTTGGTGCGTTTTCATATTTTACCTAAAACATCAATGATGTTCTTCAATTTTTGTTGAACATCATTGATGTTTTGCTTTAGGTAATCTAGATCTCTATTGCAGACCATTATCTCCCGATGAGTACGTGGGCACTCTCTGTGGTAAAGTGCGATTTTTCTTCCACAACATCCACGTCACCTAAAAACCACAAACAAACAAAAATCGGGTGTTGGAAATGAGGCAGCCATACATTGATTAGCTTACCAGTAGCTGTGTTCTCCCACACTCACCTGTTGTGGTGACAAGTTCTCCAAGTTCGATGATCTCTCCTTCCTCCTCCTCCTCCTCTGCTTCTGCTCTTTCCCCTTTTTTGGGAGGTGTTGGTTTTGGTGTTTCCTCAGACGGCCCAAGTTTTCGCTCCCCTATGAGAATGTACAAAAGGAAGATTTAGCAACACTATCTATTGAGGGCAGAAATAGGAAATGACAAACATTGCTTGAAAGTGAGGAACACTATTTTTGTTTGGCCAGTTACAAATGCCAACAACATGAATGTAGTCACTTTGTAAAGGTGCTAAACTTACTAGCTTTTTGGTAGAAGTTTGTCTGATGGAGACCCCCCTCTAGTATCCACTGGAGCACATGTGTGGAAAAGCATAATAAAAAGGGGGTTTGGGTGTCCCAGCACTAGTGCTCTAGAGTCCAGATGGGTAAACAGCTACTGAGTGACCTCTCCTTTACATTGAATAAATTTGCGTTACGTTCTTGATGACATCTCTAGTGAGAAGAAACTTCCTTTCAATCAAAACTTCCCCAAACCTCGTATTATAAGTGGCCGAACGATCGAGGTTGCGTGCGATCGAATGGACACACACACACGACCATGACAGTGGCAGAAAGATCGAGGCTGAGTACGATCGAATGCACAGACGAACATGAAAGTGGCCATTTTGGAATGTACAACTTTGTAAAAATCAAACCACATGGAGCAGTATGCAAGCAAGAAATCAAACACAAAACACAACTACTTACTTTTTAGAAGAATTCGCTTGATCTTTCTGTACTGATCGGCCTCCCTCAGTTTCAGGTCTGACCAGCGTTTCCTCAGTTGCTCCTTGGATCGTTGTACCCCAAAATTATTGTACAGCCTTCTCACAACTTTAGACATGATCTTGGCCTTGCGGACATTGGGGTTGAGGTAAGGCCCATACTTCCCATCATAGTCACTTCTCTTTAATATGTCCACCATCTCCAACATTTCTCCAAATGACATATTGGAGGCCTTGAATTTCAGGCTCCGGGATCGGGACGTTTCTGCCTCCGGACTTTCCTCGTCCTCCTCCTCGTTGGTGGGATATTTGTGGCGCACCTGCTGTGTCCCCGCCATGTGCTCTCCCCACTGCGCCGTAAAGAGAAGGGGTGGGGAATAGACGAGAAAGATCGTCAGGGGCGGGCGGAGTTTGACGCATGCGCACTGGATATAAAACGTCACACGCCTGTGTCGTAGCCACGATCTGGGAGACGAGGGGAGAGAAAGCTCACGCACGAGACGATCGCTAGAAACAAAGGTACAATTTGACATTGGTACATAACTAGCCTAGACTGATTTGAACTTGAGGCTTCTTTATGGAGAAGATTAGGAGAGTTTAGCCTGACATAATTTATAGTGTTTTGTGTGGTGTTGTGTCTTGCAGAGATTATGAAGGGATTCAACGACGTGAGTTTTCTCACCCTCTTCATTGAGAAATACAGGGAATTTCCCATTTTATGGCAGGCTAAACACCCCCATTACAGCATCAAACCAAAGAGGTACGCAGCCCTGCTGGAACTTGTGGAATTTGTCAAGCCAAGGTTCCCCGCGGCAACTGTTGATGATATAAGAAAAAAAATTGGCAGCCTGAGGAGTACGTATATCAGGGAGCGCAAGAAGGTCCGGAAGTCGGAAGAAACTGCAACTGCAGCAGATGAGGTCTATGCCCCCAAGCTCTGGTACTATGAGAGTCTCCATTTTCTCAAAGACCAGGCTGATGTCACGGAGCCACTCTCGACTCCTCCTTCCACGCTTCCTTGCGCGCAGGCCACCCCTGATGAGGCTTCCGAGGAGCAACCTGGGCCTTCCAGTCTGGAAGAGGTGGAGGAGCCCAGCTTGTTCCAGGTATAGTAGTTTTGTTACCATTTATGTGAATAATGAATGATGTTCACTTAATTCAGGATCCCCAATTGGTTACTTCCTAACGTGTTTGACATATCAACAGACAGTAGTGTTGGAGACATTTGGGGCCAGAATCAAAACTGCAGGGCTGAGAATTGTATGGTTTTCTATTTGTAAACATTTTGCACCAGTCACTAGATGAGAATTGTGTGTGTTTGATGAACAAATAACTGAAACTATGTCCCTTTTTCATACACAGGAAGACCTCAGCCAGGAGGTGGCTGTGGAAGGTGGCAGTCAGGAGGAGGCAGGGGTTAGTGGCAGCCAAGAGGTGGGTAGTGGCAGCCAAGAGGGGGGTAGGCCTCGGAGCCTGACTGACTCCCAAATCCCTCCCCTCCGCCTTCCGTACAGAAGGGCGAGAAGGGGGGGTTATGCGGCAGAGTCAGCTCTCCGGATGATCAGAGAGGCTTCAGCCTCCCTACATGCCACACCCACCGACGAGGAGACCTTTGGCTCCGTGGTTGTCACTAAAATGAAGGGTATGGTGAGGCAACGCAACATGTGTGAGGGGCTCATCCTCCATGTCCTAAATAAGGGGATGGCTGGGGAGATGACTCCCCTCACACATGTTTGCCATAGTTACCATGCTCCTCCTCCTCCTCCTTCTGCCACCCCACCAGCACGACAGCCACAGCGTGCAAGGAAGCTGTGATTTTTACATGTAGGGGAGAAATACTGGGATTGGCCCGGATGCAAAGTGGTTAAATTACAAATTGGCTTGTGTGGCAATTTTACATGCTATAATAATTGTTTAATGGATGTGGAGTTCTTCTTTAACAAATACATTAAGAATGGCCCAAAATGTCTATATTTGTCCTTTTTAAAGTCAGTAATAACTCTTTAGGAAATTACAGATCATAGGTTGATTTACTAAAGGAAAATAAGCTGTTCACTTTATTAGGAAAGTTGCACTTTGTAAGGTAATTTCCCCAGAGTCGAATGAATGTGGTGAAATTTCACTTTGCAAAGACAGCATTCTACTTGCATTTGATTGCACAATAAAAGTCAGCATAGCTTCACCTCAATCACTAAACTCTGCGAAAAAATCTTTTTCAAAGTGCAACTTCCCTTGCAAAGTGAAAAGTCTATTTTCCTTTAGTAAATCAACCCCTATCACTTAAATCTAGACCTCTAAGTCTTCTAGATCAGGTTGACAAAGTAATCTTAAATCCTTAGACGGTGTGCAGCATGGTATTAAACAGCCGGATAAGCGCCTGGATGAACTATCTATGCTTCCCATAGTAAACATATTCTACCTTACATTCTTCCAGTAGCATAAAAAAATTAAATCTCACTGGCACCTATGTGTAGATCAGAACATTTAATATAGCAGCAGCTGCCATGATAAACTGCTTTTGTTGTATCTATGTCTGCCTAAAAATAAAACTTGCGGGTGCTGCAGAATAAAACTTTATCTGGTTGTAAGCCAACCACTTAATCCAAAGTAGCAATTGAAAAGTCAAACAGAAGCTGGGATTGAATTCTTAGTTTACTCAAGATCTCTCCAAGTATATACTCCTGTTACCTAAAATATGCAAACTTTTGACCTGAATATATAAAAAAAAAAAAGAAAACCATATAGAAATGACTTGAACAAGAACAGAAAAGAAGGATAGCCTGTGGTTTGAAAACTGCAGACTTGCAAAGCTTTTTTATAGAGAAGAATGCTATATAAGATTGCATTAAATGACCAGTAAACCTGAAACAAAACACTACCCCTTACAAAAATGCACCCATACATGCACATATTGATTTAACCGAGAACGATTTACTATGTGGACTACTGTTTTTGTAATTTGCAATCTTAGACTAAATTAAAGCTCATCTCTGCGTAAACCTAAAGGGTCCCCCTATGCCTCTCTTTTCCTTTTTTAATAAATCCTATTGTTTTTAATACTTCACTGCTCTTTTTTTGTTTTATCGTACATGTTAGAGGAATTGGACATTTTTAATGCTTCACTTTAAGCATTTAAAAAAGTGCTGCTCCTGGCCCAATGGAATTTTAATTTATTTTTTCTTAGTACAGGCCAGTGTTCACCTCATGCTATTTTTTTTACACCAGTTGCATATTAGCCAAGAAAATGGACATTTTTATTTGTACTTATTAGGCTCCTATTGATTTCAATAGGGTTCATGTTTGGCAACTTCTTGAACCAAACCCAGGGCAGCTCAGCGCAGCACTAGCCTTGATATACTACAACTCTGAAAAAAATCCCCAACCATGCTTTTAAGCTTGCTCTGTGGTGTTGCTGTGGGTACTGGCAGAGATATAGAGAACTCCAATATCTGCAGCATCACTAATTGCAAGTGGGTATTGACACTGTTATTGTGCATCTGCTGTAACAGTGTTGCAGAGCCCTTTTATTATTTATCTGTATGAAAGTCTTGCCTTACATCCTGGGTATGCATGCAGCCCACATGGAGAATCAGAATTTCACAGCATTCTGCATTTCACTTCAAAGCACATGTGGTCCACATCTTTGCCATGATGGAGAAGGATGCTATCTATGGTGAGTGTGGCCAGTCCTGGACTGGCCATAGGGCAAACCAGCACTTGCTCGGTGAGTTGGGGCCGCTGGTCCACACATCCCAGGGTCACCACCCACATCATCCCCTACCGCCTGTCATGCTAGAGGAGGAGCCTGAATGGACCTCCTGCACCCCCCCCCCCCCCCCCCCACGGCCAGGCACCGCACTCAGAGGCTGGTCAGTGTCCTGGCTCATCCATCACCTGGACTGAAGAGGAGAGGGCACCATTTCTGGGGTCCTGGACCTGGACCTCCGGATGGAGGAATGTGAGGGGCTGCTGGAGCAGCTTCCGGAGCACCTCACCTTCCAACACTTCCATGCCAGGCTCTGCAGGTACTTCTGCTCCAAAGCTGGGGCCCTCTGCCTGCCTGGGATCCAAGGGAGCCAGATCCGGCTGAATAGGAGAAAGAGCCCAGGGATGACCCTGATAGAGGAGGATTAGGAGCTAAAGAGGCTGGAGAATGAGAACCAACTTCCCTGGGAACTTCTGGAGGACCTAAGGATGGGTGCAGAGCAGTAATGGCCGCTGCCTGGCACTGCAGGTCAGAGGATTCATGGTGGCATTGCCACTATGGGGATGAATTACTGAATAAAGGCTTAAAGTAGAAGAACCTGATCACTAACACTTCTTGTATGTTTTACAATGTCATTGCATTTTCAAAAATAGTTTTCAGTCTTTTTTTTCTGCAGCTTTCATATGTATACTACCTGTAACTACCTGCCTGTGGCCATAAAAGTCCTTGTTCAGGGGACTAAATATTAAAAACATTAAATGATTTGAAAGAGTGATACTGTCCACTAAGAACTCCAGGGACCTCCAGAACAACTGATGGTGACGGAAAAAGTGGTTCATCCCGCTTTTTCCGTCACCGCCAGTTGTTCTGGAGGTCCCTGGATTTCTTAGCGGACAGTATCACTCTTTCAAATCATTTAATGTTTTTAATACTTAGATACGTGTGTTGGAATTCTTCATACATTTTTCTATGAAATTTGTCTATAAATATTTACAAAATAAATGAATTTTAAACATGCAATTATGTTTATTTTTGTTGCCTTTAAAATCCCACCATTAGAAGTTTTTCTTACTTCTTATGTTATGGGGTAATCGGCCCACTCATGGATAACACCACTCTCGGCCGTGGTAAAACCTCAACGCGTTTCAGCCAATCATATGGCCATCATCAGGAAGTTTGGGAATCGAGCCGAACGTTTATAATGGCACTGCACAATGAGGATTTCTTTCTGTCATTTTCATCCATCTATATGAGGCATTTTTATGCATGAGAGGCCAGCCAATAGACTTCTACAGGGGTATCCCCACATGATTGAAAGACCACACTAGAGATAGGTGGTCAACTCCTAGGGGTGAGTGCACATCCATGTGGGGCACCCAGTCTGAGCACATCTGCACTTACTAGGCACGAGCACCTTATATCATCACTTATTGGGACTGTATAAGATATATATGTGTGCATATCAATTTACCTAACACTAAGCGCAGTAAATTGTTTTATATTGTATATTTTTTCTTATTACAGCTGGTGTACTGTTGTGCAATATACTTGAATATTATCCAGAGGCGCTTAGGTTTAATTTGTTTCTTGTTGGAGTTTATTACATGTTTATACAGGTCCCAACTAAGGCATATCTGGGGGGGTAATTTCTAAGGATCCTTTTCTGACGATGATCAAAATAAAGATTTCATCTAAGGACCTGGTCTGGAGAGGTCACTGAAGAGTGCCCAGTGGAAATTTGAAAGGGTCCGGCTGTCCTGGACCATTGTGAGCATTAACCTCTCCCCCACTAAAGAGTATCCAGTGAATACTGGAATGAGGCATCAGATGATCCTGTGACATTATGAGTACTGACCTGAGTTCAGGGCCTAGTGACTGTGTGCTGTATCCTTTGGGTGGAAGAGCCAGTGGTAGTTCTGACTAAGATAGCTTTTAAAAAGCTTGTTCTTGCATAGAGACTGTTCAGGGAGGCGTTGCAAAGTGGAGTGTACAAATATTCAGTAAATTCGAAGTATCATAAATCACCCTACATTCAATCTGAATTCTTCAATAATAAAAATCCTAAAAAGACATCCCCTAGACTTATTATTGTGCCAAAGTGAGTAAACTGTTACTATTTGCCTCTGCACTAATCTTGGGAAAGAACCAGTTAAATTACAGCGTATCCTTTGGGGGGTAGCGCATCATATTTATAGTCTTCAATCTGGAAAACAAGATTACACTTGTACATTTTCATAAAATAATTATTTTAGCTCTGTGAATCTCTTTGTTATGGTCTATATGTTTTGACCACAATAAAATACAGCTAAATCATGGCCAGTCCCACCATTACCCTATCATGACTGACTTAAACACAACTGCAGTTGCTACCTACCCAAATTGATGTTTAACTCCTCTTCTTACATGGAATGACAGCCATCTACACTTCCTTGCCATCATACTGACCCAAGGACAGACACGTATTCACACCCCCCCCCCCCCCAAAAAAAATGGCCACATACATTGACAGTCACCCATAATTCCCACAAATTGACACTTGCATGTTGTACCCAAGCTTCCCTTCCACATGATAACCACTTACAACTCCTTACTAACACAAATTGTTACACCTGCCCTTGACTGCCACTTAAACAAATTGCTTCCTCGTACTTGTGGACTAAAACCCACATTAAGCCTAGATTGTTGAACACCCAGATAAAAACATACAACTTTCAAGAATTGATACGTATTTTATCTTTAATAAATCTGTAACTTGCATCAACACACAGATGCTTTCTTTTGTTAGGATTAATTTACTTCTTTTTAACATATACACACCCACACACACTTTATATATATTTATCTTTCACTCTTACTATTATACACATATATGTCTATTATTAACACACTACCTATTTGAATATTCCTTGATGATTTGATAAATACTAATCTTTAAAGTTTCATTCCCAAAGCGATTGTTGCTCCGATCCTTGTAGATGCGAAATTCTGCTGCTGTGACGGCTTCCCCACGTGGGATTTGAGTGAGGTCAAATCGGAATTCCTTGTAGTGCCTTCGGTGGTGTGAAAAGTCCTTGTCTCTTTCAACTGAAAGGAAAAAGAAAATTCCAGGAGTGAGCCCTAAATACAGCCAATGATTAACTGTGAATTTATATGGCTTAGAAATGAAAACATTCTGGCAGCCTTGTATGACAGTGGGTAAACAGCAAAACCACAAATCCAGACATAGCTTCCAGGTAAAGGAAGAAGTAGTTTTCACTTCAAAAGGGAAAGAAAAAAAAACTCATTAGTTTACTAAGATTTCACAAGAGCAACTGGAAATAATAGTAGAACAGCTAAAACGTTTATGCTGTAAAAGTGGTTTCAAAAAACAGGCAGAGGAAAGGTAAGAATGAAAGAGGACACTGTACTGTAAGGGAACAACTTATATGGAAAATAGAAATCCCTAGCAGACCCACAACTGATATTTATTCAACACCATCACCACCCCCACTCATACATAATAAAATGTGCAGAAATTAATCTGTCTGTAGAAAGTATATATATTTTAAAATTGGTTACAATTGGTTCTAGCAATAATTTATTTTTTGAAATTCCAATTTTATTTAGAATTATGATAAAGACAAATGATAATGGGGCAACTTGTATGAAAGACGTTCATTAAAATAACTATAGTGACTCTGAATATACAAATATAGTGCATTATGTTCACTTTCAAAGTTAGTTGGTACTGACAGTATTTCACTTAAAAAATTTAAAAATGAACAGGATTTTTGCTGGCACATGATTGGATGACTGAAGTCATCACTATTTCACTTTGTTCAGTAAAACTAAAGTGAAATAAAGTAAAGGAAAAATTCCCTCAGCAAAAAGAAAATGTTAGTGAATGAAGGAAAGTTGTGCTGACTTCAGTCATTCAATCATGGGTGATTAAAATCTTGTTTTACCATTGCTATTGATTGGGTATTTTCTGCTAAATACATTTTCACACATTTGGACACACATCTACCCATAGAATTGCCTCATTAGTAATTTAAAGTGATACTAAAGTCTTGTTTTTTGTTGTTGTTAAAGATAACAAACATGTTATACTTATCTGCTCTGTGCAGTGGTTTTGCACAGAGCAGCCCAGATCCTCCTCTTCTCGAGTTATGGTCCCTCCTATCTGTTGAGTGCTCCCACAGCAAGCAGCTTGCTATGGGGCACCTGAGCCGAGCCTCAGCTCCCTGTGTCCATTCAGATATAGAGGCATGGCCCGCCCCCGAAACCCTCTCTCTCCTCATTGGCTCACTGACTTTGAGTGACAGCAGCGGGAGCCAATGGCGCATCGCTGCTGTCTCAGCCACTGAGAAGTCTCTCGTGCAACATCGCTGGATCGAGGTAGGGCTCAGGTAAGTATTAGCAGGGCTGCTGCACACAGAAGGCTTTATCCTAAGGCATAAAAAACTTTCTGCCTTTACAACCACTTTAAGTTGTATAACTTCTTGTGAGGGAGGAGGGGATACTGGATAAGCCTGGGCAAAAGTAAGCACACAGGAAAGAGGAGTGGACAGCACCAGGGGGGACTCCGGAAGAGGAGGTAAGGGTCTGCTCTGTGCAATACCATTGCATAGAACAAGTAAGTATAATAACACATTTATTATTTTACTTAGAAAATAGACTTTACAACCACTTTAATGTGACAGATTCCCCTGAGGGTTAAAGCTGGTTATGTACATAAAATACACAAACACCAAGTCTTACTTTTATGTACAGCTGCAGTGAAGAGAATGGCATATTGGACAGAAAAATTAAACAGTGGTCTCACTCTGACGAATAAAAGGCGGTGCATTTTGTCCTTTTCTTTTTATTTTGGCTAAGTTATAAAACGGATAACTGCTTTTTTAAATGTGCAGTATAAGCGTTATAGCAATTTCCTGGTGCCTCCATGGCAGCATACCAATGGTTGGTTGCTCCGCCCCCAACCAACCCACAGGACCACTTCAAACTCTAGAAATAGGAGTTGAACCCCCCTGTCAGTATTCTTTTCTCTGTCCTCATACCTGCAGGATCACGGCCAGCCCTTCCTCACCGCTCTATGGTGTAACCATTGCAGGTTAATGCTCTCCTGCAGCATGGAGTCCCATGGCTTGGGTTGCTAAAGGCACCAGATAAGTATGGGAAACCCGTTTTTCTGTGGATCTTTTTGGGGTTGGGGATCAACAGGAGCCGCTTGTCATTCTCCTCTATGTACCCCCACAAAGGCATGCATATATTCAGGGAGCGTGTTATGGCAGCATTGGGGGAAAAGCATCCTCCCTCCCTTAGTGTCTCCCTGTGTGTGCGGCGCTTCGCGCGCGCCGTTCCGCTCTGTTTTCTCGGCGGAAGGCGGAGCCGCGCCGGGACGTCACGGCGCATGCGCAGTAGCCGCTCTGAAGCCTCCGGCGGCCATCTTGGTACTCCCAAAGCGCTCTCAGTATAAAAGGAGAGCACAGCTTCAGTATGGTGTCAGCTACATAGGAGTACACACCTCAAGTGCTCTCTCTCTCTCTCTCTCCTGCTGTCCAGCCTGTTGTTTTCTCCCTGGATATGGAACCAAGCCAAGGTACTGGAAGGGGCAAGTTTCCCCTTGTGTTTTTTCTTTATGATCTGTGTGACAGACCTAGCCGGGACACGGGCTTTTTGAGAGGACTACATGCTAGCCTCCTGCCAGCTGATCACGGGCCCCCCAAAATACACTCTCTGTATATGCATTTGGCATTAGAAATAGACTAGCATCTGACACCTTGTGTCCCATTCAATGTCATGAACTCAAGCCACCTGTATATTGTGTAGATGAGGCTGGTCTGGCTTGTAAGGTGTATTCCACACAATGTTGTTGTGCTAATTAGCCCTGTGTTACTGTTTATGTTAATGTATGTTGAATAGTTATTCCAATTAACTAGGAGCCTTAAAGTCTGACCTTGAAAAGCCTTTTCAGGCAGTCAACTAGTCTGGGCAATGATTAAGATAATTAGCTCATGCTAATTAGGTTAGCTTTTAATCATCTGGCTATATATGTGTGTGAAATGTCAAATAAAGATTCATTCCTGATGTAGCCTACATTGGTGTTGTCTGGTGACTGGCTAAGCTAATGGGTCTTGGATTGTGTGGTACCGGACGGAGGAAGCAGTTACGGCGGACATATTGAGTACGAGGTCCGTCACAATTGGCTGGCAGCGGTGGGATCGTGCTTCCTTGTCATGAACACATCCAAACCATCACCTGGATCCAAGGCCCGGATAGCAGAGGTACAGATACGTCATGGAAGAGGAATTCGGAAGGAGGTTGCGAGAGATGCGGATAAAGCACAGAGGACCAGTATCGGTGCAGGTCCTGCTGGGATGGTATGATACTGTTCGCCTACAACTCTGGAAAGAAGCGCTAGCCTGTGAGCAGCGACACCAGGGAAAAGTTCTCCCCTCCATCCATGTAAGGTACTGGTCGCAGTATGAAGTACGAATGTTGTTATTGGGGGAACAACCGAAGCAGGAGTGGACAGCTGAGTTAAGCAGGCTGATCCGGGCAGAAATGCGTTTGGACGAGAGCTACAGAGCCCTCCGGTGGTATGTAGCCCAAGTGTGCCCGTGGACAGCGGATGACAGGCCCACGGAAGGCTTTGATTATAATGGCCTGGGATTGTTGTACTGGAGGCTGTCCGAGGACCCCGACTTTGGGAGTGATCTGGAGTGGCGTTTGGAGGAAATAATGGAGCACAGAGAGCAAAGATTGAACGTCTCGGAAGTGCTCTGGGCACAGGAAGATTTGGAGTTCCTGGCCGCTCAGGAATGGGAGCTGGAGATCGCCTACATACAGCTGCTAGACTCTGCTCAGCAGCAGGGTGGGGCTCCCTTTGCCTGGGACAATCAGGAAATACCAGCAGACAGCTCAGAAATCCTGGCTGAAGAGTCAGCAATGGGGCATGGTAACAGAGTGCTTTGCCCACCTGCCCCCGCAGCTATGGACGCGGAGGTCTTATGGCGGATGCAGCAAGTGCTGACTGACCTTGATGATCCTGTTACTGCACAAAACGAGGTTGGACGGAGGAATATGCCTGTCCAGCAGCATGCAAGAGAATCGGCAGTGGAAAATCTGGAAATTGCCATCCCCAAAGCTGAAGTGCTGACAACCGGCCAGAGCTCGGCCAACCTCTGCTCAGCACTGATAGCATCTTCTGGGTTCCATGGACAGGAGATGGTGAACCTCTATCCCCAGACATCAGTTGTAGAGACTGGGGATTTGATAGACTTTTCTGCTGAGGAAAAACAACCTGATGAGCCTCCAGCAGAAGAGCTGGTATTAGGGCCGAACTTCACTGTGCTCTGCCCAGCACCAACGCCAGTATCCATGGAGTTGCAAGGAACTTCCCCAGCTGAAGCTCTGGTCACTGAACAGAGGGTCCAAGACCTCTGTCCCATACCTGTGGCAGTTCTGGAGGCCCAGGGTGAGGAGGTGGTGGTCACTCCCGAGCAGCAGCTCAGGACCCAAGGAGAGAATGCAATCTGCACTTCACATCTGCAGCTTGATCTGGTGTCAGTGGATGGGCCGGTGGTCTCCACTAACAGAAAACCAGCAGAAGTGCTGGCAACCGGGCAGAGTGCTACCAACCTCTGCCCAGCACCGGTAACAGCTGCGGAGTTCCAGGGAGCTGGGGCAGTCGGCCTCTCTCCCCAACAGTTAGCTGGAGCAGATGATGTAGGGAAGCTCCTACGCCCAGCTGAACTGCTGGCAACGGAACAGAGCGCTGCTGGCCTCTGCCCTCAACTGACACAGGACAGATTTCCTGTAAAAGTGGATGGGAATTCAGTCTCCACCTGTATACCCCAGGGATGCTGGGCAGTAGGCCCATATGGCCAACAGCATGACAGACTGAGCCCAGTCACCCTGTCTTCTCTCCAGCGGCTGAAAAGACTCCAGGGAGGAGGGCCAGTCCAGGCCTCTCCCCAGCGGCAGATATGTTCTATGAGAGAGGCAGAGGTTGGCTGGGTGAGTAATACTCTGTTTGAAACAATTTGGTTGGGGTACTGTGTGGGTACAGGCATTAGAGGACTGGAACTATGGACTAACTTCGGAGTCAACCCGTCTGGGGTCTCCTCCTGTGTTAGTCTCCTGCCAAAAGGGGAGAAATGTGACAGACCTAGCCGGGACACGGGCTTTTTGAGAGGACTACATGCTAGCCTCCTGCCAGCTGATCACGGGCCCCCCAAAATACACTCTCTGTATATGCATTTGGCATTAGAAATAGACTAGCATCTGACACCTTGTGTCCCATTCAATGTCATGAACTTAAGCCACCTGTATATTGTGTAGATGAGGCTGGTCTGGCTTGTAAGGTGTATTCCACACAATGTTGTTGTGCTAATTAGCCCTGTGTTACTGTTTATGTTAATGTATGTTGAATAGTTATTCCAATTAACTAGGAGCCTTAAAGTCTGACCTTGAAAAGCCTTTTCAGGCAGTCAACTAGTCTGGGCAATGATTAAGATAATTAGCTCATGCTAATTAGGTTAGCTTTTAATCATCTGGCTATATATGTGTGTGAAATGTCAAATAAAGATTCATTCCTGATGTAGCCTACATTGGTGTTGTCTGGTGACTGGCTAAGCTAATGGGTCTTGGATTGTGTGGTACCGGACGGAGGAAGCAGTTACGGCGGACATATTGAGTACGAGGTCCGTCACAATCTGTATCTTGGAAGTTTGTTTTTTCTTTTTGACATATTGATGTTTTATACTTCACAATAGTCCAACTAAGTACCTCTCCTACCTTTTAGCTGCCCATAGCAATCTAACACCGCATCAAAAAGATCCTCAACATACCACTAGGTAAGGGCTGCAACAGTCAGGTAAGGTTCAAGCCCTAGGGGCTCAAGAACCTTACACCACCTTTTTCCCGGATAGGGTGGTCTTGCAACCCATCCATCAGTTCGTCCCGAAGGTGCCTTCAATCTATCACCTCAGTCACGAATGGGTTCTACCAACTTTCGAGGAGGAATCATCCGCCTCAAGACTTCATGAGTTAGACGTAGCCAGATCCCTGAAACACTACTTGCTGTTAACACAGCAGCTTCGAAAAGACCAAAGGCTGTTTATCATCAGCAAAGGCGCAAAGAAGGGGAAAGCGGCATCGAAGACAACCCTAGCAAGCTGGATTGTGAAGCTAATACAGAGGGCATACCGGGCTAGTGGTCTCCCTGCTCCAAACGCGGTCAATGCACATTCGACAAGAGGGATGGCGGCCTCTTGGGCAGCTTTGGCACGGGTCTCCCCAGAGACGATCTGTCGGGCAGCCAGCTGGTCATCGTTCAACACTTTCATGTCCCACTATAGTGTGGACCCAGCAGCTCTCACTTCCCGAGATTTTGGGAAAAAAACCTTGCAACTTTCTGTACTGTAGTTGTTATTAAAATTATTATTGCAGTACCCTCCCTGTAAGCGAGTTATTAACCATTGGTATGCTGCCATGGAGGCACCAGGAAAACGGAAAATTGAATACTTACCTTCCGTAATTTTCCTTTCCTGGTGCCTACCCATGGCAGCATACACCCTCCCTTCAATAATCCTTAAGAGGTTTGGAGGCTAGTTACAAGAATACTGACAGGGGGGTTCAACTCCTATTTCTAGAGTTTGAAGTGGTCCTGTGGGTTGGTTGGGGGCGGAGCAACCAACCATTGGTATGCTGCCATGGGTAGGCACCAGGAAAGGAAAATTACGGAAGGTAAGTATTCAATTTTCCGTTATTTCGTTGTTCTCTAGGTGATATCATCTCAATCTATAGTTTTCCGCAGATGCTGTGTTCTATTCTATTAATAAGTCTTCACTGATTTTAAAACATATCTGAACACACAAGTGGATTCCAGATGGAGTGTGAATTTGTAAAACTTCACTATGATAAATTTGACTACAATTTAAGACGAATAAGGCTGCATCAATGGCTTGCTTGGTTCTTTGTCTGGAAACCTCTTTTTAGAGGCAGAAAAGGGTAAACCAACTGCTGAATGTAGAACTAGACAGGAGGATGTGGCTGGTATTTAAACTTTCACCTTCAATTTGCCACAACCTGGAAAAACTGTTAAGATCTGCAAATGCTGTAGACAGCCTTAAGTATAATAGCTGGTTTTTCAGTGTAGGATATGCAACACAAAAAAGGCTCCAGACAAGAGATTTGCATTTTGCATTTACATATATATATATATATATATAAAAATATATATATAGCTATATATATATATATATATATAATATATATATATATATATTTTTATATATATATATTATACATACACATACATATATATATATATATATACATATGTGTATATATATATATATATACACAGTACTGTGCAAATTCTTCGGCAGGTATGAAAAAATGCTGTAAATTAGGAATGTTTTCAGAAATAGAAGTATTTTTTATCAATTAACAAAATGAAAAGTAAATAAACAGAAGAGAAATCCAAATCAAATCAATATTTGGTGTGACCACCCTTTGGCTTCAAAATAGCATTGATTCTTCAATTCTAGGTACACTCGCACTTCTCCTCAGTTAAATTTTCTCTGTTAACAGCATATATGCCTTTAGTAAATTAACCCCCTTGTCCTCTTTCAAAGTTTTGCCTGTGGCAGACCTTGATGCAGTAAGGTCTCCCTTGTTATGGTGCAAGATTCACATTGAACCTGTTAATACAGCACCCTACATATTTAATTTACTTTGATTTAAAGTGTACCCATGGTTCAAATGTAAAGCCATATCTTAATTTCCACATTGAATTTCAATTACCGTATTTATCGGCATATAACACGCACAGGGTAATAACACGCACCTTAATTTAAAGAGGGAAGTTTCAGGAAAAAAACTTTACATTTTAAATAAAGAATTTTGAAGCAAAATATGGGTCAGTGCCCATCAATGCAGCCTTATCAGTGCCCATCTGCAGTCTCGCCATTGCCCATCACTGCAGCCTGATCAGTGCCCAGCTGCAGCCTTGCCCATCATTGCAGCCTAATCAGTGCCCATCTACAAACTTGCCCATCATTGCAAGCTGATCAGTGCCCATCTGCAGCCTTGCCCATCATTGCAAGCTGATCAGTGCCCATCTGCAGCCTTACCCATCACTGCAGCCTAATCAGTGCCCATCTGCAGCCGTGCCCATCATTGCAGCCTGATCAGTGCCCATCCGCAGCCATGCCCATCATTGCAGGCTGATCAGTGCCCATCTGCAGCCTTGCCCATCATTGCAGGCTAATAAGTGCCCATCTGCAGCCTTGCCCATCGTTGCAGCCTAATCTGTGATCATCTGCAGCCTTGACCATAATTGCAGGCTAATCCATGCCCATCTGCAGCCTTTTTTCATAAGTGCAGGCTAATCCGTGCCCATCTGCAGCCTTGCCATTGCCGGAATAGACAGAGCCGGATCCCCTGTATACTTGTCTCGGCTCTCAGTCATGCCCAGTCCCGCCCCTTGGCTTGGTTCCTATGATGGACATAACACCGGTTCAATGCCAAGACGTCAACGCTAACAGCCATCCAGGGGGCGGGACTAGGCATGACTGCGAGCCAAGTACACAGGAGATCCAGCTCTGTCTATTTTGGCCGCGCTCCTTCCCTCCGAGGCAGCCCTATATACCACGCACACATGATTTCCCCCCTATTTAAAGGGGGGAAAGTGCATGTTATATGCCGATAAATAAAGTATTTCTATGTCTATATATATTATTCTGAACAGTCCTGAAGTTTGAAAACTTACTTTGCGAAGAATGTCACATGTTTATTGCCTTGAAAGCAGTGATACATATTCACTATGTTCTGTGAATATGCACTGCCTTGTGACACAATTTTCATAGATTCTGCTGTCTAAACTACAGAGGTGCTGGAAGGAGGATTTTCATGAGGCAGAGTAAGAAAACACACCGCATATGAGATCATCACTGCTTGCAGTTAGCGAGGTACCATGGGATATGTAGTCCTTAAAAAATTGAACATAAACCAAAGGGAAAACTGCAAAGAATGCAGGGAATGCAGGAAGTTGTTGAAAGAGATGGCTAGCAGCATTTACACATGAAAGAACGTTTTTAAAACTAAATATGTACTGAACTGTCAAAAATAACTATCATTTGTATTGCTTTCGCAATGTTGGTGTTATAAAATGAAAATGTATGCTGTGACTTTAGATATCATTTATGAGCGTATCTTATTGATTATTCACACTGGTTCAATATAATTGTTTATAATTATCAAAACAGACAGGCCTAGCTTTCAGCATAGGCCTGCCTAAATTTACCTGTGCTGACAGTCCATTAAAACAAAATCATATTACTAGCACCCACCTATTGGTAGAGGGTGCTACAGGTACAAAATTTAGCAACTCACATGATTGAGGATTAAATGCAGGGCTCAAGTCCTGCAGGAACGCATGGGAACGGATTTCCTGTACTTTTTCCACAACAGGAACTCAGTTCCCTTTAGCAGATGTGTCCTGCAAGACTTTGAAGTATGCGATCTGTGTGGCAGGTGCTACACCAGCAGCCGCTGACACAGCTCGCAATAGTAAGTGACACACACCAGGGGTGGACTGGCCATTCAGGCATTGCCAGTAGGGGGCCCCACGACAGCTTCCACTTCGATCTACCTGTCAATCACAGCTAGCTGATGGGTAGATCAGGTCCCTGCTGCTAAGAGATTGTGTTTAGTCAGACCTCTCGTGATGCGCTCCTCCCCGCTGGCCCCTCCTGATTTTCTGTCTCCTCACCCCCTCCCCAGTCTCCTGCATACTTGCTCTGTGTGTCCCGCTGAATCCCTCCCCTCCTCTATCTTCAGTGCCATATGATGAGAGAACCCAGAGGAGGAGCACAGCTATTCTGCTCACAGGACATGCAGGGAGAGAGGTGAGCTGAGGGAAGAACATCAGTTTGGGGTGGTAAGCTGAGCACAATACCTGGCAAAGTTTAATGCCAGGAGGGAAGTTTATGTGGAAATATGTGAAGGGTTGGAATAGCAGCGAGTGTGTGTTGGAGCCCTGCAGAGTTTGCAGCCCCCCAAGCTAACATCTCCTAAGCAGGAACACATCACTATCTCCCCAATCATTCTGTCCAGATAATGTGCAGTTCATTTATGACCTTTCCGTTTAACCCTGTGTTATCCAAACTCTGTTCAATGAAAAGTGTAAACTCACCACATAAACACTCTATATACAAAATAACATTTCCCAATAAAGATCAGAACAGGATGTTCACATTTGCATGGAAGCACAATTGAATGAATGCTGATTATTCATAGAATTACCGTGTTTATGTTTATTGAGGATTGTTAAGCTTCATACACACAATACGAAAATTGGATGAAAAATACCACTTTTGAAGCGTTCGTGCATATGAGCGTATAATTTTTTATTTTTTTTGGTGGGGGAGTGGATCTTGGGTGGGAGTTCCCACACTTTTTCCCCCAGGACTTGACCCCTGATTAAATGTGACACATCCAAGTATGCAGGCATCTGGGGTAAAGCTGTCCACATAGACCATCCCCACACCGCCGGCCCTCACCACTGTTAGTCTGCAATTGTGACTGGGAATTGTACCCTGCAGTAGAGCGATTGAACCACTCGTGGAGCGCAGTGTGGAAGAGACAACGTCAATGGCAGTGAGGAGGATGGTCTATGTGGACAGCTTTACCCTGGATGCCTACTTAGAAGCACCTCTCTTCTCTTTTATACTCAGTTGTGACATGATGCTACTTGTATATCAAGATATTGCTTGTATATCAAGTCAAAATGTATTAAAAAGTTTTGCATGTCTTGCAAAACACTCTCAAACCAAGGTTTTACTGTATATTCTATGTCTGCAGTTGGTGGAGTCAGGTAAGTCAGAAACTGTTTCTAAAATCTTGTGACTCAAGCACATCAGAAGCTACAGGGATCCCTAATATTACAGCATTGAATCTAGCAGCACTTGTAGTCTTTGTAAACGCTACATTCCTGTGCCCGAAATGGAACTAACAATCACTAATATTTATTAGGGTGGTTATATGTTTAAGTTTTCTCTCCTCACCCTTGAAAAAATATGTGGAAAATTAAAGAAAACTATATTAAATCTGAATTAGTTGCCAGTTGAGCATCAGTGAGGTATATTATATTATTTCTGGCACCCTGAACCTTTGATTTTGTACAGACCTTTTTTAAAGTTGTTATATAGATTGTTAAAAATTGTGTATAGTTTATTGCATGTTATAAAACCTTATAAGCTTTAGGTGATCCTGTACTGAGAGGAGTACAGAAGCTGGCCTCTCTCTAGAAATTCTTGTTATCTGGCTTTGTCAGATATATTTATATTTTATAAATACTTTTTTGGAAACACAGGCCTGGAAAAGGCATGCTGTAAAACGTATTAAAAAGTAAACACAACATGTTGAAAAATATCTTCACTAAAAAGTTTGTGTCGGAGTGTGATCAAATAGAGAAGCTCTTATAGAAATACTTATTTATTCTCATTGCAGCAATAGAAAGGATTTTTATACAGATTTTAATCTCTTTCCACCAAAGACTGTTGGATGGAGCTTGGATAAAAGAAATGAACAACAGTCTCAAGATAAAAATCACTGTGTCATCACCTCAGCTATAGAGGAGAGTATCCTATAAGGAATCAGATACCTCAAACTCTATCTTCATACAAAGTCAAATCACACCCATACAGTTAATACAGGGAGTGGATGGTAGCACGATCCTCTATATATATATATATATATATATATATATATATATATATATATATATATATATATATATATATGCATATATTTAAGGAGGACTAAAGGTCCACAAAGACATCTTCAAAGAAAATCAACCCATCAATTATAAACAGCTTTATTAAGGTAAATTAGATAAAAACGAAACATTAAAATTGCAAAAAACTCCGACATAACAAAAAGTTAAAATGACAACGTTGATTTTCTTTGAAGATGTCTTTGTGCACCTTTATTCCTCCTTAAATATATGCATATATATCGGATCACGCTACCATCCACTACCTGTATTAACTGTATGGGGGGGATTTGACTTTGTATGGGGCGATGGTGCATGAGATAGAGTTTGAGGTATCTGAATCCTTATAGGATACTCTCCTCTATATCTCCAGCTGAGGTGATGACACAGTGAATTTGAACTGTTGCTCATTTCATTTATCCAAGCTCCATCCAACAGTCTTGGGTGGAAAGAGATTAAAATCTGTATAAAAATCCCTTCTAATGCTGCAATGAGAATAAATAAGTATTTCTATAAGGGCTTCTCTATTTGATCGCACTGCGACACAAACTTTTTTGTGAAGATATTTTTAAACATGTTGTGTTTAACAAAAAGTTAAAATGACAATGTTGTCAAAACCATTGGATTGGATGAGTGTGTGGTGGATGTGTGATTTGTGTTGGTGTCTGCAGCTGCTTTCTTGTCTGCTTTGACAATGTTGTAATTTTAACTTTTTTTTTTTTTGTTTTTGTTTTTTGTATTTTCAGTTGTTTGTTGTCTAATGCCCCGTACACACGGTCAGATTTTCCGATGGAAAATGTCCTATCGGACAATGTTGTCGGAAATTCCGACCATGTGTAGGCTCCATCTGACTTTTTCCGTCGGATTTTCCGACGGACAAAGTTTTATCTCCTGCTCTCAAATTTTCCGACAACAAAGTCCTATCGGACTTTTTCAGATAGTGTGTAGCCAATTCCGACGGACAAAGTGCCACGCATGCTCAGATCACATTACAAGACCAAAGCTATTGGCTACTAGCCTCTACGTAGTCCCTTCATACGCAATGAACGTCACCACGTTCAGGATGATCGGATTTTCGGACAACTTTGTCCGACCGTGTGTATGCAACACCAGTGTCGGACAAAATCTGTCGGAAAAAATCAGACGGATTTTGTGGTCGGAATTTCCAACCGTGTGTACGTGGCATAAGACTAGAAAAAGCTAATCCTAGCATAGTCAATCTAACACATATTCATGAGCACCTTTATCAAAACACTATGGCCCTGCATCACGAGCAAACCTTTTTTATACACATTTTATAACTAAGTTAATAATTATTCATATCAGTTTGTGCATGCATTTTGACTGATTGCTGTAATGCTACTAAACATATGCTGTAGAGTGTGATAGAATACCAAAATAGAGCTGACCCCTACACATGAGCATACATGACATTTCCAAAAATGAAATCCATGTAGAATGCACAGGTAAATTAGGTTGATATACTTGTCCCTTAGGCCCCTTTCACACTGGCGGAGTCTGCCAGTGGAGCCTCCTGCTCAGCAGGGGATCTCTCCGCTGATCCCCGCTGAACAGGCGGGTGACAGGTCCATATCCGCTCCCCTGGTGCACAGCAAAAAATGGACACAGCCCTCTGTTCTCTATGGGCTGTCCATTTCCATTGGACTGTCATCGGATCCGATGTCCTCTGACATCCGCCACTCCATAGAGAGCAATGGATGGTTCAATCAGGATATGCACAAGGCAGTCTCTTCTTCTACCTAAAATAAAAGTTTACTGGAGCAGCTGTGGAAAATAAATGTATAGCAATTTCTTCTTTACAAGGCTAGATAGATTAGTTTTAGAATGTGTCTGTGAGTAGATTTAGAGTTAATTAGGTTTTGGGTGAACTTCTACTTTAAATCTTTGCAAATAATTCTGGCACAGAGTGGTTTGTAGGCAAACCTGCCTGATCAGCTTAAACACATTTATTGGTGTAGAACAGAAATAAGAACCTAGAACAGTAGTGACATTGTAATGATACTGTGGGAAACATTTTAAGAATGAAGATGTAAGCCCATAATGTATACACAAGTCTTTTAGTAATCAAGAAGTACCCCAATGAGATTAACACACTACTTCTTTTTTGGTCTAATCACACGTTTAGAAAAATGCCCACATAGCAATACTATAAAAAGGGTGTTTTGCTAAAGGCATTACTACATTTTTAACAATGTATTTTTTATTTTATTGTCATGTAATATAGGGAATATAAGATGCCGACATTAAAAAAGGGGTTTAAATGTATTTGTTGGTAAGTGCTGCAAAGTCTTAACTCCATCTGCTGCTACTATGCATGTCAGCATAGAAGGTATTTTTAAACTATCTATGTAATTTTATTTCTACAAAAATGGTATTAAAGGAGGCCTTTTTTCATCCAGTGAGTAGCTGTCACTGATGTGCAAGGTCAATCTTGACTTTACTAAAAGGAAGATGCTGTAAAACCAGTGTTTTTTTTTTTTTTTTGAAGAAGGTCTTTTAGCACATAAAAACACATACATAAAATGTGTCCAATGATAGTTCCTGATATCAAACCCATTTCTAATGTGTCACAGGGTTGTAAAAAAATAATCATATACTGACCAGCACCCTAACACTGAAAATTAACTCTTAATCTTCCTAAAACTTTTGAACAATTCCTGTTATATTCCTGTAACATAAACCCTTAACACTTATTCTGACCCTAACATTTAATTTAAACCTTTCCTTTGACTTAAATTATTAATTTAGCAGCAATTTAATCCCTTTTAATTAAACCCAATATTAATCCTTAACCACTTAAGGACCAGGCCTATTTTTTTCGCTTGGTGTTTACAAGTTAACAATTTTTTTTTTTTTTGCTAGAAAATGACTTAGATATATATATATATTTCAGAAGAGAATAAAATGGTGGTCGTTGCAATACTTTATGTCACACCGTATTTGCGTAGCGGTCTTACAAACGCAATTTTTTGGGAAAAATACACTTTTTTGAATTAAAAAATAAGAAAACAGTAAAGTTAGCCCAATTTTTTTTTACATTGTGAAAGATAATGTTATGCCCAGTAAATTGATACCCAACATGTCATGCTTCAAAATTGTGCCCGCTCGTGGAATGGCGACAAAATTTGACACTTAAAAATCTCCATAGCTGATGTTTAAAAATTTCTACAGGTTACCAGTTTTGAATTACATTGGAGGTCCTTTGTTAGAATTATTGCTCTCGCTCTAATGATCGCGGCGATACCTCACATGTGTGGTTTGAACACTGTTTACATATGCGGGCACGACTTATATATGCGTTTGCTTCTGCGCACGAGCACGTGTGGACGGGGCACTTTACATTTTTTCTTTATTTTTTTCTTATTTATTTTAATTTTTATTTTTACACTGACCCTTTAAAATAAAATCTTTGAAACACTTTTATTCCTATTACAAGGGATGTAAACATCCCTTGTAATAGAAAAAAAGCATGGCAGGACCTCTTTAATGTGAGATCTGGGGTCAAAAAGCCCTCAGATCTCACATTTACACTTAAATGCAGAAAAAAAAAAAATTGTCCCTGTGATTGTAAAGGCTCGCTTTAAAAAAACAAAAACAAACATGTTATACTTGCAGTTGGTTTTGCACAGAGCAGCCCATATCCTCCTCTTCTCGGGTCCCTCTTTGCTCCCCCTAGTCCCTCCCTCTTTTGAGTGCCCCTCAGCCAGCAGCTTGTTACAGGTTGTCACCCAAGCCGAGTCAGAGATCCCTTCATCCATTCGGACATGGTGCCCCAACCTGGCCCCGCCCCCTCTCTACCCTGATTGTCTGACTGACTTTGATTGACAGCCGCGGGAGCCAATAGCGCTTCTGCTCTGTCTCAGCCAATCAGGAGGAGTGTACTGGATGGCTGAGGGGATTGTGGACATTGCTGGAAAGAGAAGGAGCTCAGGTAGGTAATTGAGGGTGCTGGGGTGGACTGCTACACACAGAAGGTCTTTTGTCCTAATGCATAGAATGGGGGCCATCATTCCCTCACTCGACTTCCTGCTTCTCAGGGGAAAGGATCGGATCTTCTCCGCCACTACCGATGACTCCGTTAAGCAGTGGAGACGACCGGGCGTGGTGGGAGGGGGGCACCTCTCCCGCCGCCGATAAAAGTGATTTTGCAGCGAATCCGCTGCAGAGACCACTTTTATCTTAAAACAGACCGCCCGCCGTTTAAGAAAATACCAGGGTTATGGCAGCTATTTGCTGCCATAACCCCGGTATTTAACATCAAAGTACCGACGTATAATGACGGCGGGCGGTCCGGAAGTGGTTAACTTTGATCCTTAACCTATTATTAACCTTTCCACCTTTAGAGAGAAATGTGAGAAACCCTGGTATATCTATATGTATTCCCATTGACACAGCAAACCTACAGATAACGCACATTTCTTACTTTTCTAGTTGTTTCTTAGTAGAATAATTAACATACAAAGTACCACTTAGCCCACTTGATATTTTCAACTCTTTGTTAGGACAGACCGTGCTGCACACATCTAATTTACAAATGATTTTGAAGATCTGCCAACACAGTACAATATCTCCTCAGCCCGCTCCTCAACAATACATGAAGGGGAAAGATAAATAGTTTCTATAAAAAGGTAAGCAGTAATTTGTATTTATATTTGTATTTAAGTTATACTATATGAATCAGAACAAATATATTATGCCAATTTGGCTGCAGAGGAGGAATTACACTTTGACCCTTAAAATTCTCTAAGGCTCCATTCACATTTGTATGACTCCAAAGTTTCGCCGACTTTGGAGTGCAACTTTGGTGCAACTTTGATGCAATTTTGACCCAACTGTGGATGGGTGCAACTTGGATACGACTTTGACCAGTGATAATGGACCACTATTGCACACAAGTTGCATTGTATAACATTCAGGTACGACTTTCATGCAACTTCTGAGGGTTAACATTGAAGTCTATGGCCCTCAAGTTGCATGAAAGTCAGACCAAAGTAGTGCATGAACTACTTTGAAGTTGCTGCAACTTTATGTCACGCATATATGAATGGGCATCATTGGAAAACATGGTGAATGACTTGTCATGCAAATTTGATGTCCAAAGTGCATGACAAGTCACACAAGTGTAATGTGAAGTCTAGTGTGAATTCTGTTTCGGCACCAAAAGTATCCAGTTACAGCTTAACTTTGCTTACATATATGGCACATGGCTATGTATAGGTATTATGCATGTACATAGGTATCCCAGCAATGGAAAGTTAGAAGAATAACTCTTCAGAAGTAAGAAGAATTACTGGAAGTTACTAGTGAACACTGGCATCCCACATATTGAACAAATCAAGTCCAGTTTACTGGGAATGATCAATTATCTCTGATCAGGTATGCATTGAATATTGCAAATATAAATGTCTCTGCTATTTGTTTTATCCAGTATGAGTCATATGCAGGAATGTATTCACTGATTGCAAAGGACAGAGACAGAGACAATGATAGTGATTACGCATAGTAATCGTCTGTTAAAGTGCATGCCAGGGCAATAAAACATATTCAGTACATCTCTGAAAGATGTGCACTTTTTGTGAGCCCTGCTTACTGGACTACAGATCTCCTATTTTAGCCCAAGTCTGCCATTCTCTACACACTGTACATACACTGATTGCTTTTACATTAAAACAATGGTGCTGATGATGTTGTTCTGGGCATGTGCTTACATTGGTAGGAACTGAGCTCCGCGTATCTGCCTCTGCAATCATTTTAAAAGCCTGATGATGATTACAAAAATTATGTCTTATGACAAAAATAAATTATTACTACCTGCATGCACAAGATAAAATTAAAAATAATAGGATATGATCTAGAGGGGAGAGGAAGATTTGGGAGTAGATTTTACTTATGCTTATCCATCCAGTACATGAATAAAGGCCTGCTTTTAAGACTGTTGTTGTTCATGAATATAGACTAATAAACAAAATAAGTGTAAAAATGCATACATATTTTTTATACTGTAATGTTTATTCAATTATTGTCTAAAAGGAAATTACTTCATATGTTGAAGTTTCTGAGTACGGGTAGTTTAAATACCTCACTAACTATAATTTACCCAACACAAAACAACGTTTATGTAAGTGTGACTATACAATCAAGCCAATGTAGGTTTTCACTACAGTTGTAACTTTGCCTAATCAATTTTTGTCAGAAAGTATTTTATATATATCTAAATATGAAGACATGGAGCACAAAAAATACATAGTCTGATTTGAAATGTTTAGGACATTCAGTAAATAAAACAAATGTATGTATAGGTCAGAAAGTTAGTGAAATTCCCAGATGAAGGAATTTTTTTAACTATTTTTCTGCCAAAGGAGATAGAACTCAGAATATTACATGCTAGCTTAACCTTTGTGGTTTGTGCCTGCTTAAAAAAAAATACTAATCAAAATGTTGTTTCAAGGAAAGAAAAAGGGGACTAAAGTCTTGGGATGGAAGTCTTTGTTTGCATACAGAAAAAAAGTTTATATATATTTTTGTATAAAAGAAACAAAAGAGAATTATAAAATCCATTTCATAAACATATATGCATCATTTAAAAAAGGAAGGGAAATAGATAAAAAGTTAGTAAATCATAATTATTTTACTGAAATTCCAAAAGGGACAGCCATTCTTGATGCAATAGATGTTTTCTAAATTGGTAAACATATTTATTGGGTAGTTCTATCTTGCATTTTTTTTTTGTCTGCCCTTACTTTAAAACGTAATTGTTCATATTATAGGAGATGATTTACTAAAGGCATAGAGACTGTTGCAATCTGAAAGTTTAATGAGCACAGCAAACAAGGTGAAGCTGTGTTCAATTTTAATGCCCAATTATGTGGCAGGAAAATAAAAAAAAAGAGGAACAGGGGCATTTGTCCAAGCATGGACCAACAGTTTGGGTAAAGAGTACAATATTAAAGTAATATCTGCTGCCTGTGCATAGACTTATTTACCCTATCTACGTCCACAGGCCACACTCAGACTGCTGACCCTTTATTGAGTGTTTTTACTCCCTCATTCCCTGTCAGATTAAGTATTATGTTAAATAGCTTGCACCAGTACCACCCAATTGTAAGGATTGTTCTTTACTTATCTCCATGTAGCCCATTGTTTTTAATGGACCTGTACACACGAAATGGAGTAAATCTACGATGTGGATACGATGTGTAAAGATCAGTAAAAAAAATACAAAAAAATCTGTGTTACCGATCAGTATTTTTTTACGGGTATACTTCACTTTCCCTTGATTTAAAAAAAGCTATAAGTTACTTACCTTAGAACGAAGCCCTCCAGCGGCATGCTGTCAGGTTCCAGGTTCACATGCTCTGGCCGAACTGCAATGATGTCACTCCCATGCATGCACAAGGAAGTCGTGGCTGTGGCATGGAACTCTGAAAGGATGGCACAGGCATTCCGTACCTTTAGAGCTCATGTGCCAAGGGTGTTACCGGCTGTATGCAGTGTGGATATCTCCTAAATAGGGATGGGCCCGGTGTTCGATTTGAACCCGCTTGACGAGCCCAGAACTATTTGGGCCGCTCGCATCAAATTTGTGCGATGCAGTAAAAATCATCTTTTATAACGGAGGGCGGGCCACCTGGTAACCCCGCCCCTCTGACGCACGGGGACGTCATGGGGAATTCCCTATGGCTTTCCCCATGACGTCAGAGGGGGCAGGGTCACCAGGTGGCCCCGCCCTCCGTTATAAAAGACCTGTCAGACGCAGCGAAGCATCACACAGCGGGAGCCTCCCATTGCGCGGAGCAGCCCAGAAGAGACACCGACGCCATGGAAGAAGATGCCGGACGAGAAGACCAGAGCAAGAAGAAGCGGATCGGAGGAAGAAGATGATGGAAGAAGAAAATGGAAGAAGATGCCAGAAGGAGAAGATGAAGAAACCGAAGGATGAAGGAAAGGAAGACCAGAAGAAAGAAGATTTTAATAAAGGAATTGTCAAAGACCGTCTCCTATCATTTTTACAATTTTTGACACTTTTTCGGTGAAATAGTACCCCCTTACCATTTCACACAGGGGGGGGGGGGGCGGGATCTGGGGGTCCCCTTGTTAAAGGGGGCTTCCAGATTCTGATAAGCCCCCCGCCCGCAGACCCCCACAACCAATGGCCAGGGTTGTGGGTATGAGGCCCTTGTCCTCATCAACATGGGGACAAGGTGCTTTGGGGGGACCCCAAAGCACCCTCCCAATGTTGAGGGCATGTGGCCTGGTATGGTTCAGGAGGGAGAGGGGCCACTCTCGTCCCCCCCTCTTTTCCTGCGGCCTGCCAGGTTGCGTGCTCGGATAAGGGTCTGGTATGGATTTTGAGGGGGACCCACGCCATTTTTTTTTTTTGGCCAGGGTTCCCCTTAATATCCATAGCAGACCTGAAGTGCCTGGTAATTGAATTTGGGGGGACCCCCACGCTTTTTTTTTTTTTTATCAATAACTTTTTTTTTATCAATGACTTTCAATGAATGACTGTTCTCTGTGTTACGGGATCCAACAATTCATTAGCCGCGAGTGATTTTAAATGGCTTTTTTTCCTGCAAAAATGATACTTTGTGCAGGGACAGTTCTAAGCACAAGAAACATGCGCCCCTTCACAGGCATAGTATAGACACCCCCCCAGGTACGAAATTTTAAGGAATATTACACTTTTATTGTTTTACTTTAAGCATTATTAAAATCACTGCTCCTGAAAAAACGTCCGTTTTTAAAAAAAAATTTGCATCGATGCATGTCCCCTGGGGCAGGACCCAGGTCCCCAAACACTTTCTATGACAATAACATGCATATTAGCCTTTAAAATGAGCACTTTGGATATCGAACATTCGCGTCCATTGTAACTAATAGGGTTCTTAAATTTACACGGACTTTAGGTCTGTTCGCGGGTTCTGGTGCGAACCAAACCCGGGGGTGTTCGGCTCATCCCTACTCCTAAACAGTGCAAGTTTAAGAGATATTCACTGTACCTACAGCCTTATTATAGGCTTACCTGTAGGTAAAGTGGAAAAAAGGACTTTACTACCACTTTAATGCATCAGTAGAGTCTGCAAGTACTCGTTAAAATATTGAAAAGACTTTTGAAATTACCATAACATGTTAAAGTTTATATTTTAGTTATTGAGTTTACATACATACATATTTTAAATGCAATACATAGAGGTGCCTGCGGAATAACGTAACACAAAAAGACTCTTGTGAAAAATTCAGTACTTGAAGATGACAAAATGTTATACCACTAATAATAATAAAATAATATTTTACTAGTATTACAAAATTTACCAATGTCTAGAAGTAAAAGTAGCAGTAAATAAAATATGAATTGATTAGCTCAGATAAAACGTTAATCGCTATGGTACCTTTCACTGAAAATGTCATAACTGGGACCTGTATGTTTAGTACTGTACTGTGCTAATGAAAATAATATATTTCATATTTTCTGATTATTACCATGTTACAGTATGAGGTGAGTTGAAGTGACTTTGCTTGGTTTCCGGAAGAGTACAGTACATTTGGGAAATAATTTGCTAGCTTTGCCTCCATACTCACCACATGCTGGCAAATTTATGAAGGCACCCTTCCTATTTTAATCAGCAATGGGCTAAGCTTACACAATGTTGTTGTCTGGTCGGCAGTGGGAGTATATACTTTAACAGACACTTTGTTATCCTTTTACACATGCTTATATTTCATTTATTACTATAGCTAAATCAGCGTGCTTGGTATGTATTTTGCAGTTCATTATAATGCAGCAAATTCAACCTTAAAAGTAATTGTTATAATTTGATATGTAATTTGAATCAGAGATTTTTTTCTTTTTTACTTCATCCGCAGAAATAAATATAGCATTAAACAAATGTTCCTTTCTAGTTTGATTGCCTGTATTGTGTTGGAAATATAGCTAATTGTATTACCACTATGCATTTAGAAGGAAATGCCAGCTAAGATGTGATGTCTCTGCTTATTCAATGTATGTGTGTAGTCCTGCATTTTGGTAAGGTTCTATTAAAACCAAACTAAACTTTAAGTTAAATTAAAGTGTAACTAAAGGCAAAACTAAATTTTTTTTGGATAGAGTAAGGGATAGTTATAATCCCCCTATTTTTTTCCCTTTCTTTGTTGCAATCTGTGTCCCATTGGGAAGATTTCCCCTCACTTTCTGTCCCATAGCTAAAAGTGGGAGAGGAAATCCCTCCAAACTGAGACAATCCCAATGTCACCAGGGCCACCAGAACTAGAGTCCCCATTGGAAGATTTCCACTCTATTAGTGTTTTGATGTCAACCCAAAATTTGGGATTTTCTTTTACTTTCACTTTCGATGATAATGGTAAACACGAAAAATAGAGAGGATGAATCTCCCTAACAGGGGCACAGAGAGCAATATAAATCTTATAGTCCTATAATCCCTCTGCACTCTATACAAAACTAAAAAAAATAATAATAATAATATTAAACCCAAAAGCAAGCATTTATTAAGATGTTGCACATCTTTTGTTTTGATGCACCCTAGTTCGGTGTGAATAAAACATTTCTGACATGCAAGACATGTTATGATCCCTCTGCATGCTATACAAACCTAAAAAAAAAAATGTTAATTACATGATATCAAACCAATAGGTGTGCAAAGTCTTACAGTCCATTTTTTGTAGAAAGCAGCCACAGTTTAAATTAGAAAAGCATATCCACCACCAGCATACTATAGAACAGAATTCTTGCTCTCTCTGTGGGAGCAGTGGTCTTTCCAGACTGTGCACTGAATCAGCAATGCACACTCCCTGCTGGTTAAAGCAGTATTAAACCCAAAAGCAAACATTTATTATATTGCAGCTTACCAATACTTAGATGTAGTGGCTACATTTGTTTTCTTTTTTATGCTTTCTTTCTTTTATTTTTACCTAGTAATTTTGCCAATAAGTCTGCTGTTCTTTAACAACACAAGCTGTCCTGCAGATGTAGCACCAGAAGAAAATAAAAAGTGGCTGCACACTGTTGATATCATCCAATAAAAGTCCTTTATTTCCCCAAGATGGGACAAACAGCACAAGGACTTGTAATACAGTTGACGTTTTTTTCCATACAAAAGAGTGCTTAATCATAACATTGAGGTAGTCAAGAAGACCACCTTATATAACGCATGTGTAGCAGCCTACACTTGTGCTAATTAGTCTCCTTAACCCCTCCAGGTAAACATCAAAATACAAAGAAAAGCAATAAAAGCATTCAATGTTATATAACAGATTATTAGAAAAAATCTAAATATATAGATTGGCCCTATACAGTCCATTGATCTTTATTCAACAAAATAAAATAAACACAAAATGAAAGGACATTAAAATCAAAATCAAACATTTAAGCATTGAATCAATAAACTCGGGACCATAGAAAATAGATCTCAAGTATGTGAAACACGAATATACAGAGTCCTAAATGTCTGTGTGCATCCAGGCAAATGTACTAGGGTTGCGGATGACCACATAAAGAAAACCTACAGCTGGCAAAAGAATAAAAAAAATGTATGTGTATATATCCCTGTGAGTATCCACACCTGAGCGGTATACTGCAGATGTAGCAGGTAGAGGGATGAGACAAACCATTTAACATTGACATGGGGTGCTTACAATGATCAGCTTTTATATATGTAAGCAACACCTTTATCCCAAAAGGAACACAACTGTTTCTGTAACTGCTTATAAAGAAATAGTTGGAGTTCAGCTTCAATTTGTTAGTTATTTCAATCTACTAATACATCCAACACTCCCCTCCCCCCATTCCTCCAGATTAACAATGTTGATGTCCAAAGGTGTCTCTGTTATTTTTTAATGCAGAGTGTAGATAATACAAGAGATGTTTTACTGGCTGGTAGACATGTGTATGACAAACAAAAATTGTTTTGTTTCGTTTAGATTTGTTAATCTACCGGTAGTTATTTTGTTTTGTTAAATTTGGTTGATTCATTCAATTCGTATTCGGGATTCCTATTCGGAATTAGTTTTATGTCTTTTTCTAATTTTCTTAGAATTTACCAATTTTTTTTTTTTTATTCGAAACGTTCGAATTGATATATTTTTTTTTCAATTAGAATGTGGCAAAGTGAACAAACAAGAGAAAAATCTTCATCAAATGATTACAATGGCTTAAATTAAATGTAAAGGTTGTTCTTTTAAAAAAATAAATAAATAACAAACATGTCATACTTACCTGCTCTGTGCACATAGAAAGTGAAAAAAGTGGTTGGCATTTAGGATGTCAGAGATGATATTTCCTCAACGGCCAGCCACTTTTTTCCACTTTCTAAGTGTCACCTCAAGAGTGGTTCCTAAGTCCTTCACATTTATAGACATTTGCTTTAATGAGTTCACTACAGTGGTGAATTCACGTTTTCACTTTATTATAAAAATATAATTTTTTCTGTATACATCATTATTTTTTGTTTATACATTTTTAATGCATTGTATTATGCTGTTTCTTTGATGTTTTTTTAGCGCCACACTGTGTGGTTTCACAATATGTATTCTTCTAAATATTTTTGGTAAAAAATGGCAATAAGCGTATATTGATTGGTTTGTGCAAAAGTTATAGAGTTTACAAAATAGGGGATAGATTTATGGCATTTTTGTTATAAATTTTTTTTTTTACTAGTAATAGCGGTGATCTGCAATTTTTTATCAGGACTGCGACAAGATCTGACACTTTTTTGGGACCATTGACATTTATACAGCAATCAGTGCTATAAAAATACACTGATTACTGTTTAAATGTCACTCACAGGGAAGGGGTTAACACTAGGGGGTGATCAAGGGGTTAAATGTGTTCCCTCTGAGGTGTTTCTAACTGTGAGGGGATGGAACTGACTGGAGGAGGAGAGAGATCACTGTTCCTGATCACTAGGAACAGCAGATCTCTCTCTCCTGCCCTGTCAGAACGGGATATGTCTGTTTACATTGACAGATCCCCGTTCTGGCTCTCTGGGGAACGATTGTGGGTTGCTGGCGGACAACGCGGTCTCTGGCCACAATCATTGGCTCCGGCAGCGCGTGACCACCTTGCACAGCTCTTAAAGCGGCCGACATACACCTACGGCAGTTTGCGCAGCCGTGCCAACCTGCCACCGTATAACCATGGTGGCTAGTCGGCAACAGGTTAATACTGCTTTAAAAAGCTCTAGCTCTGGTCCTCTGCATAGAGACTACTGCTTTGGCACAGAGAGCAAAAGTCCTTGTGTGCAGCATGCTGGCAGGGGAAAGGATTTTCTACTCAGGTTGTAGCTGCTTTCTAAATAAAAAAAAACATACGATTTTGACAGGGACATCTGCATCTTAGCTGGCATTGTCTTTTAATTGTATTGCTTACACATTGTTGCTATATCTCCAGCAAAGTTAAAAAATAATTTTATCAGTTTTGATATCTATATAAAACTAGAGCCATTTGTTTTCCAGGGTTTATTTTTCAGTGCAGACGGTAATGGATTTTCATCCTCATTTTTGCTTTAATGTTAAAATTGTATTTCCTTGTATGTGTGAGGTTTGCTTGCAGTTAGGTCTCGATATATGTATTTTCTTATGCTTATGTGAATACTACCAATGTTTGTTTTAGTCTACTTTGAGTATGTTTTTATCTTCTTCCTTTAGACTTGGAACCAAAAATAACTACTAAATGCATTTTAATCCTTAGTGAGAGAATGTTCCTACATGGTTTACACAAAGTCCCTTTTGAGTAACAAAACCTCAGCCTCTTCCAACAACAAACATAAGGAGGGAAATGGTTTTAACAGCCCCTTTGACTTCAAATGTGAAAATTATTTCAGATTTTATTTCATGTAAAGGTTAGTAAGAGAAATGAGACAGAAAATAGGCAGACTTATAGAACTGGCCACACTCAATTCAAAGATGAATGAGCTGTCTGTGAAGCGAAACAGGATATGGTACAAAATGCCTATGATCTCTCCCGCTAGCTTCTAGAAGGTTTTATTTACAAGAGAAAGCCAAACCCTTGCTAACATGGCTGTTGATGTTAAATACAATATCTTTATAATGAATTGATACTTTAGCCAGTACAATTTATACTGGCAAACTAGGAAGTTTCCTTTTTTTTATTACAAATAAAAGAAATGTTATAAGCAAATTATAATTTGTTTCTTATTCCAATAATAAGAGCTTCTGTTTGTTCCACAGTACAGTTGCAAATGTGATCTGAAACGCATCCAATACATTAGGACAATATTATTTAGGGCTGGCGCTACACTGGGAAGTTTGGTCTTTTGCTGCTAAGAGAAATAACTATTTGCTGGCAATCACATGAATAGTCTAGAACTACAATTCTCCTAAGAGTAGCAGTCAGAGGACATACAACTATAAAGCTGTAGACACAGGAGTGCCTAGGCACCCTCACATACCAGGAAATGCACTGCTATTTTTCAGGAATTCCAGACAAAGGGTACATTTTTCAGGGAACTATGTAGACACAATTAAGATTTCTGAATTTTCCCTATAATATAGAAACTCTTCAAATTTTGAGGTTAGTTCTAGTTTAACCACTTCAACCCCGGAAGGATTTGCCCCCTTCCTGACCAGGCCATTTTTTGCGATACGGCATTGCGTTACTTTAACTGACAATTGCGCGGTCGTGCGACGCTGCACCCAAATAAAATGTATGTCCTTTTTTTCCACAAATAGAGCTTTCTTCTGGTGTTATTTGATCACAGCGTTTTTTATTTATTTTTCACTATAAAGACCAACAATTTTGAAAAAAAATAAATAAAAAAAAAAAAAAAAAAAAGAAAATCAAATTTCTTCATAAATTACACCAATATGTATTCTGATACATATTTTTGGTAAACAAAAAACCCCAATAAGCGTATATTGATTGGTTTGCACAAAAGTTATAGTGTCTACAAAATAGGGGAAAGATTTGTGCCATTTTTTTTTTTTACTAGTAATGGTGGTGATCAGCGATTTTTAGCGGCACTGCAACATTGTAGCGGACAGATCGCACTTCTTTTTTCGGAACCAGTGACATTATTACAGTGATCAGTGCTAAAAATATGCACTGACTAATGACATTGGCAGGGAAGGGGTTAACATCAGGGGCGATCAAGGGGTTAAATGTGTTCCCTCAGTGTGTTTCTAACTGTGTGGGGGGATGGGCTGCCTGGGACAACACACAGATCCATCTTCCTGCATAGCAGAAAGACAGGATCTCTGTGTGATCCCTGTCAGAATGGAGATCTACGTTGTTTACTATGGCAGATCCCCATTCTGTCACTGTGGGGAATGATCGCAGATGGCTGGTGGACATCGAGTCCACCGGACATCGAGTCTGCAAGACCTGCTAATTGGCTACCTCGCTGGCCAATGGAAAAAAATGACTTTGCCAAAAGTAAATGTTTTATCTGAGGTTGCAAACTATGCAAGTGTTGTGGATGAGGCTCCTAAAATGAGAAGTCCTCTTCTTGTTGGTGATTCAATTGTAAGAATTATTTCTTTAAGAAATCATACATAAGTTTCAAAAGAAGTTAGGTGTTTGCCTGATGTTACTGTTACTGGAGAGATAAAAGCCGCATTTTAAAAATTGTCAAATAAGCTATTGTATAGTGCAATGTTGATGTTGTTGTGCACCTTGGCACAAATGCTTTGTCTCAAAGTGATGTGCATTCTGTACAGAAAGATTTTCAGAATTTGGGCCAGATTCTTCAATAGTTAGGATGTACGTTTACATTTTCAGAGATAATAATGAATAACAAGAGAAAGTACTTAGTATTGCATATTTCAATGCTTGATTAAAGGATTGGTCCAAAGCTGAAGGTTTTGATCATGTTAGTCATGATGCTATCAGGTGGTCTGACATTGAGCTGTACAAAAGAGATGGTCTGCATCCCTCACATAACTGCCCTGAGCTTTATGGAATTTAGGAGTTTTTTGGACATGCATTTTTTTTAAATCAGATAATCTTTATTAATTTTTTTTTTCTTTTTACCCAACAAATACAGTTTGTTAAAAAAAAACTCTTGTCTCCAGTTATCTTAATTGATAGAAATTCCATTAACATACAGTGAATACTTAAATATTTATAAACAATAATCTACTTACAAATATATATATATACCCTCTAAAACCCTTATAACTTACTTATTTTATAAACATACCATATGTTTATGGCCCTCTAAAAATCTGAGATATTCTCCACAAATCCATTTTATGTGCTACACCCTAAACACCTATCTCTAACTAATTGTTATGGGATCAACTCTGGAGTGTCTAACCATTTGGCCCAGAGTTTTATAAAAGTTTTATAAAATAATCTGGACATCCTCTATGTTGATAAACCATATGTTTTCTTTGTAAAACTTAAATTACTGGTTTTACCCATAAAGAGTAAGCTGGGGAAGCCATGGAAATCCATTTCTGCTATATCAACTTTCACGCTATATACAGCAAATAAGGTAATCACTGTATACATCTGAGGGGTATAACGCTCTCCATCCAGCCACCCAAATACACATATCTTGGGCTTGATCAGGACAATATTTCTGAACACTTTGTTAATAGTATCCAGCACTGTGGTCCAATACCTAACCAACTTAGGACATCTCCATATCATATGCACTAATGTACCAACATCTGTTTCACATTGTGGACATAAAGGGGTATCCCTCGAATGCCACTTAAAACGTTTCTGAGAAGTATAATAGGCACTATGTATAATAAAAAGTTGGGTAAGTCTCTGAAATGCAGAAAGAGATACGTGTCCTACATTATTAAGAACATCAGACCACTCCTCATCACTAAGTGGGCAATGTCAGTTTGCCAATATGTTCTCCAGCTCAAAGAATTAGATTTTGACATTTTATGTAACAAAGCACTATACAGACTTGTTATTTGTCCTCACTTAGAAGTTGCTACTATACTTTGGTTAAGAATTGTTAGTGTAATATAAACACAAGGGGTCATTCTTGACTGTGTTTGAATAGCATGACAGAGTTGTAAATATTGAAAAAAGCCTTTTGTGGGCAAGCCAAATTCCTCCTGCAAAATTTGAAAATCTTTCAAAAATTGACCATCATATACTGTAATTGCAGGATGTACTTGGACATGCATTTAAACTGAAAAAAGAGGGCAGAGATATAATTGATGAGGATCATTTCTGTCCCCAGGGGGTTTAAACAAATGTGAGGGTTTGTGTTTCTAAGGACTGGACTGATGGGGTGGTCACTTCAGTTAAAGTTTCTTGTGGTAAAAATAAAGCAGTAGATAGCAGTGTTTGTCATGTCATGTGCACTAATACTTGTAATTTAGGCAACAAGCTTTGAGAGCTGACAGTTCTTGTGTCTAGGGACAACTTGGACCTTGTTGCAATTATGGAGACATGGTTCAAGGATTCAAATGACTGGGAAATAAATATACAAGGGTATACACTATACAGGAATGACAGAGTAGGGAAAAGGGGAGGTGGAGTTGCCATTTTGGTCAAAAATAGCATAACGTTAAAATAATTCCAAAAACAAATGAAATACTCAAAACCACATGGGTCTGCCTTCCAACCAGGGAGGGGTCGTCTCTTAGAATTGGTGTAGTATACAGACCCCCAGGACAGACTGAAGGTTATGATAACTTGTTGATTGATAAGATAACTCAAATGGCAACAAAGGGAGAGATTTTGATTATGGGGGACTTAAACATGCCTGGCATTAACTGGAATTCTCAAACTGCTATTACAAGCAGGAGCAGGGATGTAATAGAAACACTGAATTTGGTTTCTCTAAAACAGTAAGTAAAACACCCAACCTGAGGTGATCTAGACCTAGTACTGACAAATGGGGATCTTTATGATGTTGAAGTGCAAGAAAATATGGGTTCTAGTGATCCCCAATATATTTGGTTTGATATTAAAACACAAACTATAAAATAATATACAAAAACAAGTGTTTTTGATTTCAAAAGGCCAAATTTTGCTGAAAGGGTCACATTTCTAAAAAATGAATTGAAAGGTTGGAGTAAAACAACAGGAGTAAGTAATCAGTGGGCACTGTTAAGGTCTACCAACCTGGAGGCAACTAGATTATATGTCCGGCAAGTTAGTAAGAATAAACGGAAGAAAAAACATTATGGTTCACTAAATAGGTAAGTAGGATAGTAAAGGAAAAAAACATCAGCATTTAGGTGATTCAAGGAAACAGGAGGTGTAGCTAACAGAGAAGAGTATACAAATAGACAAAAGGAGGTCAAACACATTATCAGTGCTGTCAAAGTACAGAAAGAGGAGGAAATTTCTAAATATATTAAGGAAGGATATAAAACCGTTTTTAGGTACATTAGTGATAGAAGGAAAAAATACAATGGGATAACTAAATTGAAAACTGGGCACAACAAGTATGTTGAGGTAGACCTGGATATAGCAAACAATTTAAACAAATACTTCTGTACAGTCTTCTCTGAAATAAATTGTACTAATGATAACAAGTTGGGGAATCATATTGGTTCTAGTAATGGGGGTTCATTTTCAGAATTTCTGGAGACAGAGGTAGCATAGGAATTGGCTCTGTGAAAGCTTAAAGTGTATCTTCACTGTATCTGAGACCCACAAACCAAAAACACGATTTAATTAATTTTTATTATTCGAAGCAATCTCCCCCATCAATCCATCCACGTCCCCATGTTTAATTTTGCTGAGAAATCACTGTGAAAAACAGCCCTATAGAATGTGGCCATCTTGAGTAAGGGCAAATGATTTGCGTAGCATTTACTTCCTGGAATCCATCTGCCTCAAGCATGCATGCAAGAGTGTGTGCTTAGCTGAGAAAACCTCTCCTTCCCTCATCCCCTCCTGAAGACTCCTGGGATGTATGACATAATTTGCCTAGGCAAGAAACCCGGAAATAACTGAATTAATGTAAAAAAAAAAAGGTTTACAACAAGTAAATATGATCTACTTTCCTATCTATTTACTAATGCTATAAGCATGAGGCTTAAAAATAACCAATGTTGATTGGCAGAATGAAGTTCCACTTTAATAGAGCAATGGGCCCTGATGGAATTCATCTCAGGGTTCTAAGATGACTTCTAGGTATAGTTGTTGGACCATTAACAGATCTTTTTAATCTATCTCTTCTGACAGGAGAAGTCCCCCATGACTGGCGGACAGCTAATATTATCCCTATTCACAAGAAGGGCAGCAAGGTAGAAGCTACAAGTGGCAACTACAGGCCAGTGAGTTTAACATCTGTTGTAGTCAAGTTAATGGAATTACTCCTGAAAAGAAGGATCATCGATCACTTAAAAACACACAACTTGCTGGACCCAAAGCAGCATGGCTTTACTGCGGGCAGATCATGTCAGACTACTCTGATTACATTTTTGCACTATATTACCAATGTTTTGGACCAGGGTGGTGCTGTGGACATAGCATATCTTGATTTCAGCAAGGAATTTGAAACAGTTCCACACAATGATCTAATACAAAAGATGTACAAGCTAGGACTTAACCATTGGAAGGTTCAGTTGATAAGCAGTTGGCTAAATGATAGATAACAGAGTGTGGTTGTAAATGGGGTTCATCCAGACAGAGAGCAGTCACTAGTGGTGTACCACAAGGCTCCATACTGAGTCCTGTTCTATTTAATCTATATAAGTGATATAACTAAAGGTTTGTTGGTCAAGGCATGTATTTTTCTGATGATACAAAGGTGTGCAATAGGGTTGACATCCCTGGAGGTGTCTGTAAAATTGAACTTGATCTGGCATTGCTGGAAGATTGGTCAAAGAGGTGGAAACTGCAGTGCAATGTTTCTAAATGTAAAAGAATGCACATAGGGAAAAAATAAACCCTTGAGAAAGTACAACATTGGGGGTACAGTGATGGCCAGCACTACAGAGGAAAAAGATTTGGGGGTACTTATTACAGATGATTGCAAAATGAGCAAACTGTGACCAGGCAGTGGGAAAAAGTGAATAGAATTCTAGGATGCATCAATAGAGGGATCACCAGAAGAAGGAAGGAGGTCCTGATTCCCCTATATAGATCTTTAGAGAGACCTCATTTAGAACACTGTGTCCATTTCTGGAGACCACACTTACAAAAAGATATTGATAAAATAGAATGAGTTCAGAGACTGGTGACAAACATTGTGAAAGGTGTGGGGGATAAAACATATCAAGAGCAACTTCAGGAACGTAATATGTACAGTGTGGAGAAAAGAAGGCAAAGGGGAGACATGATTGAAACCTTTAAATACATCAAGTGGGTGAATAAGGTTCAGGAGGGCAGTTTTTTCAAAATGAAACCAAAATCAAGAACACAGGCACAAGACCTTAAACTAACTGGATGAATTTTCAAAACGAATCTTAAAAAAGTATTATTTTACTGAAAGGGTAGTTTGGATGCTTCGAACAAACTTCCAGCAGAGGTAGTGAGCCAGTTAACAGTAAATGGTTTCAAACATGCTTAGGATTAACGTAGATCAATACTAAGAAATAAGAAAAAAAAATATATCTGCCGTCACTTTTCTGTGTTTCTATGCAATAAAAATCTGTCAGGTGTTTTAATCTCTCTCCACTCTATACAAAATAAATACGTTTTGCCTTTAGGTATACTTTAATACATTGATAAATGAAATATATGAGAGTTGTTTTGCCTGCCAAAGTGTCAGAAGGGTCTGGTGTCACCCAGGGTTCTCACCCATGAAGGCTCCAAGTTATCTGTTCTGAGTGGAGAAAACTGGCTTTGCCGTTTTCTCCAGGATTAATAAGTCGTGGATTGGGTCCTGGAGTCCAGGGAATTTGTAGACACTTTTGATGAAGTCCCCAGCCCTGGGTCCACATTTTGTTGACAGCAAGCAGCTTGCAGCTTGGCACAGGCCTTATATTTGAGAGCTGACTAATGTTCATGGCTCTTCACTCACTAGAAGAGTTGTGCTGCAGAAGGCGGCAGTGTGTGTATTAATACATTAGCAGTGGGTGTCTGTGATTCTGGTCTAACCAGGCCATCTTGCATGAAGGTAAAAGATTAGTGTTGGTGCAGTAAGAGACTAAGCAGTACAGATAGCTAGAAGGCTATTCTTTGTGCTGTATCGTGTGTAATACTTAAAGCGGAATTCCACTCAAAAATGGAAACTTCAGTTTTCTGGATTCCCCCCACCCCCTCCGGTGTCACATTTGGCACCTTTCAGAGGGGAGGGGCCCCTCCTCCGACCCCCCTGCTGTCTTCTGGGAGACACACAGGTCCCAGAAGACAGCAGGGACCACTCAGAATGTGTAGCGCGACTTGCGCATTAGCAGTAGGGAACCAGACTGTGAAGCCGCAATGCTTCACTTCCTGATTCGCTTACTGAAAATGCTGGCGCCTCCATCCGGGAGTCGAGGGACAGGTTGGCTTCGGGTGAGGACATCGCGGGGCCCTGGACAGGTAAGTGTCTTCAGCTACAGTATTTGTAGCTGCTGACTTATAATTCTTTTTTTTTGGTGGAACTCCGCTTTAAGCTCCTGCATGGGAAAATTCCTGTAAGGATCTTTTCTTTTAAATAAAAGTGGGCAGAAAAGCCCTTAAAGCCCAACTTCAGGAAAAGTCCTCTCTTGCAGTGGGGCTGCATCTGCACTGCAAGAGCTAACTGCTTGTTTAGGGGATAGTAAGAGCACTTTTACTTACCCAATCCCTACTCCCCCAGCAAACATCTTTCCCTAATGCTCTTGCAGTGGACATTCCCTCTGTGTCTTTACTCGCACAATGCCAGAATATTTTGTTTCAAAACGTACATATATTGCTAAAAGCTTAGTTCAAATTCATAATAGCAGTTTCTCCCCTGTTGGTAATTCATTTTGATAAAAAATCTAGATATGGTAATGTGATCATGCATAAAGAACAATACTAATTCATGTATGTTTTTGCAAGGCAAAAGTGACTTTAGAGAGAATATTTAATATGCACTATAAACACCTGTCACATGTGCAACTTAAAGTATTAGGATACACACTTGAAAAATGACACTTCTAACCCATTTGGCCAGAGGAAACAAAACCAATATCTTTTGACACAAAGCAGAGGACCAATCACTAACCCTGTAAGTGGTCCATAAGCTACTGGTAAATGATGTAGAGTAATGAATATGTACAGTATGTGTCTGCACTATGAGAATCAGCACTGTATAAATATTGTATTCTATTTATAAAAATAAAACAACTTTACCCTTACAAATTCTAATTTATTAAGTGTTATAATAACCATATTTTCGGGGGGCGTGGCTTGGCGCGCAACGGAGATGGCAGCTTGCTAGAGGAGCTCCGGAGAAACCGCAGCCTAACACCCGCTCTTTGACACTATACACCCCCGATAATGAGCAAACTTGGATACCGAACACCACACACCAGGTCACGGAAGTCGGCAGCAGCCTTGAAGGGACGGAACATCTCCGACTTATTCAAAAGCCAGTCCCGCTCGCTCGGGAGTACAGGCCCCAAGATGGCGCCGACGCGTGCAACGGAGGACTTCAGTGAGGACTCCCAATCGGCTACAGAGGATAACGGTAGGGGACCCTCACACCCCAATCTCCCCCTGACGTACTCCGACATGGCCATAATAGCGGCAGACATTAAATCGTCCTTTTCGGCGGCCATCACGGATCTTAAGTCCAGCCTCATGGTACTAAATGACCGCATGATAGACGCTGAAACCGCGGGGAAACAGAGGGAAAAGGCTATCCACAGATTGGACAGGGTCACTCTTTCCCATTCAAACCACTTCATCGAGATGAACAGACATTTAGAGGACCTCGATAACAGGGGGAGGAGGTGCAATATAAGGGTCAGGGGCATACCCGAGACGGTGGAAGCCGACCAAATCAACCCGGCCCTCAGACGAGTGTTTAATAGCCTATTGGAACGGCCGGAGGACACAGACATAGAATTTGTCCGGGCGCACAGAGCCCTGAGGGCCAGGGGGCCTGATAACATGCCACCAAGGGATGTAATATGTTGCTTACAAAGCTTCACACTAAAGGAGGAGATAATGCAAAAGGCACGCAGAAACGAGCAGATCATATTTAATGGAGAAACCATAATGCTCTTTCAAGATCTCTCCCAAATAACACTGAGAAACAGAAGGGCCCTCCGCCCCCTGCTGGACAGACTCCGTGAGAAAGATCTCAGATACACATGGAGGTTCCCCTTTGCTCTGATTGTGATGCACAATGGCAGGCAACACGCACTAAGGTCACCAGAAGACTTAGAGGAGTTCTGCACCGCACTACATCTGGGTCCTGTAGACCTCCCTGAATGGTATCAAGAATTCCGCTTACCTCCCCTGGATCGCAGTCCTCCGGGCTCACCACTGACCTCCCCTGAGAAAAGACACCAGAAGAAGAAGCTGAAGCAAAGCCGCCCCAGCGGCTCGATAGCAGGCACACCGAACAACAGCAGAGCCCATGCCTCCAGAGCACGAGACGATGAGTCCTAGTTACATGAGCCGATATACATCTGTATTGCAGTCCACGATGCTACCTGAGACCATGAAAGTACAGGCTGACTTGATCAGTCCTACACCTCTGCTCCACTCATAAACTTCCACACTATAAGGGAATACCCACAAGCTTTACAACCCACCGTAAGTTTATAAGAAACATCTTATTTCCTGAAGCCACTTAACGCATCCATACACACCACGAGGGCGCAGCGGCTGAATGCTGAAACTAACCACACGGAGATGGTCGCCGAAGCGCTTGTCTCCTAAACAGATCGCGGCCATAGCTGGTGAACTTCTCCCATAGATGCGACTCGAGGTTGATACACTAATACACCCACGCAGATAAGCCGACTTCAATGGGTGAAGTGACTGGAGCTGGGGAGCGACACAACGAGGAACACAAACAGAACAGGACTCTTTCTTTTCCTTTTTCCCTTTTTTTTTTTTTTTTATTTTTGCCTGTCTCTCATGGTCATTGGGACTATAGGTGTATATGATGTACTACTGAAATGCTTCTATACCTCCAAAATGTTATGTTAAGTTTACCGTTTTAATAGTCCAATTGAATTGAATATAGAATCCACTATGGTATTAGCTGAAGAGCCAACAGATTGATAGGCTCTACAGTGTCAAAGAGCCCAACCAACACCTTTCCATTGCCACAATAGGTTGCGGTCTCCCACCCTCCACCCTGTGTGACCACTACTCTTTAGCCAGTAGACCCGCCTGCTCTGCTTTGTCAGAAAGAGGTGCAGCCTCCCTCCAACCCCCAAAAGGGTGTCCTGTCGAGACCATTGTCACAACAGGACACACTATACTGACACCTATTCGATAGGATACTATTGCATAGGTCTGAACCTATTCACTCTCTTAACCATCCCCCACCCCCACCTTTACCCTCAACCTTTTAATTTGACAGGTCGGTGTTCGCACCGGTTGACACGCAACAGACATACTCAGTGAAGTCGATTACTAGCTTGTATTTTTACTTTCTCTCTTGCCGTTTGTCTAACGCTTTGCCATTGAGTGTCGCCCACAGGAACCGTCTCTCTGAGTCTCTCCGTTCCGGAACCATGGCATACTCCACACTGAGCCAACACGCAACGGTCATCTCACACAATGTACAAGGCCTAAATATACCAGAAAAAAGGTCATCCTTACTGAGGGGACTTAAGAAAGGTAGGCCGCACTTCGCTTTTTTACAGGAAACCCACTTTAAGTCGTCGGGCATACCCAGGCTCACTGATTCCTTCTTCACAGAAGCCTATCATGCTACTAATGACCAAGCCAAGACGAAGGGGGTCTCGATACTGATTAGTAGAGAGGCTCCCTTCGTCTTCAAAGACAAACTGATAGATCCGGAGGGCAGATATATTTTCCTTAAAGGTCTCTATAATGGCAACCCGGTCACATTAGCTAACGTCTACTTTCCCAATAGATTGCACCTATCCTTCTGCAGGAAATTAATGCGCATGTTAGAAGGTTTTAGTGAAGGCTGCATTATTCTAGGAGGAGATTTTAATCTACCTTTGAACCCAACATACGACACCTCCACGGGCAAATCACATATGGCCTACAAAATGTTAAAATCATTTAAGAAGCTCCTACACACCCTACATCTGATCGACGCTTGGCGTTTCCTCCACCCTGAAGGGAGGGATTACACTTTCTACTCGGCGCCCCACACTAAGTACACCAGGATCGACTATTTATTTATCTCCCGCAGAGACTTGCACCTACTTTCCAAAGCTGAAATAGGGATCCAATCATTATCTGATCACTCCCCCATATCTATCACACTCTCCACTGTACCCCCAGGGAAAAGCCCCCCTACGTGGAGACTAAATTCCTCCCTATTGACTGACCACACTCTTCTACCAGAAGTGACCTCTCATCTGAGAGACTATTTTAAGCACAACAATACGCAAAGCATGGATCCATTAATGATCTGGGAAGCACACAAGTGCACAATAAGGGGAATTCTAATGAGAATGGGATCCCAACGCAAAAAAGACAGAGATAGGGAAATCATTAGACTAACAAACAAAATATCCCAACTTGAATCACAACACAAGCTATCCCTAACCAAGACTGTGGCGAAGGAACTGATGGACACACGCAAAACACTACAACAATCTTTGGAGGCCATCTCCAAACGACTCCTATTCTTCAAACGCAAGGTGTACTATGAGTACGGTGACAAGACAGGCAAATTTTTAGCCAGGGCACTAAAAGGTCCCCGTCTCCGGAACCACATCGCGGGCATAACTAACAGGGAAGGCAGACTAGAGATTACGGATGACCAGATTTCCAAACACTTTCAAGACTACTACACGCAACTATACAACCTCCCCCAACAACACAGACCAACCGACCTGACTGAAGGCAGGAAGGAACTTATACAGAATTACCTGACTACTTCCAAAATGCCGAAATTGTCAGAAGCAGACAGTGAACTCCTCGACCAACCCATAACATCAGATGAAGTCCAATCAGCAATTAGAGAGTTGAAAACAGGGAAAAGCCCAGGTCCAGACGGATATACATCTATCTACTATAAGACATTCACCGATATACTGGCAGGTCCCCTAACAAGAGCCTTAAACTCCTTCATGCTTCCAAGGGAAAACACAAAATCACTCCTAGAAGCCCACATCACAATACTGTTAAAGCCCGACAAGGAACCCTCCCAATGCACGAGCTATAGACCAATCTCACTGCTTAACCTAGACGTGAAAATAATGGCGAAAATCATCGCCAACAGACTGAAACCTTGCTTACACACTTTGATAGGCCCAGAACAGGCAGGATTTATGCCTGGAAGGGAGGCGAGAGATAACGTGACAAAGTCACTCAACCTTATCCACGCTGCCCATGTGCGAAAAATCGAAGGCCTTCTCCTCTCCACGGACGCGGAGAAGGCCTTCGATAGAGTAGCCTGGGATTTCATGTTGGGGACATGTAGGTACGTAGGATTAGGCACACATATGATGTCATGGATAGAGACCCTCTATAGGAACCCAACGGCTAGACTCCGCATTAACGGAACTTTATCAGATACGGTGCATATAGCCAATGGCACCCGACAAGGGTGTCCACTATCACCCATCCTGTTCATTTTATCGCTAGAACCCTTTATCCGGATGGTAGGATTAAATCCTAGTATCCAAGGATTCCACATATCAAATTCGAACTACAAGATAGCCGCATACGCGGATGATTTACTGTTTTTTCTAACCAACCCCCACGTATCTCTCCCTAACCTCTTAAAGGAATTCTCCTTATATGGTTATTTATCAAACCTGAAAATCAATTTGTCCAAGTCAGAGGCCTTAAACATAAACGTACCCGAAGACATGCATAAACTAGTAAAAAACAACAACCCATTCAGATGGGTAACTAAAGCACTTAAATATCTGGGGGTTTGGCTACCTCCACGAATCAGCCAGGTATATGAATGCAACTTCCCACCGCTTCTTAAAACAATATCATCAGATCTGGCAGGGTGGCACCCCAAGAACTTTTCGTGGTTTGGCAGGGCTGCCATTTGCAAAATGGTAGTTCTTCCCAAACTGTTATACCTCTTTAGGACTCTACCCATACACATACCCTCAGCATTTTTTAAACAACTGCAATCCACTCAGAACCAATTCGTGTGGGCCCACAAACGAGTACGCATCAGAGTCACACTGTTATATCAACCCAAAGAGAGAGGAGGGATGGGATTGCCAAATTTTAAGCAGTACTACCACGCCGCACATATAGCCAGGATAATAGACTGGCACTGCCATGATAACATCAAGGACTGGGTGACCCTGGAGAATGACTTATGCTCACTCCAGCTGAGATACTCCCCATGGATCCCAGAGCCCCACTATCCACAGGACCTAAAGCAACATCCCTTGATTAACACTACCCTAAAAGTCTTTCACCTAGTAGTTAAAAATTCCAAATTATCCACCCCCTTGAGTCCACTCACGCCTATCTACCAAAACCCTGATTTCCCACCGGGCGGAGACAGACGGTTCCTGAGGGCGACAAACCCACGCTCGCCTCTCCTTGCCACACATTGTTTTCAAAACGCACAAATTAAGGACTTCGCGTCCTTACAGATGGATAATAGCCTACAACACATGCCGATGTGGTCTTACTTCCAATTACGTAGCTACCTCAATCAGAGGCCTCACAAAGAATACTTCACTAAAAGTTTGACAGAAATGGAATCAGTGTGCCTGGAAGGTAGCCCTGTACAGAAAGCCACCTCACTAGCTCATGCGTGGTTACAAGACTCAGATGACTGCCCGACGGAGAGACTCAGAGAGAAATGGTCAGGAGCCTTGGGCATAGGGATAACTGACGAGCAATGGCAAAAGGTATGCATCTTAACACATAAATGTTCTCTGAGTACCAGAACGCAAGAAACCGCCTATAAATTGTTAACGCACTGGTATGCTACACCTGATAAAGTAAATAAATGGTACCCACAGTCGTCAGACCAATGCTGGCGATGTCAGAAGGAGACAGGAACTCTGCTACACATTTGGTGGCAATGCCCCATGATAACCCAATATTGGACAAAGGTAAGAGAGATAATCCAGCATATCACAGAGACCTCTATGAAGTTAGACGCAGCTTGTTGTTTACTCCATGTCACCTCGTTCTCGCTCAAGCGATATAAAAAATCACTGACTAGACACTTACTGAACGCGGCTAAAGCCCTTATACCGCTACACTGGAAGTCTACCAGCACCCCAACAGTCAAAGACTGGTTAGCGAAAATTAAGGACATTTGTGACATGGAGGAAACTATAGCACAGTCAAAGGACTCTGTTGAAAAATTTCACACAACTTGGATGCCATGGCTCACCTTTAGATACACACAACATTACGAAGACCTCAGGAAGAGTGTTACTGATTCCTGATCCGGTGATCAGCCATTCTAATTTATTAAGTGTTATAATAACCATATTTTCCCAAGAACATGAAAGAACACCATGGTAACATAAATCTACCACTTTATATGCATGGAATATAGTTGATATAATTAGTGATGAATTTTGCTTTAACATGTTCTTAACCAAAAAGTGTAAAAACACATTGAATACTGAGCACTTTTATCTGTTTTCAACCTCGCTGTTACTATGTTGTATAATTACTTTTCCTTTTATCATCTCCTTTTTTGTTCTGGTGCAGTATAGCACAACTTGACATATAAGTACCTATAATAAATATAAATGCATTGAATCAGGGCTTTACATATCGGGATCGTTGCATTTTAATGTCCAGTTGGTAAAGGTAGCTTGAACAACTATGTGGATTCTCATCAAATAGTTTATTTTCTATGCCTAGTTGTTTAACCTACTGTTGTAAATCGAGAAACTTTAAAATCACGTGAATGTCAGAGGTCAACTGCACTAATCTCACTTAATTTTGCTGTTTGACCCTTGAATTCTTCAACACAAGCCCTAAAGTAAATCAACCAATTTTAACCACTTGAAGTTGACAGAGGCTACAGTAAACTCATACATTACAAAGTACATGGCTTTATATCTCAAATACCACTATATGATAGTTTATCTCTGGTGAATAGGCTATGTTATCACAAAAAAACATTGAAAATATCTGTCTTCACATGAAATTCCTTTTCATGTGCCTTAAAATATCATTCAAACGAAAGCTGAGATTACATGCATCAAATGTAAAGGGTGACAGATAAGTAGAAGATTAATTCAACAGATATGTCAAAGGACACTAAAAGGTCATAAATCACCCAGAGATAGAATAGGTCATTGTTATAACCATATGAACACTTGTGTAAATATGTGTATAATATTAGATATTTAATATTATGTATACATAACTAAGCATGACATTGGATAATTATATGAGCTGAAGAAAGCAATTACCTATAACTAGTGAAAAAAATTGTGTTTCAGAATAATTATACCCCTCCTAATCAGTTGCTGTTCTAGTAAAATATATTATGTTAAGTGATACTTTACACATGGCTTTGAGTTGACAAGGAGCTGATTAATACTGTTTGCAAAGCAAAAAATGCCATGTTTTCGATATATATATATATATATATATATATATATATATATATATTTCGAAAACATGGCATTTTTTGCCATATATATACACACAGTATCTCACAAAAGTGAGTACACCACTCATATTTAGTAAATATTTTATTATATCTTTTTGTGTGACAACACAGAAGAAATTACACTTTGCTACAATTTAAAGTAGTGAGTGTACAGCTTGTATAACAGTGTAAATTTGTTGTCCACTCAAAATAACTCAACACACAGCCATTAATGTCTAAACCTCTGGCAACAAAAGTGAGTACACCCCTAAGGCTCTGTTCACACCTAGGCATTTTTGGGCATTTTTCTGCTGTGAGCGTCAGCTTTAAAAATGCCCAACAAGACAAATCCCATTCATTTTAATAGCCCCGGTTCACATCTGAGCGTTCTGTCACCTGAAGCAAAATGCCCACCGCACATAAAAGTACAGGAGCTTATTTTTTGGCAGATTACAGGCGTTTTCGGCTTTTTACATTGTTGACATTTTGACCTGCACAAAATTGCGGCAAAATCGTGGCAAAAATTCTGCGACTCTGTGAATGCAGCCTTAGTGAAAATGTCCAAATTGGGCCCAGTTAGCCATTTTCCCTCCCCGGTGTTATGTGACTCGTTAGTGTTACAAGGTCTCAGGTGTGAATAGGGAGCAGGTGTGTTACATTTGGTGTTATCGCTTTCACTCTTTCATACTGGTCACTGGAAGTTCAACATAGCACCTCATGGCAAAGAACTCTCTGAGGATCTGAAAAAAAGAATTGTTACTCTACATAAAGATGGCCTAGGCTTTAAGAGGATTGCCAAGACACTGAAACTGAGCTGCAGTACAATGGCCAAGACCATGCAGTGATCAGAACAGGCCTTGCCATGGTCGACCAAAGAAGTTGAGTGCACGTGCCCAGCGTCATATCCAGAGGTTGTCTTTGGGAAATAGACGTATGAGTGCTGCCAGCATTGCTGCAGAGGTTGAAGGGGTGGGGGGTCAGCCTGTCAGTGCTCAGACCATATGCCGCACACTGCATCAAATTGGTCTGCATGGCTGTCGTCCCAGAAGGAAGCCTCTTCTAAAGATGTTGCACAAGAAAGACCACAAACAGTTTGCTGAAGACAAGCAGACTAAGGACATGGATTACTGGAACCATGTCCTGTGGTCTGATGAGACCAAGATAAACTTATTTGGTTTAGATGGTGTCTAGCGTGTGTGGCGGCAACCAGGTGAGGAGTACAAAGACAAGTATGTCTTGCTTACAGTCAAGCATGCTGGTCGGAGTGTCATGGTCTGGGGCTGCATGTGTGCTGCCGCAACTGGAGAGCTACAGTTCATTGAGGGAACCATGAATGCCAACATGCTGTTGACATACTCAAGCAGAGTATGATCCACTCCCATTGGAGACTGGGCCGCAGAGCAGTATTCCAACATGATAACAACCCCAAACACACCTCCAAGATGACCACTGCCTTGCAGTGGCGGCTGGTGCTCAAAATTTTTGGGGGGGGCGCAAACAAACAGCCTCATTGTGCCATCAAACGCTGCCACTGTGCCCATTAAACGCTGCCACTGTGCCCATTAAATGCTGCCACTGTGCCCATCAAACGCTGCCACTGTGCCCCAAGTGCTGCCACTGTGCCCATCAAACGCTGCCACAGTGCCCCAAGTGCTGCCACTGTGCCCCAAGTGCTGCCACTGTGCCCCAAGTGCTGCCATTGTGCCCCAAGTTCTGCCATTGTTCCCCAAGTGCTGCCATTGTGCCCCAAGTTCTGCCATTGTGCCCCAAGTGCTGCCACTGTGCTCCAAACGCTGCCACTGTGCCCCTTAAGTGCTGCCACTGTACCCCTTAAGTGCTGCCACTGTGCCCCTCAAGTGCTGCCACTGTGCCCCCTGCCTGCCCTCTGCACTTACCTTGTCCCGGTGTGCAGCTGGTGACGGCGTCAGGCGACGAGCGGTGTCTCCGTCGGATGTCTTCTCCCGCGCTCCTCCTGTCTTCTGCTATGATTGGACGCCTAGCGTCCAATCACAGCGCCTGTGACTTCAGCCAATCAGGTGACAGGTAACAGACCTGGCAACCTGATTGGCTGAGAGGCGGGTCTGTGTTAGGGAAGCGATGTATTCGCTTCTCTAACACAATACTGTGTAAGCAGCGAACGCACAGCAGTGCGCCCGCTGTTTACACTTAGGGAAGCCTATTAGAGCACACCGCTCTAATAAGGTCCCCTATTAGAGCTTACAGCTCTAATAGGGGCGCTTCCAGCAACACCCCCCCCCCCACTGTAATTCAGATGCCCAGCGCCCGATCAGGGGCCGGACACCTGAATAGGGGGCGGCAGCGGTGACAATAGATAGATTCATGCAATGCATGAATCTATCTATTGGTTATAGAGCGGTGCAGGAGAGGGGGGGCGGCGCTCCTGCGCCCTCTATGCACGCACCGCCACTGCTGCCTTGCTAAAGAAGCTGAGGGTAAAGGTGATGGACCAGCCAAGCATGTCTCCAGACCTAAACCTTATTGAGCATCTGTGGGGCATCCTCAAATGCAAGGCAGAGGAGCGCAAGGTCTCTAACATCCACAAGCTCTGTGATGTCATCATGGATGAGTGGAAGAGGACTCCCTGTGAAACTGTGAAGCTCTGGTGAACTCAATGCCCATGTGGGTTAAGGCAGTGCTGGAAAATAATGGTGGCCATACAAAATATTAACACTTTGGGCCAATTTGGACATTTACACTTAGGCCCCTTTCACACTGGGGCGCTTTGCAGGCGCTACAGCGTTAAAAATAGCGCCTGCAAAGTGCCCTGAAACAGCCGCTGCTGTCTCTCCAGTGTGAAAGCCCGAGGGCTTTCACACTGGAGCGGTACAATTGCAGGACGGTCAAAAAATTCCTACAAGCCGCATCTTTGGAGCGGTGTATTTACCGAACAATGGGGGCAGCGCTGCAAACCCGCCTGCAAAGCTTTGTGGCTGGTTTTAATCCTTTTTCGGACGCTATTGGGGGTTAAAACCGCACCCCCAGCTGCTGAATAGCTCTGTTAAAACGATGGTAAAGCGCCGCTAAATATAGAGCCGCTTTACCGCCAGCGCCCGCAACGCTTCAGTGTGAAAGTAGCCTTATGCCGCGTACACACGATCGGAATTCTCGTCGGAAAAAACTCTGACAGTTTTTTCCGACGGAATTCCGCTCAAGCTGTGTTGCCTACACACGATCACACCAAATTCCGACGGTCAATAACACAGCAGCATAAAACACGTTCGACAGCACTATAAAAGGGAAGTTTAATGCTTCCGAGCATGCGTCGAATTGTTTCCGAGCATGCGTCGGAATTTTGCGTGTCGGAATTGCATACACACGATGGGAAAATCCGATAGAAAGGTTTTCCGTCGGAAAAATTAAGAACAGGTTCTCAATCCAAAGTCCGTCGGAAATTCTGACAGAAAAAGACCGTTGGGCATACACACAGTCGGAAAATCCGATGAAAGCTCCCATCGGACTGTTTTCATCGGAAATTACGACCGTGTGTACGCCGCATTAGAGGTGTACTCACTTTTGTTGCCAGTGGTTTAGACATTAATGGCTGTGTGTTGAGTTATTTTGAGGGGTCAGTAAATTCCACTGTTATACAAGCTGCACACTCACTACTCTGTAGCAAAGTGTGATTTCTTCAGTGTTGTCACATGAAAAGATATAATACAAAATTTACAAAAATGTAAGGGGTGTATTCACTTTTGTGATACTGTATATATATATATATATATATATATATATATATATATATATATATATATATATATATATATATATATATATATATATATATATATATAGTGAGCAAACAGAAGAAAAATTTAAATGAAATCAATATTTGGTGTGACTACCCTCTGGCTTCAAACCAACATCAATTCTTACACTTACACACTTTACACACTTGCACAATGCCAGGGAAAAGGGTAGGATTAGAGCGAGGGGTATTCATCAGTCATTACCTGAAATAGAAATAGCTGTGTAGGAGGCTTGAAACAGAGTGAGGAGCAGCAAAACTCTGCTACTAAGGTGAGGTTTTGTAAGACAGTTTTAATGTCACAGGTAGGGCTGCAACTAACAATTATTTTATAATCAATTAGTTGGGCGATTATTGTTTCGATTAATCGATTAATCGGATAAAATCATGAAAGATTAAAAATATAAAAAATACCTGAAATACTATTCTGCAGATTTTCAGACAGGACTGTAATATTATAATGCATGCACCAATAATGGGTCATTATTCCTCCCGGGAACACCACTGATGGGGCACTATTCCTCCCGGGAACACCAATGATGGGGTACTATTCCACCCGGGAACACCAATGATGGGGTACTATTCCTCCCAGGAACACCCATGATGGGGCACTATTTCTCCCAGGAACACCAATGATGGGGCACTATTCTACCCAGGAACACCAATGATGGGGCACTATTCCACCCGGGAGCACTAATGATGGGGCACTATTCCACCCGGGAGCACCAATGATGGGGCACTATTCCTCTTGGGAACACCAATGACGGGGCACTATTCCTCCCGGGAACTCCAATGATGGGGCACTATTCCTCCAGGGAACTCCAATGATGGGGCACCGCCGCCTTGTACACAGCATTCACTGGGACAGAGGTGGTACTGGCAGGGAGGAAGGTGCTGTTAGACCAACTAATTGATAATGAAAATCATTGACAATGATTTTCATTATCGATTATTGTCGATTTTATCAATTAATCATTGCAGCCCTAGTCAACAACAAGGCACAAGGGTTCTTACCCTGATGAAGTCACGTAAATAAGAGATACAATGCATCAAGTGGAGCCTGGTGACATCTCTTTCAGTCTGGAGCAGAAACTTTAAGTCACTGTTGCTTAATGCGATTGACTTTTATACAACATGCGAGTGTGCTGTTATGCTGGTTATTGATTTAAAAGTTAAATTAAAGTTAATACACTATTGAAAGCCTAATATTTAAAGGGAACCAGACAACTTTTATTCATTGTTACAGTGGAGGCGGTAATGTGCAGATGATACATAATTCCACAGGATTATGTGCTTATTGACCTGTATATTTTGCTAGTTGGTGGTGTAGCTTGATATTAAAGGTGGAGCACTGGCACAGATATAAATTTGAATGAACAGAGGACTTATTTATTGGAATTTGGATTGGGATGGTCATATTTATTGAAATATATGCATTATATTTGTTATACTACATGTAAGACATGTGGCCAAAAAGCCACACCTCCAACGTGGAAACAAGGCTAATTGACTTAACTCAACTATGCATGAAAACATAAGGACTGGGGTGCAGGAGAATGGCAGCAGGTGCTCTGGACTGAGGAGTCAAAATTCTAAATATTTGGCTGTACCAGGAGGCAGTTTGTTCGCTGAAGGACTGGAGAGTGATACAATAATGAATGTCTGAAGGCAACAGTTTAGCACGGTGGAGGTTCCTTGCAAGTTTGGGGCTGCATTTCTGCAAATTAAGTTGGAGATTTGGTCAGGAACAATGGAGTCCTTAATGTTGAAATATACAAGCAGATACTTATCCATCATGCCATACCATCAGGGAGGTGTGTAATTGGCCCCAAATGTATTCTGCAGCAAGACAACAATGCCAAACGTACAGCTAGTGTCATTGTGAACTATCTTTAGCATTAAGAACAAGGAGTCCTGGAAGTGATGGTTTGGCCCCCACAGAGCCCTGGTCTCAACATCATTGAGTCTGTCTGGGATAACATGAAGAGACAGAGGGATTTGAGGCAGCCTACATCCACAGAAAATCTATCTTTAGTTTTTTTTTGGGGGGGTTCATGGCCAGGGAACCCCCCATACCTTAATTCCATTGAGAACTTGTAGTCCATCCTCAAGAGGTGGATGAACACAAAGAACCCCACGTATTCTGACAAACTTCATGCATTGATTATACAAGAATGGGCTGCCATCAGTAAGGATGTGGCCCAGAAGTTGATTGAAAGCATGCCAGGGGGAATTGCAGAGGTCTTAAAAAAGAAGGGTCAGCATTGCAAATATTGACTCTTTGCATAAACCTAATGTATTTGTCAATTAAAGCCTTTGACACTTATGAAATGCTTGTAATTATACTTCATTATACCATAGTAACATCTGATAAAAAGATTTAAAAACACTGAAGCAGCAGACTTTGTGAAAATTATTATTTGTTTCATTCTCAAAATCCCTAAGGACCTTGATTATCTCTTGTACCCCATATATGAAAAGAGATACCATTTGTATCACATATCTTATAATTTAGTACTTTAGTAATGAATATTACATACATGTCAAGAGATACTGTAAATATGCTGAACAAATTACTTCTTCAAAGAGTTCCAAAGACACAATAAATTAGCACCTATTATATACAAGCTCTATACAATGCATGATCTATGCTTATTAAGACCCCAGCAATGAGTGTGAAACTGCTATTATGTAGTGTACAATAATTAACTTTCATGTGAATGTACATCCGCTGTGCAATAAAGTGTGCAGACACATACCAAAGTGCACTATAATGTGACTGCACATATACCGTATGCACAACCACTGCCATAGGCAAGATGTCAATCTCTGTTTCAGTGTCAAACAGGGAGATGGATATTCTCAATATTCTCACATGAATTGGAAGTTTCAGTATCCTCCTATATGGAGGAATAAATTAATGGCAAGACTGGCTGTTGATAAAGCAACTCCACAATTCCAAAGTTAAAATAGTTCAACAGAGAGCCAGATTTCTGTGACTAAATTAGTCAATTGTGCACAGTTGATGTAACTGAATATTATTTTCTTAAACTGTCATATCACAGTAACAAATAATCCACAGTATATGTCACAATGCACATCATTAATGTATATACAAGCAGTTACTAGAGTAACAATCCACAGTATATGTCAGCATACACATCAGTAATGTAAATAAGCAATCATTAAAGTAATAGCTCACAGAGATCAAAGAGCTGTACACTGCACATGACTAAGTCAGCAATATTAGTGAAAAGACATTTTTTTTTGGTCTTTGCTTTTTTTTGAACAGTGTTCTTGGATATGCAATAGGGTACCATCGTAGAAACCAACAGTGAGGAAGAAATATAACCTATATTTTATTTAATATTAGGGATAATAATTGTAGTCGAGCAAGCAAATGGTTGCAAAACTGTTCCCGGTATGGGCTCAGCCGGTCTATGACAAGATGGCAGTCAATGCCTGATTTACATTTTCAAAGATTGATTTTGGTAGGATGTCTTTGGTCTGCTGGCAATTGATGCCGCTGTTTTTGCCAGTTCTAGGCAGTAGAGAGCAGGGTGCAAGACTTAGAGCTGTCTACTCTCTACTATGTCTGCTCTACTACTCCCACATTATTATTTTAGCAAATGTCTAAAAGCAAGGCTACCTAGTGGTGATACACTTATAACGCAGGGAACAAGGAAGCATGTATCTTGCAATAACTACTAGTCTCTCTGATTCTGCATCATTTAAAGTCAGTGCAACTTTCTGTCTGTCTCTCTGCTCTCAAGATAATATATAGCACTGCGATATGTTATCTCACACATACAAAATAAAGAATGATATGGAGCATTTGACCTTGGTTGTTAGATAAGGAAGTATTTGTGAGAACAAGGAGGATCATCTGGTTGAAGAGGTCATTCTAACCATCTCTGAGACGTTTTCTTCCTTGTATAGTGGTTGTGCTACATTATCATGGATGTTTGCCAAGCTAACTCAAAGAGCTATAAAAAATCAAGTAGTTGTTGCTACAGGTATAAGTAGTTTTGTACACCTGGTTAAAAAAAGAGGCACCTACGTAGCCTGAAAAATGACTAACAACATGTTCATGCAGGATTCTTGAAGAAAGTGTGATGTTCTATATATTCTGTCTAAGCAAATTTTATACATTTCTTAAAGTAGTTTAACGTGACCAAATGATACAGAAGTCATTACACCACCAACATCTTGCAAATTGCACAAATATAGTTAATAAACAGATGATTGGGGTGTAGGAGGAGGAATAAGAAAAGGCTACATCTTTATAAGTTGGTGATGTGGAGAAACATTTCAAGACTACAGATTTAAATGCAATAACACTGCTGCACTTTAAAGTCCTATGGCCAAAAAGTATCCTGAGCCTCGCATCCTGAAAACATGAGGGCTGTGCTTCATTATATGTTCTAGAGCTGGCCAGTTTACAAGTAGCCCTGCCTCCAATTAACTTTTTTATTTTTTGCTACAGACCATCTAAGTAAGGTACTCTCTTTTCTTCTGTTTCTTCCTTGTTACCCTGAACCGAATTCCATGTCTTATTTGTATTGCTAAAGAAATGAAGAAAAGCTTTGGAATAAAGTCTTTATTGCCCATCCAAATTTTTCCCAAGATCACTACTACCACTACAACTGATAACATTTGTACCTCATGTGCTCTACTTTTCCTAGATCTATACCTAGTCTTAGTAAATTTTCTCATTGCATTGTGCATTTAGTGAGTTTTCTCATGTCTCCTTTTGTTCTTCAACTATAAGTTACTTTTTGAAGAATGCTTTAAAATGCAACTTTTAGTGCTACTTTGACTTGTAACAGACGCACAATCACAAGAGAGTAAAGAAGAAAGACCTCATAGCCATATATCAAAAGAGTGGTCCCTCTTACAATGTATCCAGCTACTATATACTGAGGACTTTTCTGGGAATCCAGCCTTAACCTACCAGAAAGGAAGACTTCAAGAAATGGGTGGAGCATACTATGCACTTATACAGGCATTGGATGAGAGAAGGTCCATGAGACCAAGAAAAAACAGAGGACTACAGAAAGTTTAAGAGAGAATTCCTGGAAGGCAAAGTGGAACCTAAAGCACAGCCAACATAATTAAACTGCCTATAATTACCTTAATATTTCGCAAGATGTACAGTAATTGGGTAAACCAAAAGGCCTCTGTACCAATTTGAGCATATAGTACCTACCAGAGGGGAAGAGGCTATCCTAACTACATTAAGGGGTTGATTTACTAAAACTGGAAAGTGCAAAATCTGATGCAGCTGTACACGGCAGCCAATCAGCTTCTAACTTGAGCTTGTTCAACCTTCAAGATGCACCAGATTTTGGTCTCTTCAGTTTTGGTAAATCAAATCGCTAAATGTCTTGGCAAGTTTCAACACCTATTGCTATTAAAGAAAGCTCTAGATCCTAGGACAGTTGACTAGATCAGAGTGTCACGTTTACCCCAATGCAGGTGGTCAGACACTATAGCTGGCTACTATGTTCTTCACCTATAGCAGCCCCCTTTCCCATAAGGCAAGCATGCCTACCAGTGGTCACCACGCCAGGGCAGGTGTGAACTTAGCAGATAGCATGGTTCTATGACAGTCCAGGTAAAAGGCAGGCTGAGTTCAGGGAATAGCCCAAAATCTGGTCCAAAGTCATACACAGGGAAATCCAGTCTAGCAGAGCAAGGCAGAAAGACAGAGAGCATGATTAGGAACAACACACGTATGACTCTCTATCACATGCATCCAAATGAGGGTTTAGCTTGCTTATAACAGGTTTGAGTTTCCACCCAGAGACTAACCACATCAATCAGCTTGCAGGTGGACAAAGACAGGGAGAATGCCATACTCAAAACCCTGGTGCTGGAATGAGGAGCAGGAGCACTAGACGCTCCTAACAAAGAATACAACAATTCTTAAGGGAGGTGCTAATTGTGATCAAGCTAAAGATTTTTTTTTTTTGGGGGGGGGGGGCAGTGAGAACCTGAAGTATCCTAAGTTGATAAGAATTATGAGAAAAGAAGAAGCTATATTACAGGATAAAAAGAAGAGCACAGGACTGTAGCTGTCTTCTGACATTGGACAAATGAGTGCAGCTGATATCCATTCCAAAATAGCCATGTTGAAGACACAGGTGTCTCAAATGATGGAAGTGTTATTCCTCGTACACACGATCAGACTTTCTGACAACAAAACCTTTTTGTTAGAAGGATGTTGGCTCCAACTTGTCTGATCTGATCGTGTGTACAGGACATAAGACTAAAGTGGTGCCTCTCACTATGGACAACGTTCTTGTGAAGCAGCTATCTGAGTGTGTAATCTTTAGCCCTAGTTCTTTAGCTGCTAGCGTTGGGGTCCAGTCTTTATGGTGGTGCACATGAGTTCAGTCCCAGTAAAACCTGCATGCAGTAAATAATGCTGCTAGTAAGATAGCCAATCCCTATGTGCTCAGTCCTACTGTTCAGATGTCAGCTTACTTCTGGATCTGCCTGGCTGGAGACTTTTAGCAGGTTTATGTGCACACAGAAGCAATTACATGCATACCTTTGCCTCCTCACAGCCAAGAGTAAATCCCTCTGTGTTCAGCCTGTGAAAATACATCTATTTATATCTGATTCGCATTGGGAATTGCAGTTCAATAGCACATAGTAAAGTTTATTTCTTGAACTTCATCTCACATGATTCAGTGCTGCCAACCATCAAGTTTCTTGAGCTGCTTCTGCTTGTCAGGTCCCCCTGGTGGATGGACGCAAGGTAGTGTTAACTCATTCAGCTGAAATCCATTGGGAGACACAGAAAGCACTACAGTGCAGTGCCCTTAATTGCATTCTGTCTCTAGTCAAGCACCTGGCTATCCTTGTAAATGAAAAGCCAGCTATGGTATGTGTTAACCACTTCAGCCCCGGACCAATTGGCAGCCAAAGGACCAGGCCCCTTTTTGCGATTCGGGACTGTGTCGCTTTAACTGACAATTGCGCGGTCGTGTAACATAGCTCCAAAACAAAATTGGCGTCCTTTTTTTCCCACAAATAGAGCTTTCTTTTGGTGGTATTTGATCGCCCCTGCGTTTTTTTTTTTGCGCTATAAACAAAAATAGAGCGACAATTTTGAAAACAATGCAATATTTTTTGCTTTTTGCTATAATAAATATCCCCAAAAAATATATAAAAAAACATTTTTTTTCCTCAGTTTAGGCCGATACGTATTCTTCTACATATTTTTGGTAAAAAAAATCGCAATTATCGATTATTGATTGGTTTGCGCAAAAGTTATAGCGTTTACAAAATAGGGGATAGTTTTATAGCATTTTTATTAATATTTTTTTTTTACTAGTAATGACGACGATCAGCGATTTTTATTGTGACTGCGACATTATGGCAGACACATCGGACATTTTTGACACATTTTTGGGGACCATTGTCATTTATACAGCAATCAATGCTATTTAAATGCATTGATTCCTGTATAAATGACAGTTGTAGTGAAAGAGTTAACCACTAGGGGGAGGGGAGGGGTTATGGGCTGTGACGTGTGTGTGTTTTTTTTACATTAGGGGGCGGGGCTGACGTCTGACCTCATTGATCGGCTTTCCCGATGACCGGGAACAGCCAATCAATGACAGGCAGAGTAGGAAGCGCGGGGAGAGGTTTGTTTACACATACCTCTCCCCGTTCTTCAGCTCCGTGACCCGATCGCGGGACACCAGTGGCGATCGGGTCCGCTGGTCCCGCGGCTGGGGTCACGGAGCTCCCGACCGGGTCGCGAGCGCGCCGCTGGCGGCGGGCGCGCGACCCATGGGCAGGCAATTAAAGGGCCACGTACAGGTACATGATTTTGCCTGCCCGTGACATTTTGCCGCAGTATATCTGCGTTAGGTGGTCGGGAAGCGGTTAAACTGTAGATTAATTTTGACTTTTTATAAAAAAAATTAATCTAATAATAGTGTCCTTGTTGGTAATAAGCACAATGTTGTAAATGTTTACTCATCTTTTATTATCATGCAGAGCATAGAACTTTCTGATCTCTGGGGAATCATACAGTTCAATACAGGCTATTCTGACTCCGATTGTTGTGAAGTGATTATCCCTTGTGAGACTTCTATGCCTGGCCTGTATAAGATATAATCTTATCATCAAGGACAATCCTCATCAGATAGCTTGAACTCACCAAATACCGATTCCATCCACAAGATGCTTTTATTCTGAACATCAGGTTACAGCAGATGACAGGATACAAACAGATGAATATGTTGTAGTATTTATGCGATCAAAAGATGATATTGTCTGTAGCTTACAATGCAGAATACAAAGTCCATAGAAAATGGTTAAGGAACAATCTATATAAATTCTATGCCCCGTTGGGGCAGCACACAGGCAGTTGTGCTTTGGGAATTAACTAACAGATGTGCATGCATATATTTAATTTTGGTTTATTGGTGGGTTGTTGTCAAAATGATGGCTTTGTGGTTGTTATTGAATAATACAAAGCACAATAGCAAGATGCTTATTACCACCTATTACAAAATACTGTAAATTACCTACGTGTCGACTTGACTACCTAAATGTCTACGTTTTTAACTATAACTAAACTAAAAATAGTTGACATCCATGTACTGCCTCACTGAAGTGAAAATATGTACTGTTTAGTCTCCCTTTTACTTTATAATATGCTTTTACTGTAACGTGTAAACTTACAGTCTTCCATAAGAAAAATAGTGATACTATACGTCGTTTCAATACGACAGACTTTGTCAAGAGAATTTAATATGACATGCACTAAAAGATACAACCAAAAACATTTTACATAGGACAAAGAAAAGCACTTGGTAGGTCAAGTGTTATAAATAACTTGTTCTTATTTTTTACATAAAGTTTTACTGCTTAGCAGTCTCATACACACAATTTAAATGTTATTGGCATTTTATGATAAACATAAAATAATAAATTTAAGATAGAAAAGACGGCAAGAATGTCAACAGCTGTCCAGTCAATGGGAAATACACTGCATGCTGTTAAAAGCCTTGAAATATTTCATAAAATGTTTTGAAAAGTAACAGATTTCTAAATCTTATCAGTATGTTTGGTCTAGGTTTTAGTACATTTTAAATATTTTCTATTGTTTACATTATATACAGTATATCAGTTCCACGACGATGTTCAAACTTTATAAGGACCTCTGTAAAACCAGAGGAGCTGCTAGTGGCGCAGAGAAATCTCTTACTGAGAGTTCTCTAAAATTGGTGAAGTAGCAGTATACACCACAATTTTAGTAACTACTGGTAATTGTTTTTATGGCTTATTTTATGTTTGTCCAATTTATAAAAGCTTCCTTGATGGTTTTGATTTCTGGGAAATTTTCAGTTCACCCTGTTTTTTTTTTTGCCTTGCCATTGAGACAGCTTTGAGAAAAATTATGCTTGCATAGTTAGTAAGTCACTGTGATTGTGACAAACCTGTTATTTGTAATACATCTGTTCTCCCTTCCTCCAAGTTTAGGAGGGTTTCCAGGTCACCAGGTGTATTAACCACTTCAGACCCAGAAGGATTTACCCCCTTCCTGACAAGAGCACTTTTGCGGTTCGGCACTGTGTCGCTTTAACTGACAACTGCTTGGCCATGCGACGTGGCTCCCAAACAAAATTGATGTCCTTTTTTTCCCTCAAATCGAGCTTTATTTTGGTGGTATTTGATCACCTCTGCGGTTTTTATTTTTTGCGATATAAACAAAAGCATAGCAACAATTTTTTACTTTTTGCTATAATAAATATCCCCCAAAAATATATAAAAAAACATAATTTTTCCTCAGTTTAGGCTGATACATATTTTTCTACATATTTTTGGTAAAAAAAAAAAATCGCAATAAGCATTTATTGTTTGCTTTGCGCAAAAGTTATAGCGTTTACAAAATAAGGGATAGTTTTATGGCATTTTTATTAATATTTTTTTTTTTACTAGTAATGGCGGCGATCAGTGATTTTTATTGTGACTGCGACATTATGGCGGACACATCGGACATTTTTGACACATTTTTGGGACCATTGGCATTAATACAGCAATCAATGCTATAAAATTGCATTGATTACTGTAAAAATGTCCCTGGCAGTGAAGGGGTTAACCACTAGTGGGCGGGGAGGGGTTAAGTGTGTCCTAGGGGCGTGCTTCTAACTGTCTGGGGGATGGGCTGTGTATGACGTGACACTGATCGCTGCTCTCGATGACAGGGAGCAGGCAATCAGTGTCCTGTCATTAGGCAGAACCTGGAGATGCTGTTTACATCGGTATCTCCCCGTTCTTGAGCTCCGTGATACAAAGCTTGCGACAGGTGAAATTCTATGCCCAGCCGTGCCATTCTTCCGACGTATATATGCCGACAGCGGTCGGCAAGTGGTTAAATCACATGCTGTATATGATAAAAGTTTACTGTTCAGCACACCAGCAATACAAAAATTATACTTTATTCAGCTACTGTAAAATCATGGATAACAGCTTTGTGTTTTGTACTAAACTATGACCTATTTCAAGCAACAGTGACCCAAGGTGACCCCTATATAGCCAACCACATTGCAACATAGTAACATATAAAACACAGACAGGAACTACATTGTAGCATCCCATATTCATCCCACACCAAAGCATAGAATATAAATAAATTCACTTTGCATCAAAGTGAACATATACTGTATATTATAATATATATTTTTAAAAATGTTTAACAAATGCAGTCAGAAATACGAATATAAATGTACTTGTTTAAAAATGGACTGAATTACAAAGAGCAATCGAAGGGAGATGGGTGACTTTGTAGGTGCTAACTGTACAAATCCATACAACAAAATCAGTTAAAAATGAAAATATTTATGATGTCACATAGGTAAGGATAAAAACATGAATGGTAGGTTAATCAGATCCTGTCTAAATTGGCCCTAGTATATGTATGAATGTGGGTTAGGGACCTTAGGTTGTAAGCTCCTTGAGGGTAGGGACTGATGTGAATGTACAATCTATATGTAAAGCGCTGTGTAAATTGACGGCGCTATATAAGTACCTGAAATAAATAAATAATACAAAGTATCAATGTCCATCAAAGGATAGTAAAGGACACTACTTTTCTAGTTACATCGCTCTTTCCACGCTTTATATTTCAACATGTTTCGCCATGAGGCTTCTTCAGGAAAAGGTGTAGTGTAATAGCTACTAAACAGATAAAAGAGCATATGTCAAAGATTGTACAAAAACATGATCAAGTACATATACAGTGCCTTGAAAAAGTTTCCATACCCCTTGAAATTTTCCACATTTTGTCATGTTACAACCAAAAATGTAAATGTATTTTATTGGGATTTTATGATATAGAGCAACACAAAGTGGCACATAATTGTGAAGTGGAAGGAAAACGTTAAATGGTTTTCCTTTTTGTTTACAAATCAATATGTGAAAAGTGTGGCGTGCATTTGTATTCAGCTCCCCTGAGTTAATACTTTGTAGAACCATCTTTCACTGCAATTACAGCTGAAAGTCTTTTTCGGAATGTCTCTACCAGCGTTGCACATCTAGAGAGTGAAGTTTTTGCCCATTCTTTGCAAAATAGGTCAAGCTCTGTCAGATTGGATGGAGAGCGTCTGTGAACAGCAATTTTCAAGTCTCGCCACAGATCCTCAATTGGATTTAGGTCAGAACTTTGCTGGGCTATTCTAACACATGGATATGCTTTGATCTAAACCATTCCATTGTAGCTCTGGCTGTATGTTTAGGGTTATTGTCCTGTTGGAAGGCGAACCTCCGCCCCAGGTTTTCTTCTAAGATTGCCCTGTATTTGGCTCCATTCATTCTCCTATCAACTCTGAACAGCTTCCCTGTCCTGCTGAAGAAAAGCATCCCCACAGCATAATGTTGCCACCACCATGTTTCATTGTGGGGATTTTGTGATCAGGGTGATGTGCAGTGTTTTCTGACACACATAACGTTTTGCTTTTAGGAAAAAAAGTTACATTTTGGTCTCTTCTGACCAAAGCATCTTCTTCCACATGTTTGCTGTGTCCCCCACATGGCTTCTCGCAAACTGCAAACGGGACTTCTTATAACTTCCATTCAAAAATGGCTTTCTTATTGCCACTCTAACATAAAGGCCAGATTTGTGGAGTGCACAACTAATAGTTGTCCTGTGGACAGATTCTGCTTCTCTGATTAATGCTCTCTTTGCTTGGCCTGTCAGTTTAGGTGGGCGGCCATGTCTTGCTAGGTTTGCAGTTGTGCTATACTCTTTCCATTTTTGGATGATGATGATGCTCCGTGCGATGTTCAAGTGGAAAAAAAATTTTTTAACCTAACCCTAAACTTCTCCACATTTTTATCCCTGACCTGTCTGGTGTGTTCCTAGGCCTTCCTGATTCTGTTTGTTCACTAAGGTTTTCTAACAAACCTCTGAGGGATTTACAGAACAGATGTATTTATACTGAGATTAAATTACACACAGGTGGACCATATTTACTAATTAGGTGACTTCTGAAGGCAATTGGTTCCACTAGATTTTAGTTAGGGGTATCAGAGTAAAGGGGGCTGAATACAAATGCACGCTATACTTTTCACAGATTTATTTGTAAAAAAAATTGAAAACAATTTATAATTTTCCTTCCACTTCACAATCATGTGCCACTTTGTGTTGGTCTATCACAAAAAATCTCAATAAAATACATTTACGTTTTTGGTTGTAACATGACAAAATGTGGAAAATTTCAAGGTGTGTGAATACTTTTTCAAGGCACTGAATTGTTTGATATCTATATATAGATATCAAACAATTTTACAACTAGATAACAAAAATACAGATGCATCCCACCATCTAGACAAAAGTTCCCAGAAAAATGGATTACTGCCTCAAAGCGATGGGGTAATGAAACCAATGAAAAGCAGATACTATAGATAAGGAGTCTGTTCGTGATGGCCTTGCGTGCCCAATAAACTGGTATTTGATCACCCACTTATACCGGATCTCCCGCAGAGAGAGGTATATGACCACAGAATGTATGTTTGGTACAGGGATAAATTCTACAAAATAATAAAACACATTGTACTAATCCCCAGATGTGGTGAGCCTGAGTATCCACTAGATGGCGCCATCTAGTGGATACTCAGGTTCCCCACATCTGCTGTATAAGCTTTACAGAGCAATGACTGTGAGAATGATCATTAAATTTAAAGGAAAAGGACCTAAAGATAGATTAGTAGAATGTGTTTTATTAATTATCTGTTTAGTAGCTATTACACTACGCCTTTTCCTGAAGAAGCCTCGCGGCGAAACATGTTAAAATATAAAGTGCGGAAACATGCAACTAAAAAGGTAGTGTCCTTTACTATCCTTTGATGGACGCTGATACTTTGTATCAATGTTTTCATCCTTACCTATGTGACATAATAAATATTTTCATTTTAACTGATTTTGTTATATGGATTGTACGATTAGCACCTACAGAGTCCCACAGCTACCTTCCATTGTTCTTTGTATTTCCTATTCAAGGGATGATGGTCCCATACTTTGCAATTTGAATAATCCTGGGTTTGTCCACATACCCTACTACATAGGGACTGAATTATTTTCAGTGAGTCAGGTGACTCCCTAGAATTCCATTTTAAGAAATACAATTAGACAGGTTATGGTAAGGTTATGGTAGGGTGGCTCAAAATAAACCAAAAAGCATGTCACTTAATTAGTCCAAAACACAGAAGAGACGTAAAAACAGAGGATATCTGCCTGTCTCATTTTTATTATAAATCCCCAAATTAAAGAGATGTATGACTTATTTTAATATAGTGGATGGGGCATCATTCTTTATTTGCTCATAGAACTAACTCTACATTCCGAACCTGTGGTTTGTAGTATAGATACAGATTAATACTATACATACATGTTTTGCATACTTCTGTTGAAGGCTAGTTGGAATGGAAATCATTAGAGTAGTGTATGAAAATATAATTTCTATGAGATAGGGTTATAGACTGTCACGATGGTATAACCAAACAGGCTATAGAACAAATGTGCAATAATCCCTTTATTCTTGGATCCATGATGAAATTAAAACATGCAGATGCCTTCTGTTTTAATAAGGCTCCTTTTGGAGGGTCTTTTTGGTTTCTTTTAGCCTAACTCAACATAACGTGACTTGTTGTACCATCACATTGGAGTATCTAGTGTTATGCAACTACTGCAGCAATTTTAAAACATAATAGTTGTGTTACCTTTCTTCAATAGAGTCTTTATGATGTAAAATACACAAACACTATGGGAGTGCAATACCAAGGTGGTGGCAGAAATAAAAACTTCTACAGGGAAAACTTGCTTTTGGAAACTATAAGAAGCTTGCAGGGGAGTTGACCCCATGACATGCACCCAAAATTGATCTTTAAAGTGGTAGTAAACTCTTTTTATGTATTATTACTTACAGGTAAGCTTATAATAAAGCTTACCTGTAGGTACAATTAATATCTCCTAAACGTGCACCGTTAATAAAGAGGAAGTAAATCCTCTGAAAAAAAAAAATACACCCTGCAAGACAAAGGCATAATGAGCTAGTATGCAAAGCATACTAGCTCATTATGAATTACTTACCTGAGATCGAAGCCCCCGAAGCGGTTCTCATTCCCCTCCTCCCCTCCGTAGACATTGGTGCCACTATTTCTGCAAATATCTCCTAAACCTTTTAGGTTTGGGAGATATTTCTTGCACCTACAGGTAAGCCTTAATCTAGGCTTACCTGTAGGTTAAAGTGGTTGCAATGGTTTTACAACCACTTTAAGGAGATATTTGGTGTCTCTGCAGCCAGTGACGTCACCTGTGTATGCGCCCTGAAGGAATGTCATACCCATGCCATTCCTTTATAGCTGTGTGACATGGCCTCATGCGCATGAGAGTGATGTCATCACGGCTCAGCCAGTAAAGCAGCACACAAACCCAAAAGGAAGACCGGGTGAAGATGGAAGCCTCTGCAATGGTGACCACACAGCTGGAGGGATTTGTTTCAAAGTAAGTATTTTATAATGTGCTAGTGTGTGGTGCATACTAGCAAATTATGATATTACTTTGCAGGAGAAAAATTTTTTTTTTCAAAAGAAGAGTTTACTACCTCTTATTGAGTGGGCCATAAAACTGGCAGTAAAACCAGCCATATACTACTGTAACAAGACCATCGGGTAACTTGATCTTTTTAAAATATACTTGATAGCCAAATCCAAAAGATCTAAAGTTCCACCCTTGAGTTGAATATATGAATTGCTTGAAGTATAATTAGAGCTAGTAAAATTAGACATTGTACAATTAATATTTGTAAAATTAATTTTCTCATATGGCTAACAGATATTCAGCCCTTAACCTGTTCCAACTGGCAGTACACATATATGTGGTGGCTGTGCATGTCGTCTTTAACACTGAGCCACCGCACATATGTGTCCACAGGAAAAAATAAATTCTGTGCTGAGAACGCATTCACTGCGCACTCTCAGCGCAGTCATGGGCAGCTCCGGATGCATACTTGTGATAGGGAGCTGCTGATCATGTGACTGCTGTGGCAGCCAATCACAGTGGTCACAAGATTTAAAAGCCCACCTCTGCTTCTTGGCATTTACATCCTCTTAAGAGCCAGGAGGGCAATGACACTAATACCCCGTACACACGGTCGGACTTTCCGACCACAAAATCCATCAAATTTTTTCCGACGGATTTTGTCCGAAACTTGTGTTGCACACACACGGTCGGACAAAGTTGTCGGAAAATCTGATCGTTCCGAACAAGGTGACGTACAACTCGTACGACGGGACTACGTAGAGGCCAGTAGACAATAGCTTTCGTCTCTTTGTGCATCAGAATTCTCTACACACAATCTGAAAAAGTCAGATTGGATTTTGTTGTCAAAAAATTTTTTAGATACTGCTCTCAAATTTTTTCAGACAGAAAAAGCCCGCTAGAGCCCACACACGATCGGATTTTCCGATCTGACTTTTTCCATTGGAATATCCGACCTTGTGTACGGGGCATAAGAGGTTAATGATGATCTATTAGTCAGCCATGTAAGATATTTAATGCTATGCACAGTGTGGATATTCCCATATTTGTCTAAAATGGTAAACCAGAATGCTTATATTAGCAACTTTGACAGAAGGTACCACCAGTATGCCATTAGAGATGCTTGGGCACTCAAGACTGGCCTTCAGGAATGGGACGGAAGCATGCATGTTCAACAGAGATGCGTTCTATTATAGAACAATCAAACATTTCCTCCTCCACCAGGTTTTTTTTATTAATGGCATGTGCTGTATATACATTTTAATTGGACAATTGGTTACTAAATGAGTTGGAAAGCAGGATTCAGAAATGTGCTCAATACTTTAAGAAATGTGCAACATTGTCTATTTCTTAGGTTCGTTAAACTGAGACAGAGCAAGCAACATACAAAAAAATAAAGACACAAAAAATAAACAGTTACCTGCCTTAAATGATTAACGAGCCGATGAATACAATGTATATTTTTCTTTAAGAGAAAAAGCATAACATGCACAGCCTTTTCTATATTTTCTGTGTTGACACATTACCTTGTAAACCACAATTTCTAAACAATGTCAATGATGCAAAGGAGTTAGGCTTAATCAAAGCAATATTTGTACCAATTTGTCTCGAAGACCTTTATCTATAGCCAACTCACTAGTGCTTGCCTGTATGTGTTAAAGCGTTCCTTCCTTTGTTTTACATCTTTCCCCTAGATGCAACTTTATTTATGTAGAAAATCAACACAATCAATTACAGAGCTCATTCTCCAAATTCCTTCTGTCTGTGATATACGGGCTTGTGAAGTGATGCTTATGTTATATGAGTCTAATAACTGTCGTTTCAATCAGCTTTAAACTATGTGAAGTTCTATTCCTACACATAGTTCAAAAGTTGTACAAATTATCTTCTACCTTTTCATCAGAATAATCTTTCATAATCAGGCATAAGTGTGAAGTAAATGTAACCACATGGCAATGTTTTTGTGACATTTGATTTTTCTTTTCTGTAGAAAAAAAAAATCTACAAAATGAGTTGTACGAAAAAAGGGATTTTTGGTCTGCAAGCAATATCTAAAGCACCAAGTGATTTTACCTATGGTACCACCTGTTGATGATATTTAATATTATGCGTTTATATTGAGCCTCTGTATAATAAATAATGCATGACTTGGCTGGACTTTAGTATGAATCAATCAAACCAAAAGAATATAGGGGCTACATTTTTTTCTTACAAATGTATTGACTACTTCAATACAGGGCACTTTCACCCCCTTCCTGCTCAGGCCAATTTTCAGGTTTCAGCGCTGTCGCACTATTAATGACAATTGCGCGGTCATGAAACGCTGTACCCAAATTAATTTTTTTTTATCATTTTCTTCACACAAATAGAGCTTTATTTAGGAGGTATTTAATCACTGCTGTTTTTTTTTATTTTTTGCTAAAAAAATAAATAAAAAAAGACCAAAATTGAAAAAAAAGAAAAAAAATTCTTAGTTCTGTGTCAGCAAATATTTTAAATAAGTAATTTTTCTCCTACACTGATGTGTGCTGATGAGGCAACACTGATGGGCACTGATGAGGTGGCACTGAAGGGCTCTGATGGGGTGGCACTGATGAGTAGGCCCTAATATGCAGCACTGATGGGCACTGATAGTTGGCACTGATGGGCAGCACTTATGGGCAATGATAAGTGGCACTGATGGGTGGCACTGATAAGCACTGATGGGTGGCACTCATGGGAACTGATGGGTGGAACAGATGGGCACTGATGGGCAGCACTGATGGTCAGGCTCTGATGGGCACTCAAAGGTAGCACTGGTTGGCATAACTGATTGGCACAGATTGGCCTCACTGATGGGCACAGACTGGTGTGGTCACTGATGGGCAGCACTGATGGGCACTCAAAGGTATCACTGATTGGCATAACTGATGGGCACAGAGTGGCCTCACTGATGGGCACAGACTGGTGTCACTGATATGCACAGACTGGTTTCACTGATGTCACAGACTGGTTTCACTGATGGGCACAGACTGGTGTCACTGATGGGCACGGAGTGGCATCACTGATGGGCACTGTTGGGGCTTTAATTTTAATTAGGACACTGATGATTAGTGCCCTGGTTACCTTTACATGTTTTTCCTGTGAGGAGATGGTGCTTATCAGCTCTCCTCACCTCACACTCTGTCAGTGTGAGAGAGGAAAAGCCAATAAATGCCACTTCCTTGTTTACATGTGATCGGCTGTCATTGGACACAGCCGATCACATGGGTACCAAGCCACGGCTCTTTGCCAAGATTGTGGTCATGCTGTGTCCCAGATCGTGGCTTAACTGGGTGCTATCATATGACGTTGTCCCAGAACAAGAGCCGCACTGCTCCACCGTCATTTGACAATGGGCGGGAAGTGGTTAAACTTAAAGCCAATTTATTTATTTTTTTACTTTCTCAAAAAGTGGGTAAGAATTAGAACTCATGTAGAGGTAATATTGCTCCAAACATGAAAGTTGGAATCACTTTGTTGTAGCTTTTAAAATCTTTTTTACAACCCAACAGGAGTTACATAATTCCACACACAGTAGAGGTAGTACTGCAATCTGAGGTCCTGTTGGAGAGATTTTACCTTCCTGTTACGGTGCCACCAGACAGAAAGTGATGGAAAATCTCCAACAGCAAAACAGATGGAAGAAAAACTGTGATTTTTTGTTAAATAAGAGAAGGCTAAAACCCCAATCAGCTTTTATTGTATTGTTTCCCAGTTGCAGATTTTACGTCACTTACTGTCACTTCCTCACTTTCTGGTGAAACCATTTTCAACATGGCAATAACTGAGAGGATATCTCTCTATGGCAGTAAAAACCCATCAGGGTTTCTAATTATTCCCCACACTATCAAAAAAGATAGCTTATCCTATTTAGTTTGCTTATTTATGTGGTAAGTGACTACTATAAATTAACCACTTAAAGCCCAAGGTACATACATGGACGTCCTTGGGTTTCAGTGGTTATACTGAGATGATGCCTGCACCTACAGGCATCATCCAAGTATTGATCTTTTCAGCCGGCAATTCTTTTTTTTTCAGTAGTGATCTGAGTGGCTAATTAGCCACCCGATAACTTCTGCGGGTGGTGGAAAGGGGTCCCACCCCCCTCCCGCCACCACCTCTCCTGGGCTCTCTGGTCCCATCGCAGTGCAATGCAATGCAGCTGGCAGCGATTGCTACCCTATACAGAGAGCGAGAAACTGACATCATTCCCCTCTCTCTGTAACCCTGGAAACGGGGAGTGATGAGTATTACATCACTTACGGTTTTGCCCCTTTGTTTACCTGGCCACCAGGGGCCAGGAAAGCAGCTGATCAGAACGATCTGTGTCTGATCAGCTGTATGGGAGGCCAAAGGAGAAATTTGGGGTGTAATAGACCAAAAATCTCTGCATAAAAAGGACCTGTCACGGCCCATGCTGTCACAAGGAATGTTGTTCAGCAATAAAGTTAGTACAAAAAAAAAAGTGTAAAAAAAAACATTTTGTGAAAAAAGAAAGCACCCTGTCCCACCGTGCTTACGTGCAAATGCGAACGCATACGTTACTCCTGCAAGCATATGTAAACAGTAATTGCACCACAAATGTGAGGTATTGTTGCGAACATCAGAGCGAGAGCAACAATTCTAGCACCAGACCTACTGTGCTACTCTAAACTGATAAGCTGTAAAGGCTGTAAAGGCGTTTAAAGCCTCTCCTATGAAGAATTTTAAGCACTGTAGTTTGCCGCCATTCCACGGACAGGCGCAAATTTAAAGCCTGACATGTTAGGTATCTATTTACTCTGCGTAACATCATCTTTCACATTATACAAACAAATTGGGTTAACTTTAGTATAAAAATAACAAAGAAAATGCAGCGCTGCTCAATATATACACAAGAAGAAAATATGAAATATGGTGCAACAAAAATTTGTAAATCAAGCAATTTCACAGTGAATTTTTTTTTTCATTGAATAATATGTGTCAAAAAAATCCTCAGATGTTTAAGTGCATGCGTGCAATAATAATCCAAAAAGTGACTCTTGTGAAGAAAAATCCAGTTCAGTAAGAGGGTGACTTTACACACGTGCTCCCCTCCCCCAGGTGGCTGCGCTCCCCTCAACCTGTGGCTGCGCTCCCCTCAAGCCGCACAACTAAGTTTGGTCCACATAAGCTGTTGAACCACTCCTGGGCTCTGAGTTATGACGTTTTCAGCAGGATCCCATGGTTACATCCACATAGGATATCATTTTGATGGAGCTTACAGTGCACCAGACTATAAAATACATAAGGTAGTAAATATCATTTTCCAGGTAGCTTCAAATCCTATGTGTGCCAGTAGTCTGCTCAAACAGGAGGCTGTCTCCTCCACCGTCCTGGCCCTCTTCCCTCCCCTCCTTCTTGGGGCAAGAGTCCATAATAGGTAGTAAATCCAGAAGAGGTAGCAAGCAATCCCTTAAAGTCCATGATCTGGTAATAATCCACAAAAGGCACTAAGTCCATGACTGGCAGCTATAAGTTGATAAAGATCCACAAGATCCAGACTCCAAAGGAAACCTCAAATGGGCTCCCCAGAAAGGGGCACGGACCGACAGGAAAATGGCTACATGTTGGCAGTCTTAACCCCTCCATCTCAGGAACCACCAGCTCAGCAGGCCAACCTAAGGACACAGTGCAACATTTATACCTTGTAACAATTTGCAACAAAGTTGACCCCAGAGCATGAACACAATAGAAGAAAACGTTTACAGTAACTCTTTAGAACCCTATTGGAAGCACCTGCTTACACGCTTCTACTCTGTCTCTCCCCACAATCATATAAATACGGAAAGGAGAGCCAGTAGAATGCAGGATGAAAAAGTCCAAGGTTATTTACATTTTTGATGAAGTCATATAAAAACAGCCAACATGTTTCGGGGAAACATCACTACCCCTTCATCAGGGATACAAGAGTAAACATAAAACATAGTCATAAATGTAATATATCATAAATAGATGACATTTATGTCTAAATATGCATGCATATGAATATACCACAAATCCGAGAACATGACATAACAACAAAATTGCCACATGATTATCAGTTGTTCCAATTTGTATTAGCAATGGCATAGGGTAAAAATGATATACATATTAAAACATCAGAAAATGTGCCAAAAAGGACTGAAAAATCAAGCTGCTGAAATAAGGCTAATCGTCTACTAGAACAAGTACTAAAACACACTATGAGACCAAACTGCTCAAATAAAACAATTTAACTTTTACTACTAAAATTAGTACTACAAAAAACGAAAACATGAAACTGCTGAATACAATAAAAACAAGATAAGTAATATGGGCAGCACAGTGGCTAAGTGGTTAGCACTTCTGCTCAGCAGCACTAGGGTCATCGGTTTGAATCCTAATTAGGGCACAATCTGCATGGAGTTTGCCTGTTTTCTCTGTGCCTGTGGGGGTTTCCTCCCACACACCAAAGGTATGCTGGAAGGTTAATTGGCTACTGCCTAAATTAGCCCTAGTATTTGAATGTGAGTTAGCGGCCTTAGATTGTAAGCTTCTTGAGGGCAGGGACCGATGTGAATGTACAATATTTATGTAAATTGACAGCTATATAAGTACCTGTTATAAATAAATTGCACTAAAGCCTGGTACACACTATACTAACACAAGCAATGTTAGTGAAGCAGTCTCCCTGCTGTGCTATTGTGTTCTGACAGGGGGCTGTCAGAACATTGGATACTGGTTTTCCAATATGCCAATTCAACAGAAGCCGGTCGTGATACCAGATTCTGTTGGACAGGGAGCTGTACACATGGGCCAAAAGTCAGCTGGCTCCTGCCAAACTGACCGATATCGGGCGATTTTCAACCCCTGCGTACCCAGCATTAGAAACCAGACAGTTGCAGCAAATCATTAGCTACTAAAATGAAAACAATCTAAAAACTAAGATGAATTAGCTACTGAAATAGGTGCTAAAATATAGGTACAGTAAAACCTTGGATTGTGAGCATAATTCGTTCCCGAAACATGCTTGTAATCCAAAGCACTTGTATATAAAAAGAAAATTTCCCCATAAGAAATAATGGAAACTCAATTGATTCATTCCACAACCATTTATTCATAAGTCCTTCAGTTTATAGTCCATATAAAAAGATTATAGCAATGTGATAGGCTGTGTAACCATAAAATGTCCATCCACAAATGAAAGCCTCCACAAGGGGATTAGAAGAAAAGCAGGAGCTACAGAGTATAAGAGAAAAGAGAGGCGCCTCTAAGTGTATGTGATATGTTGCTAAACGTACCTTCATTAAATGTAAGAATATTGCTACACTTAGAGGCGCCTCTCTTCTCTTTTATACTCAGTTGTGACATGACGCTACTTGTATATCAAGACGTCGCTTGTATATCAAGTCAAAATGTATTAAAAAAATGTGCTTGTCTTGCAAAACGCTCTCAAACCAAGTTACTCTCAAACAGGTTTTACTGTACTAAAAAAAATTAGGAAACCAAGCTGCTGAAATAAGAATAATTGACTGCTCCGTTCCAATTAGCATGTCTGCATATAAAGGAGAACAGCATCTGCAGATGCTATAAGCCAAACAAGAGTGGTCCTAATAGTTGAACTCGTGGATGGGTGAATACATGAGGCTGATTTAGGAGCTTTTTCTAATATAGAGAGAGCAGAGGCTGCAAAACTATATTCGTGAGAAAGGATTGTGAAAGCAGTTAAAATTCATTGATATTTGTATTTTATAGTGTTAGTATTGGTACAGACAGGTTTACTTTAGCATATTGTAGGTAAGCAAAAGGCTGATCTGGGCAATAAGCTTCCCCCACCAAACAACACTTTTCGTTTCGCCATCTGCATGGATATTGACAGACCTCTATAAAAAATATATCCTAGGTTTACATTTTTCATTAAAGTCATTAAACGTAAAGTATCAGTCTATTTAACTTGATAAATAATTAAGGCTGCTGTTAGGCGGATTCTTTAGAAAAAAAATGTTGAAGACTGGGAAATAAAAAAATATGAATCATCATTATCATGATTTCTGAAATCCAAAAAATATCATCTCCTTAATAGTCTTGGAATTTTGGATATTTATGTGGCAGAGAAACAATGCAGGAAGAAGGAAGATGATTGTTAGAAGCTATGGACCCTAGCAGATGTAAGACATAAAATAAAAGGCTTTTTACCTGACACAAGTCAGTCTGTCTTAGCATGGACTCAATCAACAGTGCCCCTTAAATCTGTCACCGTTTACCAACTCGCCTTTCAATGATTGCACATTTGAGACGTCTGTATGTCTCCATCCCATTACAAATTACAAATCTAAAGCTGGCCATAGATGGATCAAAATGTGTCTGGTTTAGCAGGGACTGGCTGAACTTTTCGATCAGTGTGTGGCCATCATTGTTCGATAGAAGTTGATGAGTGTGTCCACCTCATTTGTGTGGATGGAGGAATCAACCATCAACCAGCTGGCTGGAAAAAAAAAACGACTTAAAAAAACTGTATAGAAAGCTTTATAAAGGGTTTATTCCTTATTTTAGCATGGTATGAGCTATACAAACAGTTCCTTAATGCCCCAAAATCAGTGGTGTACATCACAGATATAGTTTAAAACTATAGTGGCCATATTAGACTGCATGTGTGCAAAAAGCCAGACATTTTTTTTTTTTTTAATAAGTGATCACATAATCTCTGTTCACAGCTGCATAAAGGGCTTAGAGAGCTTGAGATAGATAAACAGCAGTACACGCATAGGCGTGCACAGGAGGGTATGCCGGGTGTGCCTGGAACAACCCTAATCACTGGTGCCCATGGTGCTGGTGTGTGCAGGTTCTCTTTCAGCACCACCAAATTCACAATCCATGTTTGCGTGTCTAAAGATTTTTTTAATCACTTGTCCAAAATAATCAGTGTAGTATATGTACGGCAGGGGACTTTTTCTTTAATTTGTGGAGGGATACAGCAGCTCAGAGCCGCAGAATTAGATGCTTTCATTATACCGACTGCAGGGGTCAGGGTTGCCACTTACATTGAATTGAGAAGTGTCCCCTCATTCCTCTACCACCATATCCAAACACACACGTGTGTTTGAGTTTTGGGGTGCACACCCTAATATAATAGGCTATGCACACCTATGAGTACACGGATGTTCCCAGTGATTAGCTGTGCAGGAGGGTGTCAGCGAAAGTATGGTCATTGCAGGATAGGCAGGCTTTGCTTTTAGGAAGGCCAGAAAACTAACCACACCGAGAAGAATGTGCCCTCACACCTAGCATGGCCAGTTTAAAAAAGAAAAGCAAAGGAGACTGGCAGGATTACTAGCAGGGATTTTACACAAAGGAAGCAAAACAAAGAAATCAGGATACTTTTTTAACACAAGTACATGGTACAACAGGCACAAATAAGATATATGAAATGTTGGGGTAACATATTCTTTAAAGTAGATGTAAACCCTCACATATACCCAGTGAAGTGAACAGCCTCAGATGATACACAGAGATGAAGAAAATCCTCCTACTTAAGTTTTACATGTATATCTGCTGTCTTCTCTCCTCTTCAAAAGGGAAGAAAAGTGTTAAAATCCTTCTTTATCTGTCAGGATCACAGAGGAGGGGTGTCGTGGGTATTTCGCCACACTCTTGCGCTAATAAGCGCCTTTCAATCTTATGATATAATGCACCCTCTGATCGTATGCCTCCCTGGATCCCCAGCTCCCAAAAAACAGACATTACCAGCAGCTTCACGTCATCCTCTCATCATCAGCATCCAAAACCTCACCAGCCAAGCATTCCATTCATCACCACCTCAGTCTGTCTGCATCCCATCTAAGCCCCTGGTTCCCCATTGCCCAGTAAACAGCCACCAACAGCAAGTATTCTTACATGTTCATCTCAGCCTCGGTCAGCATCATTGCCCTGTCCCAGCTCAGTGAACTCCTTTATTTAGAAAACATTCCAAGCCACACCCTCAGGGGTTTGCCTCCAACAGCTAAACCCCTCCCACAAAGGATGTGGCCTCATCTCATTCACCCAGGATGTGAATGACCATATAAGGAAATACAATACAGGGACTACAATACAGGGACAATTGTTTTCCTTCAAAAGAACCAATCACAGATGTATACATTCAAACAGACTAAACAGTGATGTACAAACCGTCTAAACTGCTTTCAATGACAACGAACAATATAAAACTATGGCTCCGTGGGCCACAATATTTATACCGTTATGCTAAAGTTCCAGTGTACACAGGGATGTTTGCTTGAAGCTATCAATGCCGTCACTGGGAAGTGGCCAGTCTCCCGGTGAGGCACAAATTAACTTCCTTAAACCAGCAAACACGTCTGTAGTGTCCATAGGAAGGTTTACGCAGCCAATGGTCTTCCGCCAACGTCTTTATGTGCGAATGCGCACAGATGAGCGCATTACAGCAAAACCGACACTGGGGGGCATCTGACAACATACATTAATAAAATTTTACATGACAGGGGGCAGAGAGGCAGCAGTTACAGTGTGTGAGAGCTGATTGGAGGAAAGGAACACACCCCTCTCCACACAGCAGAAGAACTGTGTTCTGAACAGGCAAGCTGTCTGCTTAGCTCTCCCCCTCCCTCCCGACACAAACTCAACTCATGTGTCGGGAAAACTTCTCAGAAGTGACTGAAAGATGCTGATAACAGAGGAATGAAGCACCAGAGAGAAACGACACTTAGAGCTTTGGCGAGAGATAAGTAAACACTACAGATATATGTGCTTTTCTCAGATATCATGACTGAGGTTTACAACCACTTTAAAGCTGGTACCCTACTATATATATATTATGTATACTATAAGTAGACTAATGGTACCATGCTGTCAAAAGTGAAACTTTTCAAATGCATACAGAGAGAGTATGCCTACTCCCTTCCCTGGTGTGCAAAAAAAAATCCAGCGACTAAGGCCCCTTTCACACTGGGGCGGTGAGCCGCGGTGACGGTAAAGCAGCGCTATATTTAGCGCTGCTTTACCGTCGTTTTAACCGCGGTATTCGGCCGCTCACGGTGCGGTTTTAACCCCCGCGAGCAGCCGAAAAGGGGTTAAAACACCCCCCGCAGAGCGCCGCCGTAGCGGCGCTTTGCGGCGGTATTGCCGCGGTTTCACCGCGGTGTCCCATTCTATTCAATGGGAAGGAGCGGTATAGGAGCGGTGAACACACCGCTCCAATCCCGCTCCAAAGATGCTGCTAGCAGGACTTTTTTTGTCATCCTGCTAGCGCACTGCTCCAGTGTGAAAGCCCGCCGGCTTTCACACTGGAGTTAAAGGGGCCGGATTTTTTCATGCGGTGAACAGGCGCTATTTTTAGCGCTGCACCGCATGAAAAACGCCCCGGTGTGAAAGGGGCCTAAGACGTTTCTCAAAACTCACTCTACCTTAGTTTGAATGTGATTAGTAACACAGGAAGAGCTGAATAATAACGTTTCACAACAAAGACATTACACCACCAGTGAGGTACTTTGTGGGCTCTTGCTTCAGTGAATTTGTGAGTAAAATGTGTGAAATTTTGCATTTGAGTATTACTGTAATGTTTGTTGAATAATATTAGTATTTCAGTAACTGGTTTCTTTTGTTGTCTGGGATTGATATTTAAGCATCAATGTAATCTATATATCTAATGTATCTAAGTATCTATGTAACCTATATCTAACAGCAGGAAATATTAATGTAATATCAAATGTCTCTTATTTTATACAGCTGTAGAAGCATTTCATACCAATTTGCATTGGTTGGATTACATGGGGGTACTTAAAATTACCTTATACCCTATATTTTTTAGATTAGCAGTTCTTTATATTTCAGATACAAGGCTCATTGTTATTACTATTTATATGGTCCTGCATGAGGAGTTAGCAACATCAACATTTTATACCAATTTTACAATTCAACAAATAACAAATTATACATTTTCGGTACACCTGAATTATAATTAGCAATCATTTGTCTGTACGGCAACCATACAGAAGTGTAATCTTTAATATACTCAACTGTTATGAAATCATCTTTTGAAAGCATGTTCCCACAGATTTTGTTGGCTTAGTGGACAATAAATTTATTGAAATCAAATCACCAAAAAGTTTGAGAAGGAAGCAATTAAGCACCATTAACAAGGAAGGTCAGACAGTCATCAGATAAAAACCTTGCCTGGAAAGTCAGGGTCACTGAGGTTGTAAGAAGCTAGAGACAAAACAAACAACATCCCACAATGGCAAAGAAATAAAACACACAAATGAGAAACATAAATCTGCTTGAAATGTAGAGCTGTAAACCTACAAGACTAACCCTGCTCGCTCCTCTTGCCCAGAAATAAAATGAAATATTGTTCTATCTATTCACTTCCATATTCTTACTTCTTGATTTTAAATTCTTGGGTGCAATAGTTTAGTGCATACATTTCCTATTCACATATAGTAACCAGTAAGACATTTTAGATGCAGACTATTGCAGACCTTTAAAAGTAAAAAATAACAATTATGCAATAATATAAAATAGTGTGATGGTTATTATTGCTGACACCTCAACTCTTGTTTTTTTTTGTTTTTTTTTATTTCAAACAGACAACTACCTTTTCTAGACCTCAATTAAACTTTACACTGAGGCCCTGAGGTGCTGAGAAAGACCGGTGAGCTACCGAGGACAGATTGTTTAGCTAAAAAATTAAGGTTAAAGTATAACTAAAGGCAAAACTTTTTTTTTTTTCTAGTTTTGGATAGACTGGAGAGGGATTATTGCTTTTTTTGTGCCCCTAAAAGGGAGATTCACCCTCTCTATTTGTCCTGTTTACCATTATCATTGAGGCCTGGGTTCACACTAGCTGTGGCCGCGGCTCCCAGCAGGGGTCCAGTGCATCCCTGTTCACCGTTTTTAGGTGCAAATCAGGTCCAAATTTTTGCCTGGATTCACACCTGAAACAGAGCCAGAGACGCACAGGACCCTTCTGCAATTCGGACTGCGGCCACCCCAGAGCTGTGTAAACCAGCTCCATTGAGAGGTGGTTACAGTTTCCTGTAATGCAAAAGTAATATTGGGGGGATCTTCCAATAAGGGCACTAGTGACTTGGGGGTCCCCAAGGGATTCCCTTAATGTGCAGGGATTTCCTCTAACTTCCTGTTTTAGTTTTGAGACAGGAAGTGAAGGGTAATCTCCCAATGGAACATAGATGGCAAAAAACAAACTTACAGGGGTTATAACCCTCCCTAATGCCCCGTACACACGATTGGAAATTCCACCAGCAAAAGAACGATGAGAGCTTTTGGTCGGAAAATGTGATTGTGTGTATGCTCCATCAGACTTTTGCTGGCGGAATTTCGGCCAGCAAAAGTTTGAGAGCAGGTTCTCAATTTTTCGGTCGGAAAAAGTTCCAACCGGAAATTCTGATCGTCTGTACAAATTCCGACGTGCAAAATTAATATGCATGCTCAGAAACAATTCCACGCATGCTCGGAAGCATTGAACTTAATTTTCTCGGCTCGTCATAGTGTTGTATGTCAACGCGTTCTTGACGGTCGGAAAGTTTTGTCTATAGTTCTACTTTAAAAGTCAATTTCCTGCACTGCTGCCCCACTCTTCCCCAAAGACTTTTATCCACAGCGCTGGTCTTAATAGTGTATTGGCTAAGCTGACAGTTCTCTTGCTAGCAGTCCCTAGTATAGAGATATTTTATGTTAAGATCAATAACACTATAGTCACAGCGGACAATGACAGGTGTGACTAATGCCCCATAAACACGGTCGGAAATTCCGACGGGAAATGTCCTATCGGACCATGTTGTCGGAAAATCCGACTGTGTGTGGGCTCCATCTGAATTTTTCCGTCGGATCCTGCCCTCAAATTTTCCGACAATAAAATCCAATCGGACTTTTTCCGATCGTGTGTAGAGAATTCCGACGGACAAAGTGCCACGCATGCTCAGATCAAATTACGAGACCAAAGCTATTGGCTACTAGCCCCTACGTAGTTACGTCGTTTGCAACGAACGTCACCACGTTCAGAATGATCGGATTTTCCGACAACTTTGTCCGACTGTGTGTATGCAACACCAGTGTCGGACAAAATCCGTCTGAATTTCTGACCGTGTGTACGGGGCATTAGACAGGTCATCGAGGGCTCTATCAAAATTTTGCCTAACAACATCTTTTTTTTGTAAATTCATATTGGCTAATGCTTATGATATTATTTCCTAGCAGATAATCTTGTATGCGATCCTTTGGCAAACTCTTAAATATATTTTCTACTTTAGAAGTTACACATACAGTCCTGTAAAAAAAATGAGAAACAGTCAAATCAAGATTCGATTATCTCTCCCTCAGCAACCACGGTAATTTTTTTTGAAAATCACAAACATCAATATGAATATACAGTCCTGTAGTTACTGGGTAAAGACTTTTAAATAAGTAAATAATAAAGACCAGCAATTCTAGCAATAGAAAAAACTTTTCAAGTTTTTAACTTGATGGACCTGACAGAAGTAATAGAACTGGGAGCAGGATTTGCTTTACACCAGGGATATCCATTTAGTGTAAAAAAGAAGTCGGTTTTCTAGTTCTGTCTGCTTATGCCATTGATACTAAGCAAGTGACAGTCTATATTTTATCGGTGTACTGTATGTACATTGGTAATAATATATACTAAATTATATAGGTTGAAAACTGTTTAATGCTTATGCATACTGCATATCACAATATAATACCAGTATTCTGCCGGGTGCTATCAACAAAGAAGCATCGCTAGGCAACGACTCATACCAGCAGGTATACATGTAATAAAGGTGTTTTTTTAATCTGATACCAAATTATGCATCCAGATTGGGAACTCATTATATTTATACTAATTTATTAACTTTCTTTAGTAAATTCAAACTGTTTAAAGATAAGGTGCAAACTTCTGCTTCTGTCGCTGAGTCTACAGTCAACAAAAATGGTACACAAGAAACAAAATCATGAGCCCATGAGTTTCAACTGTGAATTGTACAATGATAAGTTACTTGCCTTCCTAATAAATATGGCTTTCACATACAATTTCAGCGCATAAGGAGGAATGTAAACATGACAACTCAGGGCAGAAGACATCAGACAAGTCTCAATGCATGGGAAGAGTGGTGCTCTGTACGCTTACATACCCTGCAACAGCATCACTCCCACTACTAGTGATATATACTGTATATCTATATATATATATTGTCCTGCTTTTAGACAAACAAGCATCATTAGTACAGTTTCTGAAATATTTGATATTTGTCTTAATCACCATGTCAGTTAATTTATAACATTTATAACAATAACACCAAAACACAGTCCTTAGTAAATCAGTGCCTGAAAGTATATTAATGGCCATTGCAGCTCTAAAAACAACAAACCAATTGTCCTTGGAAAAACACAAATCTCCACTATAAAATACTGGTGTACATTTTCTAGGTTGTTTTACAAGGCTCAGTACTCAAACTACATTTCATGCATAAATCAGACACAAGCCATAAGCATAGCTTTGCAAAGGTCAGGGCATACATCTGTCTGGTTTAGACTGAACTGCACAGTAAACTTGACAATTAGCTCCATATAAATACTGAAATGGAAAAACAAAAAGAAATGGTCTACAGTTTCTGTATGTAAAATGTAAAAAGTGTGTAGGTTCTCCAAAATACCTTGCTAAATAATATAAATGTAATAAAGACTTTACATTCTAAACTGGCATTTCAGGTCAAGTCCAATTAAAGTCACAGGACTATACATGCAGAGAGTCAAAATATGACTATGCAGTTCAATAGGCACCAACGTTAGACCCACTACAGACTGTGTCCAGTCTGTAATGTAACAGACTGGACACACATGCCACCACCTCTTCACTGCACTAGTGTGAGTACTTGTGCTGAGAGGGGAGGCTATTGCTCAGCTCTGCCAGAACAGAGCCCTGCAGTGTGCAGGCTTTAAGTGAAATTTTCACTATCAAAAAATCAATCACAAATTATAACATAAAGGGGTACAAGACTATCAAGTGATAAAAGGTGTAAAACTTCAAATGGGCTTTCAAGTTAAAGTGGAATTTTACCCATAAAAACTTGATAAAAAATAATGTTGCATTTGCTTGTGTCGTTAACCAAACTGTCAAACCATCAAAAGGCTGGTATCACGTGTAGCACCATGGAAGTTGAAGATCAAACAGAAGCAGCTTCCTTGGCTGTAAAGGATAGGACGGTTTAATTCTGCTTTAAGGCTGTCAGTACAAACTCAGCAGGGCCTAAAAATGGCTAAAATTGGGATCAACTGATTATTTGCAGAGCAGGGTGAGACAGTGAATTACTGGATTTTACCCAGTATAGGCACTTATTTTTTATGTTTTATACCTGCAAAAGGTGCCAGCCTGAAGTGATCTAGCAGGACTTAATTTTCTGACTAAAGTTGCACTTTAACCTGTGGCCAGGTTGTGAAAATTCATGTATATAGATTTAATCAAAAATCAGTAAACAATGTTTAAAATCAAACCAACCCTCACTAGTTTTTGTTGCTGCAAGCAATGTGGAACAATTGTTCAATCAATGTCCGTAACAGAGGTATTCCAGTCAGGGGGTAATAAGGTTTTACCAGCTTTATGTGACTGTTCCTTCTCCCAAAAGTGCCTTAGCAGCCATCCATCCTTTTAACATAAGCAGGGCACCTGCTCTTGCTTTACTTTAAAAGGTAAAGGGTGCCAAGTCCCTGCTGAATGAGAAAATATAGTCAGATAGCTTATGAGAATTAGACTTTATCCACATGGACATTTAGAGACTCAATAATGTTCAAGTGTAACATTTCTGACACTTTCCCTTGTCCAAGAGGTGCAAGTGGTGTGTACAGTGAACCACACAAATGAATATCTGTATGCCATCGCGCACACATGCATATATGGCCCAAACACGCAAGTTTCATGTTTCAGGAAATATGTAGTAAGCAAATGAGTACAGCCACATACAGCCATTCACTTGTGTGGCTGGCTGTAAGCGCCATCTGAGGCTCCCTGGGCATAAGAAAGTCCTGGAAATTTTATGTTTGAGCACCTCTAAAGATCCATGTGCATCAGGCCTAAGACTACATGGTATAGATTGTAACAATGAATTGCTCCACAGTGGCTTCACCTTAAAACTCTATTACTTATTCTACATGTAAATACTTTAAAACAGCACTGGATTAACTTTTTTCAACCAAAGTGTCTATTTTCAACCAGATTAACTACGTAACTATTGTGACAGTACAGTTCCCTGTCCTAGTAATTGTCGCCCAGGGTACTCAAATAGGCAGGTTGAGGGGCTCCAGGGGTATTTAATGTGGAGGAATCTGTTTTATCAGTTTCCTCCAAAGTTTATAAAATCCAGTTGGGGACCTAGAGCCTGGAGATTTCATAGCGTTATGGGTGGGATGAAATCTCCAATCCTGGGACCGGGTTTTGGGAACAGCCAGGAGTCCGGCTGGTTGATTGAGCAGGTGGGTCCAGGGCTTATAGCAGAGTCTGGACTAGGGTTCTGGGCTCCACCCAGAGAGACAGGAGGTCTCCAGGAGTCCAGAAAGGGCAGGTGTGCACTAGTGAAAGCCAGACACCCAAGTCTGAGGATCAGAGCAATGAGGGGCTGATTTCTAGATAGACGCTGTGTGCTTTGAAGCTGTGTGCATCTAAGGAGACAGATGAGAGCCTGAAGTGGAAGACCTGAGCAACAAGGAAGCTAAAAAGAGGTACAATAGTTGTACGGGAACCCTGTTATATGGCCAAGAGGGCTGAAGTGTAAAGCCTAAGTGGCAGTACTACTGAAGAGAGCCAGGTGGCTTGGCATTTTTACATTTATTGTTTTTGGGAGAAGAACCCCTGTGTGGGCATCCAAGTGCATGTATGAACTTTCCTTTATTTTGTTCCTTTTATTAAAAGTGGGCTACCATGCCCTTAAACTAAAGTTACTGTTTGCTGTGAAACTCACTGAAAAGGCATCTACCACTGAGCTAGACATCCCCCAATGTCACACTATGTAGCACCAGCATATACTGTATATACTGTATATAATTTGAAATGGTGCAGGGTGGTATAATCCTTCCTGAAAAAATGGAGAGAAACCACAAGGCAACACTAAGCATAGTAACACATATCAATCAGAGACAAATGTGTTAAACTGAAATCTGATTGCAATGGGTTACTGGCCATCACTTTCTCAAATTTAGATCTGCAGGAGAAACTGGAAAATTCTCTTGCTGATGTCTTAGTTGCTATGGTAGGCTACGGGACAATAACAAATTCTGAAGCAGGAGGAACATAAACTATTGAAAATTAAATAAGTGGATGAGTTTTTTTTCAAATTTGATGATGGCAAGCATCAGACTGTATCTTCTATTAAATTAAGAACTGTTTAGGAGCCTTTAATGTGTGTGGGCTCAAATAGGATTCAATGTATTCATAAAATTAACTTTTTCTGAAACATTATCCGGTTAAACTGCTTTTTGTTTCATCTTCTCAAACAACCTTGAAAATCATATGCTTTACCTGAGACTAGGGGTTAATTTGACTAATTCCACTCTGTTAGCTTTTGATTAGGTGGTTTCGTGGATGACCTATCAACCAGAATGTAACTCAATTTTTAATTGGGATAAATGTATGTGATAAAATAGAAATGCCTTCCAAGGTTCATCTGTACTTTCCAATTATGTCCATATTGGTCCACTGCTAAAATATTAGGGAAAGGGAGGGGAAAGGAAAGAGGAAAGAGGGGGGGGGAAGGGATGGGGGGAGGAAGAGAGGGAAGGTGTTGGATAGGAGGGGAAGGGTAAGGGACAGAGGAATGGAAAAGGGAAACATCAATCCAATCTAAAGACTAACCCACCCGATAGATAGCGTGTAAGTAGTATGGCACCTGGGAATCAAAGGCAGAACTCAAAACACAGCCATGTTCCAAGGATAAAGGCAGCTAAACTTGTTTGTAAAAAGCAATGTTCAGTGGTCAGACTTGGCCAGCAACAGGTCCCCTACAGCCATTGGGCTAAAGAAACAGGTGCAATGAGTAGATGTAAAGATATGGGCCATTAGTCCACATGATAAATAATAGACCACAAAATGTGACAATAACAGCAAGTGTCAAGCAGCTCCTGTCATGAAAACACAGGTAGCACTGGCAGTAGCTGAGCAGGTCGGTCTTACCTTGAGATGTCTGTAATAGAGCCTGTCCTCGGGTGGCAGCCTTCTGAATGAGGGCCACGCTAAGCACCCTTTTAAGAGCCTCCAACTACACCTGGACCTACGTCTTTACTCCCCATATACCAGTGAGGTGTATCTGTTCTCTTTTGAACTGTATACAATAACTATTTTATGCATTGTTGTACTTAATGTTTTTTATCTATGTCCCTTTTTCAATAAATTTATACTTTTTATATTTACCTTGTCTAAATCCCTGGGTACCGAGATAGTCCACAACAATTCTTGTTGTCATGGTGGGAAATTTAGTAGTAGCCCCTGACACCTCCTTTCCCACTATCCTAATTTCAAGGATGATGGTACCCGCTCCTATATCTTTTTTTACTACAAAGACAACCTCTGGATATGATACTGAGCACGTGCACTCAACTTCTTTGGTTGACCATGGCAAGGCCTGTTCTGAGTGGAACCTGTCCTGTTAAACCGCTGTATGGTCTTGGCCACCGTGCTGCAGCTCAGTTTCAGGGTCTTGGCAATCTTCTTATAGCCTTGGCCATCTTTATGTAGAGCAACAATACTTTTTTTTCAGATCCTCAGAGAGTTCTTTGCCATGTTGTGCCATGTTGAACTTCAAGTGACCAGTATGACAGAGCGAGAGCGATAACACCAAATTTAACACACCTGCTCCCCATTCACACCTGAGGCCTTGTAACACTAACGAGTCACATGACACCGGGAAGGGAAAATGGCTAATTGGGCCCAAGTTGGACATTTTCACTTAGGGGTGTACTGACTTTCGTTGCCAGCGGTTTAGACATTAATGGCTGTGGGTTGAGTTATTTTAAGGGGGCAGCAAATTACCCTGTTATACAAGCTGTACACTCACTACTTTACAATTGTAGAAAAGTGTAATTTCTTCAGTGTTGTCACATGATATAATAAAATATTTACAAATATGTCAGGGGTGTACTCACTTTTGTGAGTTACTGTATATACCATTATATTGTATATCACTTGCTTATTTAATTTTATGTAGTGAAACTCTTAATGCTAGAAATAAGAATTTTGTTTATGTTTGACATTTCAGAAGGAAGAAAGGAGTGAAATTATGCCCAGTCTATCAGATGGGTAAAGTTTTGGTTTAAATTATTTCCTGCTATATCCATATATGTTGTAATTCTAAGCATCGCCAAGCTCTTTCAGTTTAAGATAGAGTTGTTCCTTCCATGAAGTTGGTTGAGAAAGTTATTCTTAGCTAGTCCAAACAATAGATGGCTGGAGACAAGCTTCCTGCCCTGCCTTGTTGACCTTTAGTACCTCCAGTTCCTACAGTAGGGAAACAAAGAGGTGGTGCAAAATTTGCATTCCTGAAAAGTCTTCTCAGTGACAATACAGTCATTATGTATAAGCAAAAAAAAGCTTATTAAAGCTGTTGGGAAGAGCCTGCAAATCATTCTACATACAAACAGAACAGTCAAATAGTCCATTTGAGAACAGGTGTAGCTTCTAGGTGCAACTATTGTGATAGCAAGCTGAAGTCAAGGAAGGGGACACTGGGGTTAATTTACTAAAACTGGAGAGTGCCAAATTGGTGCAGCTCTGTATGATAGCTGATCAGCTTCTAACAACAACTTGTTTAGTTAAGTGGGGACACACTATATGAAAATCAAGAGAATGATCGTCCGATTTTCTGCATTGTTTCACAGCATTTCGGAACCGACGAAGGAAATGATGTACAAAAATTCTCTTACAACAAAGGCTTTGTTTGTTGTTTGGAAAGGGAAGAAAACTGTGCTTAGAGTAGTAAAATTTAAATTAAAAAATAATAAAAAATTAACAAGCAGCAGCTTATTGTGGGATATACACAAAAAATTACATAAAGGGGGGAGAAGCTGCGCTAAATTGGTGAAACCTATGTGTTTAACCTAAACCAAAATGATTTTGTGAAACCAGGTAAAAAAAATTATGAATAAAAATAAACATTAATTAATCAATATAAATGTTGATAATCCCAATTCAAAGTCTACAGTAATTAAATCTTTCAAAAAGTCCAAAAGAAATAACACCGGTGGTATCCAAAATTAAATGAAGTGTACCACCACCTTCTGAAATTTCTGCTTACCAGAAAGTAAGCCAAATGTGCAGTTGGCTTAAACCCAGCCTGGGCCTTTTATTTGCAAATGGGCACAGCAAAAAATAAGATCTTTTAAAGACTTGCAGTCATAGGCAAACTTTGGCTCCATGCACGTATTTAACCCAAAAAAGAAAAATGTAACATAGCGTAATATTGTCACAAAAAAATTAAAATAATAAAAAACACATAATTGCACTTACAATGTGAAGCGAACTTATATGCAGAAAAATAATTAAAACACCCAGTGATTCAAACGAAAATTCCAAGTGTCCCAACACCACTTAGAGGGCCTCCTTACCAGATGACAAGCCCACAAATGCAAAAAAGTATCCTAGATGGATAAATCATCAGCTGGATACACAAGGGAAATCAATTTGATTGGACCAACGATTTGGTTTGTGTCAACCCAAAAAAGAGGAATGGCAGACCATAGTATAATAACTTCTAAACTGGTTTATTGTAGATAAAAAGGATGCACTTACAGAATATACAATTAAAAGTACCATAAAATGAAGCCGGCCGGCAACAAACAAAACTCCCGTCCTCGTCGACAGAGTGGTGAGGTCAGCGTGTACCTCCCAGACGCGTTTTGTAATCAACCCCCCCATTGAGAACGTCAGTTGAGGAAGAAACGCGTCTCGGAGGTACGTGCTGACGTCACCACGCCGTCAACGAGGACGGGAGTTTTGTTTGTTGCCGGTCGGCTTCATTTTATGCTACTTAGGTACACATTAAACGTAAATCATTCATTTTGTTCCCGTACGAAAAATATTTTGGAGTTTGTCCCTTCAGGAAATTTTTGTTCGGAAAGGTCGGAATCGGCTGTCGAAAGTTGTCTACACACTATCAGAAAATCGTACAGTTGCTCCTCGAACAAACATGTTCGCCCAATTTCTTTATAGTGTGTAAGAGCCTTTGAGCTTTGGACAAAAAAAAATGGAAGCTGGTTTTCACGCAAAGCTGCACCAGATTTTTCATTCTCTAGTTTTAGTAAATCAACACCACTGTCATGATTTAACCTTTCCAGTTTCATCAGGACTCCTTGTTTATTAAAACCCTGAATAGGCATGCAGTTTGGTAAAACTGCCGCAATAATAGGATGTCTATGTATGCAGGTCCCCGTTACTTAAACTGCACATCCCACGGAAGTACAAAAAAAGAGGGACCATAGAGGGACCATATGCCTGGCGCAGACAACTGATATCCTTTTGGTGGGGTGGAGCTTTCTTTAGTTAACAATATATACCACTTCACATAGAATGGTTCACTTCTCTCTATTCTTTATTACGTTTCTTGTTACACATCCAAAAAGCAAAGGAAATTGTATACTTTGTGTGCATTCATCACTTGATATGGTAAAATTGTGTCCATTTAGAATGAGATTTGTCCTATGAAAACAACAATAATTTACAGTGTGGTGTGTCTAAGTCACACCTGCTCTAATATTACATGTCTAAAAGCATGAGGAAAATCACTAAAGAAGCAAGATCTTCCAAAGTTCAAACGGCTCTACACGCACAATATCAAATAGCCAACTGAAACAGGGAAAGTACCAAAATGTTTCACATTGTCCACAAATTTTTATAACATTTCCCAAAAGTCAAAACAGATGTTTCCAATATATAGATGTTGCTTTGTAAGTGCGTTTCTCATTTTCCAGGACACAGGTGAGATTTAAGATAGAAAATATATAAATAAGCTGTTATCATATGTACCATGGGATGTGTTCTATGTTAAATGCTGGAAATTGTTGCATTTTTTCTGCCAAAACTACTAAGATTAGATCCGTGTGAGTGCGTATCATGACTGTATTTGAAGCCTAACTCCATGTCTCATTTAACTTTTAGTCGTTTGTTTGGACCCAGCTGGTCCAACCAAACTATTTCCTTTACTAAGGGCCCATTCACACTGCCCCTACAAGTGCCACACAGTAGACTGCAGAGGTTTAGTGTGCAGCCAAAAAAAGAGAATAGAAAAAAGAGGGCGCACCAGCCTTGTGCATTATCCTTTGATATATTTATTAGAAAAAAAAGTATTAAAAACTACTTATGAGGATGGAAATAAAACCACAGTGTAACAATCTTTGGATTATGACAATCCATCTACTGATAACAGTCTCCAGATCTTAAAGAGAGGACATGCGAACCACTGCTGGCTGACGCATTTCGAAAGATTACCCTCTTCCTCAGAGGCTCAGAGGAAGAGTGAAATCCTTCGAAAACGCGTCAGCCAGCAGTGGTTCGTACAAGGGATAATGCAAAAGGGTGGTGCGCCCTCTTTTTTCTATTCTCTTTTTTGACTGCTAGGATACCCCTATCCTGGAGGGCAGTAAGGCCTAAAGATATTATTCACTTTGGGTCGCCTGGTCAACACATTTGTGCGCAAGAGTATTTGTTTTGCTGTTTAGTGTGCAGCAGCTGTCCATTCCCAGCTGCAGTGAACCAGCATTGGGGGGCTATGTGATGCACGTTTCAGTTTTTTTTTTATTCAACTTTATTTGAAGTGTACAAAATGACACTTCATTCATGTACTGCTGTCATGACATGTAATCCTGTCTTGTACACTGGAATAATATACTGCATGTCTGCATTTTATTGCAGATCACTGCAGCGCAGCTTCTTATGGCTTATTTTGATAGACTGAGAAGGAGATTGTGACATCATCTGCCTGCCTCTTCACCTCAGCCAATCAGAGTAAGTCTTGCATTAATTCATAAAATACAAAGCTCTCTGTGAATAGCACTCAGACTGACTTTATTTTGTTGCAGAAACAGGACTGGAAGTCCCCATGTCACTGCCAGAACACAGCGCTGTAGCTGATGTTACATACAGTTTAACCACTTCAGGTCCGCCTTATAGCAGTTTTACTACTACAGGGCAGCTGTGTGCAGGATCACCATATATATAAGTGATCCGCACTTCCAGGTAGGGGGTATGCATGTGCGCCGCCGGCTGTTCGCTTTTGCTGTAATTACAGCGGAATCTGATCGGTGGGTCCAGGGTACTCGATGTCCGCCAGCATCCATCGATCATCAGGCAGAGGGACAGAATGGCGATCTGCCTATGTAAACAAGGTAGATCGTTGTTCTGACAGGAGGGAAAAGATGGAGTTTGTGTCCCTACGAATCAGAGAATAAATTCCATCTCTTCCCCTAGTAAAATCACCTCCCACAGTATAGTAGAACACTAGCTAGGCACACAGTTAACCCTTTGATCACCCCTGATGTTAACCCCTTCCCAGCCAGTGTCATTAGTTCAGCGACAGTGCATATTTTTTTAGCACTGATCACTGTATTAGTGTCACTGGTCCCCAAAAAGTGTCAAAAGTGTCAGTTAGTGTCAGAATGTCCGTTGCAATATCGCAGTCCCTCTAAAGCCGCTGATTGCCACCATTACTATTAAAAAAAAAAAAAAAAAAATATCTCATAGTTTGTAGATGCTATAACTTTTGCGTAAACTAATTAATATATGCTTATTGGGATTTTTTTACCGAAAATATGCAGCAGAATACAACATATTGGCCAAAATGTATGAAGACATTTGATTTTTTAATTTTTTTTTATTAGATTAGGTTTTATTGCAGAAAGTTAAAAATATGAGGGGTTTATTTACTAAAGGAAAATCCATTGTGCACTACAAGTGCACCTGAAAGTGCAGTCACTGTAGATCTGAGGGGGACAATCAAGGAAAATAAAAAACAGCATTTTAGCTTGCACATGATTGGATGATAGAAATCAGCAGATCTTCCACACAGATCCACAGCTACTGCACTGCCAAGTGCACTTGTAGTGCAAAGTGGATTTTCCTTTAGTAAATCAACCCCATAGTTTCTTTTTTTTTTAATGTTGACGGGCTTTTTTTTGTTTATAGCACAAACAATAAAAAATGCAGTGGTGATCAAATACCATCAACAAAAAACAGCTATATTTGTGGGAAAAAAAGAACGTACATTTTATTTTGGCGTTGCATGGCCGCGCAATTGTCATTTAAAATAATGCAGTGCTGTATCGCAAAAAATGGCCTGGTCATGAAGGGGGGTAAATATTCCGGAGGTCAAGTTGTTAAACAGTGCTGACAGCTGGCACATGCATTAGTGAAGGAAATAGTTTGTTTGGACCAGCTTGGCCCAAACAAACCTTTTAAAAATGATTTGAAACATAGAGATAGGTTTTAATTTTAAATGTCCTTGTGGGTAGTGCCAGGGGCAGCGCAAAGCCTAAAAATTGTAATCAATATTTTCTTACTTTTTTCCTTTCCTTCTACTTTGGACATTTGTGGCCAAATTGAACCAATGAACTATAGGGGTAAGTGTGCACGGGGAATGTTAATAAGACTCATTATGTTAAAAATTAGCTAGAAGTATAAAGAAGACAGCATGTTGACTCCAATAGCACAGTCACAATGAAACAATGGCATGGGACGGAGCAGGGCTGTGAATGTGTCAAAGTTATATAGGCATTTAGGTGTCATTCTCTCTTACAGAGCCCAGCAAGGTCCATGTATTGAAAGAAAGAATAGGGGCAAAGGGTACTTCAGAGGGGCAAACATACTGTAAGTACACTTTAAGTAGCCATTTCAAGGATATATATTGCTTTACTATTATCTTTAATAGATTATAATGGCTTTATGAACAATTCTGAAGCTGGGAGGAACACGAATATGAATCTTAGATGATCTCAGAAACCAGACATGCAGAATAAATTAGATGCATGTGTCTATCCTGTCCTTCAAAACATATGATGCCCAGTGTTCTTGCATTGCCCTGAACTGAAAAATCTGCAGATGGCATTTATGTTTTCATGTATTGAGGTACATTGCAGCCCATTCATTTTGAATAGACTGTTTAATGCAGTGTGCTGCTGAAGCACACTATGTTGCTGTGTAAATGGTCTCTAAAGCAATTACAATTTTACATTTGGGATTAATAAACTTTTTTTACATTAAAGTATAACTAAAGGCAAAACATTTTTGGTTTTAAATTTGGGTAGATTGGAGATGGATCGGAACACCTATTAGGATTGTATTGTTGTCTGTGTCCCCATTGGGGAGATCCCCCTCTCTATTTGTCATGTTTACTATTATCACAGAAAGTGAAAGTAAAAGAAAATCCCAAATTTTGGGTTGTCCCTAGAAAAGTAATAGAGGGGAAATCTTTCCGAAGGGGACACTAGTTCTGGTGATCTAGGGGCCCCAATCGATTCCTCTAATTTGCAGGGATTTCCTATCACTTCCTTTTTTTGCTATGGGGCACGAAGTGAAGGTAAATCTCCCCAATGGGGCACAGATGGCAAAAAAATCTAGCAGGGGGTTATAACGCTCCCTTATTCTCTCCAGAATAAATAAAAAAAGTTTTGCATATAGTTCTACTTTAAAGTGATATTAAAGTCTAGTTTTTTTTTTTTTGTTTGTTTCAAAATAACAAACATGTTATACTTACCTGCTCTGTGTAATGGTTTTGCACAGAGCAGCCCAGATCATCCTCTACTCGTGTCCCTCTTCGGCGCATCCTGGCCCCTCCCTCCTGTCGAGTGCGCCCACAGAAAGCTGCTTGCAATGGAAGCACCCGAGCCAAGCCGCTGCTCTGTGTGTCCAATCAGACATGGAGCCGCTCCTCTGCCCCACCCCCTCTCTCTCCTCATTGACTCACTGACTTTAATTGACAGCAGCGGGCAATTGAGTCCCGGACAGCCGAGTCTCTCGTGCAACATCACTGGATGGAGATGGGGCTCGGGTAAGTATTAGAGGGGCTGAGGGGGGCTACAGCATAGAATACATTAAGATAAAAAACTTCTGACTTTACAACCTATTTAAGTGATTCTTATAAATGCAAAAAGGACAAAGTGAATCCTGCCTCATCTCTAATGGACTGTGATCTTGTCTTGGCTGATAAATCTTTGAATTTTTCAGTAAACAGAAAATACATTTGCTTTCACAATTTCTTTATATTCTTGATCTAAAGCTTTACTCATATACTTATTAAAGCTGAACTCCAGGTAGGCAGTTAAATACTGTACATTGTTGCACTTTCTTATCTGGCAAATGCATAGGCGTGCGCACAGGGAGTGCCAGGTGTGCCTGGGCACACCCTAATCGCCCTGTGTGGCACAGATTCCCCCTTTTGAAACCCCTGATATTTCACCAAAGCCCGCTAACGGGGCTCCTAAAAATACAGAATAAAACAAATAAAATAATTGTAAAAAAGGATACAAATTTGGTTTGCCAGATCTACAGAAATATTTCTATGCAGCCCAGTTAGCTCTGCTATCTAGATTTCACTCAAACACACCACAAGCAATATGGATGACCATGGAATCTTATTCGTGCCATCCTGATCCAGTATCCCACATTATGTGGCTCCCAACTAGAGAAAGACGAACAATACTATGTCTGTCCCTGTCTTTTTCATTAGAGATATGGGACAGACTCACTAGACTACATAAATTGAAATCACCTCATACCCCATTGGCACCTATACTTAACAATAGTGCATTTACCCTGGGCCTCACTCCATTAGCCTTTGAATGGTGGACCAATAAGGGTCTATTAAGAATAGCGGACCTTTGTGACAACAGAGGTATCTTGACACAACAAGCTATGATCGAAAAACATATATATTGGCCTCCAGTTCCAAAGGCGATTACTTACCTTCATATTCATTTCAGCAAAAATTACGATTGCCAGGAACTGGAGTTCCGCTGCCCTACAATTCGGCCAGATGAAAAGTAAAATGTCATGGCTAATGTTGAATGAAAGGTTGAATGTGCTGGTTCAGGACAAGATGAGGTTGTTCCACAAAGTTTGGGATCCGTGGCTGGACTACTTGGCCAGTGATCCCAGACCACTTGCTACTTAGGAACTGAGATACATAATAGATGTCAAGGATTAGGACCACAGCTCTTAAACAGCCCTCCCCATACCCCCCTTCTTAACTTTATTTCACCCTCTTAACTCTCTTCTATCTTTCACTTATAAAACTCATATGCTCGAGTGAAATAGCACTTTAAAGCAAAGTTATGGACCATAGGGGCCCATACATGCAGAACGGAAGTTAATTGAGGCCTTGGGGCCCCGTCTGCATGTGGAGGACGCTCAAACCCCCCCTATAAGAGTGATGGGGTGGGCTCATCCAGGTGGGGGGAGGCGCCGGGTAGGCTGTAAATAGAAAAAGGCTGAAGGACCCCTATGTCAGGAGTTATATATACAGACTAATCTGTTATAATAATGAGAGGCTACACCTCCCAGGGACTTTTACAGCACGCTGAAGAAGCAGGTGAAAAATCTCTTTTCCTTTTTCTTTGTTGTTTATTTGTTGTATTGTCATGAGACTTAGCAATGATTCTCTTGTGGCTATGCATGCTGTACAAAATGTGTTATGAGCTTATTGTTCTGTACTGAAAAACTTTAATAAAAAACTATTGAAACTAAAAAAGGATAAAAATAAAAACAGCTGACACCATCCATTGCCTTACTGACACCAATCCCTGCCCTACTGACACCAATCCCTGCCCTACTGGCACCAATCCCTGCCCTACTGGCACCGTCAGTATAAATACACATGCACACACACATGTGTGTTTGAGCATTGAGGTGCATACCCTAATGCAATAGGCTGTGCACACATATGGGCAAATTGTTTGCAATTCTACAATTTTTTGAATTCGTATATCTGTGTCAGACAGCACAACTAGGAGGGTGACACCACTTTCTCTGTTAGAGATAAGAATTACAGTGGTGTCACCTTCCTGCAGCCTGCTAACCAGGCACTGAAGAACTCTATTGGTTTAACTAGATAGCTTGTGTCTTTTTTCAACCTATGTAGTTGTGTAACTATGTAACTCTTCCCACTCAGCTTTATTATGCCTCTTACCTGTTAGCACATGTGCATGCAGCGGAGCCTGATTGAATCTTAGTTTTGCCCCACCCTCTCCCTTTCTTTGTTTTTTTTTTTTTTTAGCCAGGGATTACAGTGGGTGGATATCAAGAATTCATGTAAAGTTGGGCATAAATGGTTTTTGTTTTTTATTTTTTTATTTCGGTCAGCCAGTGGATGGGGAAATCCTCCTGTTGCACTATTGTAATCTGACAGCAGGGAGATTCCCCTGCTGTCAGAATACATGGATCAGCACTGCAGCCTATTGTCAGCAGCACTGATCAAACAGCTTTTATCCGGCAGAGCGGTTGAACAGAAGTCAGTCAGTAAATCGACTTCTGATCAATTGTAGTGGCCACACATGGATGGAAATTTGGCTGAATCCTGCTGAACCAGCTGAGATTTAATCCATTTTAGGCCACCTTTAGATGTGTTAAATTACATAAGTATATATATAAAAAAAAAAAATTTGTGTTTTTAATATCTAAGCAGAGTTCAGCTTTAATATTATTGGGTGATTTTGTAACATGGTAACAGAATTGTAGCGTTCAGCCTGGGCTGTGATAAAATAGGTGAGGTCTGGCATATTGGCTCCCTGGTCTGGCATATTGTCATTAAAAATACGTTACAAGCCTCATTTACTGTGTATGCGGCAGTCTTGATTTCACCGCAGTTTTCTGGCTTTTCTTTCCATCTGCTAGCAATTTTAGGAATAGTTAGGTAATGTAAAGGGATGAGCAATATAAAGGTAAATGGTACCCACATAACTCGTTTCAGCATTTTCTTAATTGCATTTTTATGATCTTTTTTATTGTAGCATCCATTATATGGAAACAGCAGCTTAAATCCAAATTGCCCATGTAAATTGTGTTTTAAAAAATAAATCAATAAGTTAAAACAAGCAACTACAGGCAAGAATTAAAGTGAACCTTTCCCAAAGCAGGTAAACATAATCCCTCATAATCTATGCTCCATTACACTTCCATTCCCCAAAACATGCAACCTAAGCAGAATAAATAGTGCTATTACTGATATGCTAAGCCATGATATCCAGCTCTAACCACTCTCACTGGCTCACTGCTTTGCAGATTTCAGTGACCCAACACTGTCACAGGGAAGACAAAAATGTATTTGACCCGTGGGTTGTCACCCTATCTCTTGACCTGTAGCTTGGCCAACCTATCTCTATGCTGAGCCAAATGCAAAACTGCAGCCCCCAAAGGGTGAATAATTGGTAATTTGGGTATTGATTAGAGCAGAGTTTGTTCACTTATATTGCACCAATGAATTGTTTATAGTCTGAATATTTTACACACAATATAGATATATAGGAAAGTGCTGGATACTTATGAAGAGGTTCAAGCCTTCACCTGACCCTCCTGGCCAGGTGGCCCCACTTGGCCATGCATAACATAAGTTTCTAGTATCCCTAGTGTGACTTCACTCTAGTCAAGTGGAACTAAAAGTTTCAGCAGGTGCAACAGGGGGAGGAAATTATATAAGCACAGAGGAATGAGGAGACGAAGAATGGGCCTTCTGCTGCCGACTGGTATCATTGATGCACTGCTTCCACAGGGCCATGTGTCTCCTCATGCATGTGGTACCAAAATGACTGGTTCTTTTACAATGGCTGACATGTGCATTCTCCAAAAAATTAAGCCCGGAAACACTAAACTCCAGTCATATTTTTTTAAACCTAACCTAGTAGAACTTAGCTGACCTAAGTTCAAAGGCCAAGAAATGAATTTTGGTTAGCTACTAAAGTTACTAAAGTGGCAAAATTGTGCATTAGGTACATGAAACGCAAATAGTTTTGGGTTAACCTCAAACCCATGTTAGACCCCCATCCCTAACCTCATCCCTATTTGGGATTAATTGGAATGCCAATTGCTAGTCAGGTCTTCTTATCCAACTTCAGTACCAGACCTCACAAATATTCTTTAGCTGAATGGGCACAAATTTCCACAGGCACACTGTAACATCTTGTGGAAAGACTTCTCAAAAGAGCGAAGGCTATTACAGCCAAAGGGGAGGGGACTCCCTATTAATGCTCATGGTTCAGAAATGTGATGTTGGTTAAGTTCTTATAGAAGTTATGCTCAGGTGTCCACAAACTTTTGGTCTTTGAAGCTTAGACACGCATACCAAGTTTACCAACAGCAGTTAAAAACATACAAAAAAAATTCAGCTTTATTTGGTATGTTGCTTTAAAAGTTATGTACAGCCAAATCTCGTTTGGCTGTACTTCTGTGGATCACAGGAGTGCAGTTCGTTCTGCACTCCTGTGATCTGTTTTCAGGAGACAGCGGGCTGGAGTCTGCTGATGTCACAGAGCTGGTCCAGACTCAGGCAAGATCACGACAATGAAGTCGGGATCCACCCGCATGCCTGGACCGGCACCCAGCTCAGCCTCTCAGCAAGCCACTGAGAGCCTGAGACGAATGCTCCCGTCCCCTCCACAGCCCAGCGCTCCAGTGAGCTGACAGTCTGACAGTCACCAGCTCTCTGCTTGGGGGGGTTGTAATAACCAAGCGATCTGCGGTGTTAGATCGCTCGGTTCTCAGTCTTAGAGGCACTGGGGGACTGATGCAGCATGATTCTGGAAAAAACTTAACCCCATACTTTTCTTATATATACCATGCTCTTCTGTTTTTGATGAAGCTGAAAATGGACAAAAATAATATTTTTCATTTTTTTACACATACTAGTTTTAATAAAAAATTTAAATGTTTACATTTTTTATGTATCATTGCCACTTTAGTTGTTACATTGATGAGATACAGGCAATTCACTAAAAAGATTGCCGGTGTGTCCTTATAGAGTAACTCCCATGTCGCTCGGTTGCTGGCCTAAACTCTGCTGACTCTCGATCACTAGTGATGGGAATTAAGTCTCATTGCCTCAGCTTCAGAGGGAATGATTCCATAGGGACAAACAGTTATTAGTGACCCTGACACTGCCAATTGTGTAGGATCCTACTGTTCCCCTCTTTGTCCAAGGCCAAGGTACAGAGACATCTGAAGTTGGCAGGTTTATATATAAGTAAATTTCTTGCAATTATAATGATTGACTCTCATGGTGATCACATTATTAGAAACTTTGCTGACTGGTCCCCAATAGTGAATGCAGCTTTGTAGCTGCTTTTGACAAGGAGGTGTTTAGAATAAAAGTGTATGTTTTTTTAATTTTGAACACAGTAGAGAAAGATTTAGAACCTCTGTTTTTGTTGCTGTATGTGTCCCCAATGGGTAAATTCATATTTTCTATTTGGCCTGGTGACTATGGTTGCATGTAATCTGTCTGATGTGGGGGTGCAGTAAGAAATGTGGGGCAGAGGATGGGAGGTCAGCAGGGCAGTGTTCAGGTGGTCAGCCACAAAGAGGATAGGGTCATCAGTTTGTAGGGCAGTGTACAGGGGGTCAGCAGAGCAGCGGATAGGGTCAACAGTTTGCAGGGCAGTGTAAAGAGGCTATTAGTTTGTAGAGGAGGAGTCATCAGGGAAGAGGACAGGGGGGTCAGTAGGGCAGTGTACATGGGGACAACGGGGCAAAGGATGAGAGGTCAGCAGTGGAGTGTACAGGAATCAGTATGACAGTGTTCTGGAGGTCAGCAGGGCTGAGGATAGGGGTCAACAGAGCCAGGGATAGGGGTCAGCTGAGCTGAGGACAGGGGTCAGCAAGGCAAAGGACAGGGATTACCACTGAAAGGCAGAGGACAGGAATCACCACTGACAGAGTAAGGGACAGGTAGCACTGCTGGAAAGGCAGAGGACAGGTAGCGCTGCTGGAAAGGCAGAGGATAAGGAACACTGGTGGAAAGGCAGAGGGCAGGGATCCCAACTGTCAGGGCAAAGAACAGGGATCGTTACTAGAAAGGCAGAGGGCAGGATTCACCAGTGGAAAGGCAGAGGACAGGATTTACTAATGGAAAGGCAGATGACAAGGATCACCACTAGAAAGGCAGAGGACAGAGATCATTTTTGGGGGTCTCAGCCTACCCCAGCATCCTCCTAGATCCAGCTATTCTGGTCACCATTGTCAGAAAGACAGAAACAAGAAACAAAAAGAAACAAGAAGCAGTAGGAAATGTTCAATGGGGACAACTGTTTAGCATATAATCCACTTTACTTAGCAGAAATGTATCTTACTTCCTATTGCATCTCCAGAACAGGGTTTGGTAGAACTCTCTCCAACAAACCATATACAGCAAAAAATACATGTAAATGGAGTTTAAAACTTTGAAACTTACATGGAAAGTTTGTGATATACATATACTTAACCCTCCTGGCGGTAATCCCGAGTGTGGCTTGGGGTTAAATTTCAGTACCATTAGCGGTAACCCCGAGCCACACTCGGGATTGCATTGCAGAATCCTGGTTCAGGTTACAATACTTACCTTGTCACCAGGATTCTGCGATGTCCCCCCGCTGTGTCCTCCGCTGGATCATCTGCCAGAAGCTCTGTGTTCCGAGCTCCGTTCCCTGCGAGCACTGCGAGGCAATGGGAGCGGAGCCCCCATAATTTATGATTTTGTGTTTCAAACTTTATCATACCCAGGCCAGGGTGTCTACTAGAGTCTTGTTTAGATAGATTTAAGTGTGTTATTACTAAGAATTACAGGCCTACAATATAAAACTCCAAATTTCTATGCAAAACATTGTACCGCTTTGAGATTCAAAAATCTAGCATAATCATACCACCAGGGAGGCAACGGTACATTTACACTACTGTAATTAGTAAGCAGACCCATTGAAAGTAATTGCAGGCTGCCGTTTCTTGCAGCTAATTGCATGTAACCACTTGTGCAGCAATCACATGCAAGTGATCAGGCTTTCAATGAGGCTGTCTACTCACAGCTATTTGCCAGAACCTCTACTGGGGATCCCTTTATAGATCATTTTATACAAAAAAATGCATAGCCATTCAGCTAGCAAATTTTCATTTACATTAGCTCTATGTTAATTGGACAATTTAAATAGTCTTTAGGCTATTATCGCTTCTGAAAAAATATTCTTGTATTATAGGCAGTAATATAATACCACACTATGACCACTAGATGGAGATGAGGAACACAATATGTAACAAGAGATACATAAGGGAAGTAGCAAATAAGGCTGGCAATAGACGGAGCTAATTTTTTTCCTGTAACTATGGGTGTTGACAGGGGAATCCCTCCTGCAGAGCCATTGCGTTCTCCCAGTGTGGGGGGGGGGGGGTAAAATTCATACTTTTTTGCATCTCTATGCTGCTGATCTCCTTTCAACCTTTTTAGCCACTTCATATTTAAATGCACTTGCTCTAGCCCTTTATTGCTCCTGCCCTGATTCTGCACAATGTGTTTTGGCATAGATGCTTGTAATCTCCACCAATGTAAGAGGGATGACAACACAGGAGCAAAGTTGACAGACAGTTGTCACCCCATAACAAGAAGTACTATCACATCTAAAATATAAAACATTTATGCAGAAACTGTACCATCTTTATATGTACTAGAGTAGATTTATTTAATCCATCATCTGAAAAGTCATAGAATGTGCCCCACAAATCTGATTACACCCTATATTGCCCTTTTAATAAAAGCTGCATATTTACAGGGATTACTTTTGAAATGACATAAACATGTTAAAGCGGCATTAAACCACTAAGCAAAGATTTATTATATTGCAGCTTACCAATTCTTAAGCCCCATACACACGGTCGGAAAATCCGACCACCAAATCCATCGGATTTGGTCCGACGGATTTAGTCCGACACTGGTGTTGCATACACACGGTCGGACAAAGTTGTCAGAAAATCTGATCATTCTGAACGTGGAGACATTTGTTGCCTACGACGGGACTACATAGAGGCTAGTAGCCAATAGCTTTGGTCTTGTAATGTGATCTGAGCATGCGTGGCACTTTGTCCGTCGGAATTCGCTACACACGATCGGAATTGGTGTGATCGGACTTTGTTGTCGGAAAATTTTTAGAGCAGGAGATACAACTTTGTCCGTCGGACAATCCGATGGAAAATGTCCGATGGTGCCTACACACGGTCGGAATTTCCGACAACATTGTCCGACAGGACAGAATCCATCGGAAAATCCGACCGTGTGTATGGGGCTTTAGATGTGATTTCTGCAATCATGTACTTTTTTTTAGGCTTTTTCTCTTCTATTTTCATCTGGAAATGTGGCCAATATGTCTGTTGTTTTTCAAAAGAACAATCCCAATGTATCAGTTACAGAGCTGAGACAAACCATTTAATACTAGCAGGAGTGCTTACAATGGTCAACTTTTATTTATTTACTGTAGAGTTGTATGTATAACAACAGCTCAGTTGAGTATAATGCCCCGTACACACAGTCGGAAATTCCGACGGAAAATGTCCTATCGGACCATGTTGTCGGAAAATCCGACCATGTGTGGGCTCCATCTTACTTTTTCCGTCGGATCCTGCTCTCAAATTTTCTGACAACAAAATCCGATCAGACTTTTTCCGATTGTGTGTAGAGAATTCCGACGTACAAAGTGCCACGCATGCTCAGATCACATTAGGAGACCAAACCTATTGGCTAATAGCCTCTACGTAGTTCCGTCGTACGCAACAAATGTCACCACGTTCAGAATGATCGGATTTTTCGACAACTTTGTCCGACCGTGTGTATGCAACACCAGTGTTGGACAAAATCCGTCGGAAAAAGTTGACGGATGTTGTGGCCGGAATTTCCGACCGTGTGTACGGGGCATGAGGGGGGTTGCTAGGTGGCTGCTACACACAGAAGGCTTTTTACCTTCATGCATAGAATGCATGAGCAAAGGTGAAAACCTGGAGCCTTTACAACCACTTTAATCAGCTGCTGAAAATGTTAAAAAGATGAAGCTCAGTAAATGCTTAATCAGCTGTTGAAACTGCTAAAAAATATCACTTTATTATTCATTTAACTAGATTAACAGCTTATTTTTTAGAAAAACACCCCAAGGTCTCTGTACTGCAAAGCTCTGACTATGCTGGAACTCATGTTTATCCATTTTGATACAATAGGTTACACTGCTTGTTATATACAACAACAGTTACATTGTAATACAATAAAGAAGACATAATAACAGTTTGGAGCCCACCACTCATCCTTCCCCTATCATTACTATCAGGACTATTGCAGTCTAGGTAGTCAGCTTTATTTTCCAATCTCCTGAAGACATTAGCAGAATGAAGAAGACAATCATCCCATGACCCCCCATCATCTCTCCCAGAAGATCCATCCGGGGGGTCCAGCAATAAGGACCTCAGGGCTTCTTCATATCTCAGAAAGCTTCTCTAGAGATAATCGTGCTAGCTGTGCTGTGTCCTTTCATTCTACAAGCCATGTAAGCGGAAAATCTCTTTCTAGCCGACCTGAGAAGAGGGGAAACCCTACCTATAACCAATCAAATATAATCTGTAGCCGGCTCCTTCACAAATATAGATGGAGAACAATGACTGCCATTGTTTGCTCCTCACCTCTTCCCATGTGCTGTCCAGCCAGCAATGCTGCCTCTTCTAGTGATAGAGAAGCTTTCCCACGGCTAGGACTCATAGAAATAGAATTATGTACACCAAGGAGGGCACTGCCAGGAGGACAGGCTTCATCTGCTGATAAATGCCACCACTATGACTGGTATTAATTAACATGATGTACTCCAAGAAGGACACCCCATGGACAGGACAGGCTTCATCTGCTGCTAAAATGTCACCACTATGACTGTTTTGTAATACAATGTTGTACACCATGGAGGGCAAAGTCAAGAGACAAGCTTTATCTGCTACTAAAAGCCACTGCTAGGACTGGTATTAAATAGGATTATGTACATCAAGGAGGACACCACCAGTTCAGGCTTCATCTGCTGCTCAACACCACCATTCTGACTGGATATAGAAATAAACGTATGCACACAATGGAGGGTACAAACAAGAGAGCAGACTTAGTCAGCTTTTAAAAGCCATACAACTGGTATTAAACAGGATTATGTAAGACAAGGAAGGCACAGCCAGGAGGGCAAGCTGGATCTGCTGTTAAAAGCACTTGAACAGCCAACATTAGAATGTGCACCCATGGAGTTTCCTAGGAAGTGATTACTGGTACAATGATTGTACACTATTAGTAATACTGTATAGAGAATTCTGACCTCAGATTAGACTCCAAACCTCTCTTTCCAAGACCCATTTTGAAGATTGAGCAAGCTCTGGACACTCTCAGCCTGTGCAAGGTTAGGTGAAAGTAAATGTAAAAGTAAAAAAAAAAAGAACTGCATTCTAGCTTGATTCGGTGCTTATATTCAGCACCGAACTTTTGCTCCTACCCTTTTGTAAGCTGTGAACACAGAGCACCGAGGACAAATGTGAGTAGCAGTGTGGATAAACCCACTGCATCCTATAGACAGGTTTTATTGCGCAACAATGACGTCACCTACAGCAGATTGATGTAAGACTATACACTGCAGTAGGTCATGGCTTTGTCAGTACTTGATAGATTGTATTAGAAACCTTGTATACAGGGTCATTTTTAATACCCTGAGAAAGTGCTAAATAAATGGTTGATATTATAATTTACATAGAAAACATAAATGACAAGCACAGTCATTGTATGGCAGTTGTAGTTTATTAGGATATCTGTAAGATGTAAGCCATGAGTGCATAATATACACCTACAGCAACACAAAAGACTCGATCCACAAAGCCAATACACCAAGATAAGGATACTTATTTCAGAAAAAGAAAGAGTTATTTACCAGTCCAGTGAGATGTTAAATTTACAGTCACTTGGCTAAAATGAAGATCCTTATCCTTGCATTAGAGCTTTGTGAATCGAGCATTAAGAACGTTAGAATAGGGATGATTTCCAAGTAAAAATTCACTCTGCAAAGTGAATGTTAGTAAAAAAAAAAAAAAAATGAAGCTATGGTCACTTTTAGCATCCAATCGTGTGCTAGAAAAAAAAAAATCCTAATTTCTAATGTTCCTCCCACAAGAGTTACTACAGCTTTACCATATTCTCTAAATACAACATAGTAAAATCGATTTATTAAAGGAGTTGAGCATGTTTACATAATAAAGTGAGTAAATATTCACTTCAATGATCCAGTGCTGAAAAAAAATTCTCTGCACATGATTGGATATTATATTCACATATCTTATTGTTTGAACATTCTCAACTCCTTTAGTAAATCCGTCTCCCTATGTTGAATTTGCAGTTAATGAATAAGGTGAGGCTCTGGTCACTAAGGGGGAGGTTTGCTGTACAAAATTTGGTGCAGCCCTGCGACACCAATCAGCTTCCAGGTTTTACTGTCAAGGTTAATGAACAAACTGAAGTTAGAAGCTGATTGGCTACCATGCATAGGTGCACCAGATTCTGTGTCTCCCCCTAAACACCCAAGCATGTTGGAGGGACATTAAAAAAATAGGATTTTTTTTTTTTATAACATAATTTAAGTGAATATGCACATCATTTATTGTGAGAACAACCACAACTCCTTTAGCAAAGTGGTTTTACTATGTTGAATCTGCAGTCAGTAAATGAGACTATGGTCACTCTAAATACCCAATCATTTTAGAGGAACATTTAAAAAAAAAAAAAAACAAGTTTGGGTACTTGAAGTGGATATTTACACCATGTATTGTGTGGGCATTCTCACCTAATTTGGCACATCAATAAGTCTATGTATAGGAATGAGTTGGGATGAGGCACTGATTCCCTACCTTAGCATACTAGTGAAGACTAGGAAAGGTTGCCTCTAATTCCCTTTGTATTGGGAGGATGAAAGCTGTGGACTGTGCCCTTCACCTGCCTGGCTGGCCAGTTTTCTTGCCTTTGGCCAGATAAAATTGTCTTGTAATGAAAGAGGTTGACTTTAGAAGAAAGAACAAAGGGCACGAAGGGCAAAGAAGATTGGGAAAGAACAGGAGTGTGGGAAACCATTCCAATGATTGAAAGAGACCCAACCCTAGGGAACCCTGGGGATGGTTAGTGTACAGGGAGGCTGCAATTGGCACTTCATAAACTGATCATTTTCAAATGTTCAGACCTTCATCTAAGCCTTGATGTATAAATTAAAAGCGGAACCAATTGATTTAACCATGAGTCAGCCTTAAGGGGAAAGCCATGTAAGGATTGCAAGACGAGAGGAATGCGCTCTGCCTGACCTCACTGAGTGGCCCTATTAGCTCCAGGACTAGGCGGTGGCTGATAAATGACATCAAACTGCTTGGAGGTACAGAGCATAGAAAGTCCTCCAAGGTCCCCCCTCCCTGGCCCCTTCCAAAGTCCTTCCTGCCCCTGTCATCTGCTGCCTTGTTGTCCTTGTTACCAAGCCAAGACCTTCACAAACATTTAGTGATGGCATGAATTAAGTTTGATCTGTACAGGCCTTTCATCTCCTGCCTCTTCATAATCCTGGAAACCCTTTCACTGCCGACAAGTGCTTTACAAGGAGCCCCCACCCCCCCCCCCCCTCTAATATAACAAAGCGTTATTACTAGGGGCGTTGTTCTCATTTATCCTGTGTTTGATCTCCTGTAAAAATTGCTTTTGGTAACCCTGTAATTGCCGGAGAATTTAGCATGGCTCTTAGAGGTACCTGCACTACTGTCATGTACTCATTGGGAGCTGTATCACTGCATGGGGACGACCTGTGCTCATCTATTGTACAGTCACCCTTGAAGCAATGTGGGTTAAGATAGAAGAAATTAGTGTGTATATATATATATATATATATATATATATATATATATATATATATATATATATATATATATATATATATAGTAGTCCTTGTATTTATTAACCCTAGATGACTTTTTATTGCCTATATATATATTTAAGAGAGAGATAGAGAGAGAGAGAGAGAGAGACAGAGAGAGACAGAGAGACCCCATGGCAATATAGAGAAACTACACTTTTCAATGGGTTATGGTGTAAAATGTCATGAATACATTTAGCTCATACTCTACAATAGTTATTACAGCTATTACATATACTATATGTTATATATAATGTTAAATAATAGTCTGGAGCATGCATACATACAAAGATATCAAAGTAAAAAAATATATATATATATACATGTTTTAGTGTTGTATCTGTGTCTAGGCATAACTACTGCATAAACTATATTTATTTACAGTGTTATCTATTATAGCAGTCTGGTTCATACACACACACACACACATACATACATATATATATATATATATATATATATATATATATATATATATATATATATATATATATATAT